>OY757938.1:68057840-68112840 GCA_963585895.1 Sepioteuthis lessoniana | reverse complement strand
TTGCATGAAAACAAGTGAAACTTAAAGTCTAGGAGTTTAAATTCTAAAATCTGCACTGATCGTATGGGGCTCTGAGGTTGTTCTATAAATGTCATGAAGCATCTCAAGGTTTTCTGTTGACAGATGACACTATCTAGAAAAGAAAGTTTACATTTGAGATTTTACAAACTGAAAATCGCAACGTTATATATATATATATATATATATATATATATATATATATATATATATATAAGTAAGTAAAGTTGGTGACCGTAGTGGAGAGTCACCTGAGGGTTCCTTTTTCGATTGCTACTACACCAACGTGTTGGGGAGGGCGCTACTCTTTTCCCAGGATTGACCCCCTTTACTCTTGATCCGTACCTTATAATACTGTGTGCTAAACAAGAAAGCATCAAGTACCATTTTTTGAGTCTTTGGTATGACTCAACCTGGGGTTGAACCCAGGTGTCCCGGGCCATTGACGAACACTCTAACCATTATGCCAATGTCCGGTAAGTATAAATGAATATTTTAGACATTTTTAAAAAATTCCGGCTACCTTATTTTTAATTTCTTTCCTACAATTTATATTTATGAATCATACGAACTTTCCACCCCCAATATATATATATATATATATATATATATATGGGGGGATAGAAAAGTCCACGTATGATTCAAAAATATAAATTATATGAAAGAAATTAAAAATAAGGTAGCCGGAATTTTTTTTAAAATGTCAAAAATATTCTTTTTATTGCCTTAAATATTTTAGCAAGAATATCTTGTAAAATCCTTGAAGGCGTCCGGGCAAAAAGCCTTCGGGCGACATTACTATTTGTCGACTTTACCAAGGCCTTCGATTCCATCCACAGAGGGAAAATGGAACTAATCCTACTAGCATACGGCCTACCTAAAGAAACCGTAGCAGGAATAATGATCCTCTACAAGAACACAAAAGTGAAAGTACGTTTACCAGATGGAGACACGGAATACTTCGACATTGTTGCAGGAGTACTACAAGGAGACACGCTAGCCCCATACCTCTTTATCATCTGTCTAGACTACGTGCTTAGAGCTTCGATCGACGAAATCAGAGAAAATGGCTTCGAGCTGACTAAGAAAAGAAGCAAAAGGTACCCCGCAAAAACAATCACCGATGCCGACTACGCTGATGACTTAGCGTTACTGGCGAATACGCCTAATCAAGCAGAGACACTACTGCATAGTTTGGAACGAGCTGCCGCAGGCATTGGCCTCCATGACAAAACTGAATATATGTGTTACAACCAAACGGAAAACATTACCACTCTAGACGGAGCCTCTCTGAGGCTAGTGGACAAATTCACCTACCTAGGAAGTAGCGTCTCATCAACAGAAAACGACATCGACACACGGCTGACGAAAGCATGGACGGCTATAGATAGGCTCTCAATAATATGGAAATCAGACCTGACAGATGAAATGAAGCGCAGTTTTTTCCAGGCAGCGGTTGTATCGATACTGCTATATGGATGCACTACATGGACGCTAACCAAACGGCTGGAGAAGAAACTTGACGGCAACTACACAAGAATGTTGAGAGCAATATTGAACAAGTCCTGGCGACAACACCCAACGAGACGCCAACTGTACAGCCACCTGCCTCCCATCACCAAAACTATACAGGTCTGACGAGCCAGACACGCCGGACACTGCTGGAGAAGCAAAGACGAGCTCGTAAGTGACGTACTACTATGGACCCCCACATATGGCCAAGCAAAAGCAGGACGACCAGCCTGAACTTACATACAGCAGCTATGTGAGGAGACAGTATGTAACCCAGAAGACCTGCCGGAGGCGATGAACGATAGGGAAAAGTGGCGAGAGAATGTCAAGGATATCCGTGCTGGCGGCACGACATGATGATGATGATGATGATCTTTTAAAACAATTCCTGTCAGGTGGGCAGGGAGAATATGCCAACAGCATCTCAGCAGAGGGCTAAGAACCCAATCTACGAGTGTTCTGGATTTTACCCGAAGCCACCTGATGTTGAGACTTCAGTCGTGGAACTTTAGGAAATGTGGGGTACCTCTTCATTGCTATTTTTCCCGGATCAACTCTCACCAGGAATGGTAGTACCTTTGTTAGAGTCCTATCTTCTGAGAAAATTGAACTATCTAAACATTTAACCGGATCTTAACAATTGCCAGTTGGTGTATGGAAGTACAGGGTGGAACGATAAAATTGTCTCCATAGAAAAGACGACATGATTCCATTTCCGTTTAATGAAAACTGGTTATCTTTTTTTTTGTTGCAGACCATCTACTAGTTGGCCAGTTGTGTACAAATCCCAAGAGCAATCATCATCATATCGTGCTGGCAGCACGGATATCCCTGACCCTCTCTCGCCACTCCTCCCTATCGTTCATCGCCCTAGGTACGTCTTCAGGACAACAACCTGTATCCTCACATAGCTGCTGAATGTACGTTCGAGCTGGTCGTCCTGCTTTTGCGCGGCTCTATGTGGGGATCCATAAGAGTACATCTCTTATGAGTTCATCTCTGCTTCTCCAGCAGTGTCCTGCATGTCTGTAGGAGCCTTCTATCATGTCTGAAAGTGACACAATGTTCAACGAGCGAGATCGGAGATGCGCCGCTGTACAACCCATGCTCTCTACCGATCCTAGATATGACAACAGGACCATTGCCAGCACCCTCAAAATGCAAATCTGGATTGCCACCAATAACAGGGACGTGCCCAGGGTGATGAAAACAAAGTTTTCGGCTACGCTTATGGTATTTGGTGTGGTTTCAAGTGAGGGCCACATCATGCCACATCACATCTTCGACGTCGGTTTGAAAGTCAACACTAAAGTGTACCTGGATGTGCTGTAGAGTGTGTTGATCCCCTGGTGCAATTAGGTGGCCGGTGGTAGACCCTGGGTGTGACATCAGGACTTGGCGCCGGCCCACAAATCCAAAGAGATCCAGGCTTGGCTTCAGAAGGAGTGCTACGACTTTGTACCCTTCTCTCACAGGCCCCCCTCTTCCCACGACCTGAACCCGCTGGACTACTCCGTTTGGTCATAGGTCGAGAACATGATTGATTGAGGCTGAAGGCAGCTACATTGAATAGATGTCAGCTCTACTATATAATCAAGTTACCTGAATTGATTTTTTCGATAAAAGTTTTAAAATAAAGCTGTAGTGTTGTTTTCTTTAGGACGACAATTCTATCGTTCCACCCTGTACAATAGCATTATATAAATAGAATCTATTTCAAAATGTGTCCGTAATTTTTGAATACTCCTGTATCTTTCTTTGGTGTAAACTTTTAGATATTAGAATTTCAATTTCAGTTTGAGCATATGCGGAAGTTGAATAAATACCTGACACGCAACACTCGTGAGGAATGCCGCGTGAAACATTAACATTTGGACACATGCTTTCAAAAAAGAAATTCCTATTTACATTTAACATTCCGAATGATAAAAAACAAAAGGCCAAGCAAGTTCAGTCGGTATTTCAATGAAAAGCATATTTATCGAGAATATTGTTTTTTACATCATCATCATCATCATCATGTCGTGCTGAGAGCATCGAATCCCTTGAGTCTCTCTCTCGCCATCCGTCTCTATCATTCCTCGCTCCTGTCAGGTCCTCTAGACCGTATCCAATACTTGCACAGAGTTGATCTATGTAAGTCTCCGCTGATCGGCCAAAACTGATGCATCCAAGTGCAGGAGTCAGTAAGAGAACATCACCAGCAGTGTCCAACATGTCTTGTTCATCTGATTGGATGGTTTGGGAGATGGGAATAAAGTGTCCGTACAGTTTTTGTTTTGTAGGGTGCTGCTTTCGGGATATGTTGAAAATTGCAGACAGCATTGTCCTGTTTTTTTCATACGTTTAATAAGAATCCAGGAGGTATGTCCATACAGTAGTACCGACTCAGTGTCAGCGTGGAAAAATCTTGTTTTTTATTAGAGAGATACAGTTTACTTATAATCAACAACCTTAATTTTTGCTTGATAAACCACAAAAACAAAAAACAAAAAAAAACAAAAACAAAAAAAAAAAAACAAGGAAAATTAACCTGTAATATTGCATATCCATTCGTTAAATGAGGATTATTTTTTTGTATGCAAGTGTCTGGAACTTATTTTTATGACTTCTGTGTATCGTAACAACCGGACGGTGAAGTTTACACTAGGGTTCCACACACACACACACACACACATATATATATATAGCAGAGATATATGCTAAATATTCGGGTTACTTGTTGACATCCTTTATAGTATATCAATTTGGTAAAAAATAAATGTCGGAAAATTTCTTTGGAAACTTTTCACATACTCCTGACAATGAACGAAAGACAAAACTAGAAAAATTTTAAGTAGTTATAAAGAAATATCTTATAGTCTTTTTGTTAATCCACACACACACACACACACATATATATATATATATATATATATATATATACTGTCATCCACATACAGTTTCGTTGCATCACAACTCTTCAGTGTGGCTAGACACGCGAGACACTCCAAGCCGGGATCGAAACCCGCCTAACTTTACGTCAGACTGATAATATGCCCCTTGTATAAGCCTTCAAATCAACCTCAGCATGGGAATTAACGCTAATGTATTAACTTTCGTTTGTTTACATTTTGCGCAATCGGATACTAGAGTGCTCGTTTGAAGAGCAATATATTACGCGAGTGGCAACCAATAATTCTTCACCAAAGTGCGCAACACTCAATGAGGGGAGAGCGTATATATTTTCATCCATAGACAGACTGTATCATCGTATCACAAATCATTTTCATGAAAATATATATATATATATAGTTCATCTACTTAGACGCTGACTAAACAGTTGGAGAAGAAGCTCGACGGCAATTATACAAGAATGTTGCCAGCAATATTGAACAGGTCCTGGCAGCAACACCCCACACGGCGCCAACTGTACGGCCACCTACCACCTATCACGAAAACTATACAAGCTAGACGAACCAGACATGCCGGACACTGCTGGAGAAGCAAAGACGAGATCGTAAGTGACGTGCTCCTGTGGACCCCTGCATATGGCCAATCAAAAGTAGGACGACTAGCTCGAACATTCATACAGCAGCTATGTGATTATACGGGATGTAACCCTGAAGACCTGCCGAAGGCGATGAATGATAAGGAGACGTGGAGAGAGAGGGTCAGGGATATCCGTGCTAGCCGCACGTCATGATGATATATATACATACATACATACATACATACATACACACACATATATATATATATATACATATATATATATATATATATATATATACGATGATCATTAAATAAGTTTCCAGACTTTTTTTCGTATGGGCACTTTTATTGATAGTACACACATGAAACTCTAGTCCCCTTCCAAGTAATCTCCTCCGGCTGTAATGCACTTGTTGTACCGTTCCAACAACTTCTGGAAGGCCCCATCTAAGTCATCTTGTGTGAGCGTGTCAATTACCTTCGTCACAGCCTCTTTCATCTCCTCAATTGTCTCATAACGACAGCCTGTGAGCTTTGGGAATAACCAAAAGTCACAGGGAGCAAGTTCTGGACCATAGGGAGGCTGAGGAACTGTCTTGATGCCCATCTTGGTCAAATAGTCTGTGACAAGGATGGAGTTGTGGACTGGTGCATTATCCTGCTGGAAATGCCACTGACCCGATTTGAAGAGTGCTGGCCTCTCCCGACGGGAACTCTTCCTGAACTCCCTTTAAATCTCAACATAGTAACCCTAACCCTAACCCTTTGGCCCATCAACTCTGGTGTATTGACTTCCTTACTCCTCCCACACCTCTCATCATCCCTCACAGACTCCCTGCCTTCCTTGAATCTCTTATGCCACTCAAAAACTGATGCTCGATTCATGCAAGATGGTTGAAAAGTAGTCTGAAGCATCCCCTACGTTTATCTGGCATTTTTTCCCAGTTTAAAACAGAATTTTATTGCATATCGTTCTTCTAAAGTGTCCTCACGTCCAGATTGCATTTTTGAAATTTACCAGCTGTGACAATCAGGCTTTAGTAGGGTGTATTCCAATTGCTGCTGTAGCTGTTGACTTGTACTTGAAATCATAAAAATTGGTCAGTCATCTCATATGATGTATAGCAATAACATACTGAATTGTCAAGAGTCTACGGCAATTCTAAATGCCTGTACAAAAAAGCCTGGAAACTTATTGAATTCACCTCGTATATATATATATATATATATATATATATATATATATATATATATATATATATATATATGTGTGTGTGTGTGTGTGTGTGTGTATATACACTTACATACACTCACACAAACACACAAACCCACAAATATATATAGCCTTTTGTAAAATAGAAAATTGCGAAAAGGGTGAAAATATATAGAACAGGTTCCAAAAATTGTGTTTTGTTTTTGGATGGAAAAGTAAACCTCATTACTTTTCCTGAACAAGACAATTTTGTAAATAAGAAATCCGAGTTTATAAACAGCAGGCAAGAAAACAAGCCCTTGTTTAGTCGCTTTGCATCCAAGTGAGACAAATGTCTGGGTAAAAAAAGAGGGGGAAATATCTAAATATTTTTAAAAGCCAACTTTGACTATCAGCACCTCCTCTTTAAGGGAGCAGTGGGGTGGTAACATTTAATGCTTACAAATTAAGGAAAATAGAAGACTATCTACACAAGCGACTGACGATCCATTTATTTTGGAAAATTCATTGTTATTTTAAAAGACTTGTAACAACTGTGATCTTAAACGTTTTTGAAAGTTTATTCTGAAAGTTAAAAAAATGTCTGTAATCATAGGCATGCACTCAGCTTATATATATATATATATATATATATATATATATATATATATATATACAGTGGCGGCCATAATGTTCAGAACGGCATTGTTACGTCAGAAAAAGTAGGTATAATTTTTTGCAATAAATCATTAAGTCATTCAATACTTTTTTATTATCACCTCAAATAACTCCAAAATTTCACAGAATAACAATTAATATTGTATTCATTGTTTGTGAAAATTATAGAATCTAAAACAACTTAGATAAAAAAAGTTATACCTACTTTTTCTGAGGAAACTATGCTGTTCTGAACATTATGGCTGCCACTGTATATTATTAACTGATTTTATTGTTGTAGTATGGTTAATACAATCTAAATTCAAAATTTCCAGCACTATCTTTGATATGACAATGGTTCTATAGACGTATTGCTACTTTTGAAATGCAAATTCGAATTAGTTTCCTGTTCAAATGGCTAAGATTCACCAAAATATGATATTACCAGATAACACACACACACACACACACACACATATATATATATATATATATGACTAAAATCTCTTACCTCAAAGTATGTATATCTATCTATATATCTATCTATATATCTATCTAAACTGCTGCAACAGTTTTTGTTAAAGCGCATTTGGTTTAAAAAAAAGAATGTCAAGGAAAAATGTCTGAGTTTTTAAAAAAGATATTTTTTCTTTAGGAACCAGGCAATTGTAAACTAGATCAAATGGTTGTAGAAATCGTTAAAAAAAACAGGCAAAAAACGGGATTTTAAGCGCTTTCGGCTTTTTAAGAATATACATTTTTATAGGATTTCACCCAAATTAATCTTTATTGTCCTCAAACCATTTAAAGAATATAATAATATATGTTGCATGTTTTTCCAAATATTTACGTAATATAAGTTGCATGTTTTTTCAAATATTTTCCTCTGGAGTTAATTTCTATTTTGTTGATATGCAAAAGATGGACATAATTTGTCTCAGAAATGACACGTGTTGCCAGTGGGTTGCTGCGGAAAGACTTGTGTAAAAGGAGTCAGTGATAGCTTACTATCTTGAGATCTCACATGACATTACAGCTATCATAGTCCACCTTTTTTCAAAGTTGATCAATTTGTCATCATCAACTCCAAATATCCAAGATCTACGCTTAGCGCTCCATGGTTGTTTTTGACGACATCCTTAAAATCTTTCTTGGTGTGTGTCTTGGAAGTCTACCCCGTTGTAACTTCCCGTGAAATAACTTCTTATTTAATCTAACGTTCCCCATCGTATTCAGGTGCCAAGCTATATATATATAACTAAAGAGAGAAATCGTAATAAATTCGACAATATAGGAAAAGAGAAAAAGAAATTTCAATCACCGGCTATTAAAGAGCCCTGGATATGATTTAACAAAAAACCAAAACGTTGGCATCTTATCATATATAAAAATACGTCTGAATATTGTGCTTTACACACACTCGCATACGCACACACAAACACGCACAAATACACACACACTCACAAAAAACACATGCACATACACACGCATACATATATGTAGTGGACAAAATTGTAAATGACTGAATAAAACATCGATCTACAAATTTATAATTTTCATTTTTAAAAACTGAGTGAAAAGTTTGTCTAAAAAGAAAAATTACAAAGTCTTTTCTCATGAGAAAAGATAATATTAGTCAGAGCGTAAATATTTCAAGAGAGAAAGTGAAAATTCATACATAAAATGTAGTAGCTTTTGTTTGCCTTAATCTAAATGGATATATTTTGTGTGTGTAAAAGATCTGTGTGTGAATGTGTCACTATGTAGTGGGAAAAACAACGTTATGACGCTAATGTCACTTTGTATGGAAAATGAAAAACAACAGTTACTGAAGATATTTATTGTAATAACAGTACCACTACAACCCAGTAAACAATAACATATTCATTCAATTTAAGATGATTAAAGCATTTTGAAACTAAACACATTCGTAAAGAAAATAATCTTACAATTTTCACTCAGAAGAAATAAACCGAAAGATTTTTACCGATTAGGCCACAGAACAAATCTGTGAGGGCCAACTGGAGAAATATCGTTTTTATAGCTATTCATAAAATTGAGGTTGACTTGAAATTAGATAAAAAACATTGATGATTTAATTGTTATACTGATTGATTAAATATATTTTTAACAATCTAGGAAGGAAAAGTTTTCTAAAATTATTTTATGTTTTGATCCTTTAAATTCTTCTCGGTAAACGAAATATGAGCATCAGGAAGTCTCAAAGAAATTGTAAAACCAGTGTGTACACACTGAATGGTCATTAAATGCAAAAATGCACCTACAAAAATTACAGTTTCTTGGGCCTATTTTTTGCGCAAAAATGAACACTTTCTTTTTAGTATAGTTAATTCCATATATATATATATATATATATATATATATATATATATATGCGTGTGTGTGTGTGTGTACTAGGGTCAATCAAAGCCTCATACAGATAAAAGGGCATAAGATGAACATTTTTTAATTGAGATCTTGAGGATGGGCAAATTGTCTGCAAAATGGGTCCCAAGAATACTGATGCCAGAGCACAAACTGAAAAGGGTTGACATTTCCAGGATAATTCTGACTTTTCTACATTTTCTTGGTGAGGCATAGAACTTAGTGAGTGAAGGATCCTTTTACATATATATATATATATATATATATATGTGTGTGTGTGTGTGTGTGTGTCTGCGCATGTGCAAACAAGGTTTTCTTAATATGATAGATAGATAATGTCTCAAGTAATTGATTACTAATATTTGTATTTAAATATTCTTGTTTCACTGCAATAGAAAGAACATAGGTTATAAATGAATGTAACAACTTCCCATAAAAGTGCTTGACACATTCTCTGAAAATTGTCAAGAAGAAAAATGAGTTGTGGGACTTGTTTACTTCTATAAACTTGGATTATTTTCGACCTTTTTTTTTTTTTTTTTTTTTTTTTTTGCAAAGCTCTCAATTAGGTCTTTGCAAAACCAAGGAAAATCCTATCATAGGAGTTTTACAAAAAAAAAAAAAAAAAAAAATAATCGGTGTTTATCTTAAAACAATATTTCTTAAGCATATATATATATATATATATATATATATATATATATATATATATATTGATAGATAGATAGGAAGATATAGATATATATATATTGTCTCAGTTTTATGATCATATAGGCGAGAAACTAACAGGCACCAACTGCTATTGACTCTATGTCTACCTGTTATCCTAAATCAAATATATTCGTCCTATCACCGATATCAATCACTTTTTATTTAGAAATTAAGTAAACTACATACATACATACACACTAATATATATATATATATATATATATATATATATATATATATATATATATATATATAGAAACACGCAAACACACGCAAACTCTCTCTCACACACACACACACACACACATACATACATATATATGTATGTACATATATATATATATATGTATACAATTTTATCGCCTGAATGGTTTACGAGATTATTTTTAGTATTATTTAAGAAAATATTATCATTGTACGAAACCGGTCCATTGGCCTGATGAGTAGAGTGTCAGCAAATGGTGCGGGTGACCGGGGTTCAATCCCAGGTTGAATCATACCAAAGATTCAAAAATGTTACTTGATGCTATCTTGCTTAACATTCAGTATTATAAGGTAAGGATCAAGGGTAAAGTAAAGCAATCCAGGGAATGGAGTAGCGCCCTACACCCTTGTGTAGCAGCTATTGAAAAAGGAGCCTTCGGGTCATCCTTGACTAAGATCGTTAACGTTATTTACGAGTTGTATTGAGGAAGAAGAGCAGGATTTACAAAATCGAATGACTGAAGAGGGCTTTAATAATACTTAACTGTCCCATGTCATCAACAGAATAGAAATTAACTCTAGGGAAAAATAATTAAAAGATATGCAATTTTTGATATGGTACAAAAATAAATATGGTAGAAAGTTATTTTACACCATTCTTTAAATGCTTTGAGAATAATGAAGATTAAACTCTTTGAAATCCTATAAGAATGTACCATTCTTGATAATCCGAAGCCAATGGAATCCCGTTTTTTTGTCGGGAGGTGTTCTTTTCTTAACGATTTCTACATTCTATCTGAATTTCAATTCTGTTGTTTGTAAAAAAGAGACTTTTTAAAAAAACTCTGACAGCTTTCCTTTCTTTTTTTTTCACCAAATGTGCATTAATGAAAGAGCATTGCATCAACGCACAACCCCCATATATATATATATATATATATATATATGTGTGTGTGTGTGTGTGTGTGTGTGTGTGTGTGTGAATTATGACGTGAAAACCAAAATTTGGTGGAACATTATACGTTGTCATAGAAACCTCGGAGACAGTTTAGATTTTCCTCTATTCTTATGCAATAAAAGCGATTCATGTGCGTATATGGGTGTATCGATGTGTGTGTGTGTGTGTGTGTGTATCCTGCTTCTTCTCACAAACTTCAACAATTCGACCCTAAGATCAGATATATTTTCATTCAGCTTTTTCAAAGGAAGATTTAGATATAAAAAGAATATTGTGGATAATGTATAGAACTAAAGATATTTGTGAAAAACGATAGTGTAAAGTTTTTTGTTACAATTTATTTATTTATTTATTCATTTATTCAGTTTTATAAACAAAACAAAACAAGATTAGAAAAAGATATAACATTTTTCATTAGACATTTTTCCGGACAACAAAACGTTCCTGTTTATGATTAAGATAAAAGGCTTGAAATTTAGAAATAAGAATTTTATCGTCATAATATTTACGTAATTGATTAAAAGATAGTTTGAACAATACTACAATTATTTTTACACCCAACAGAATCCAATGTTTTAAATATCCAAGTTATTCCTCTTTGAAAAGTTGTTTAAAAATTTTTCATAAATCTCAAAATTAAAAAAAATAAATAAAAGAATAAAAACATAAGCAAAATAACGGAGTGACGTCAGGTAAATTTTTTTGTTAAATAATACTCTGATTTTTTTCAATTCTACCGAAAAATCAAAATTTACCATAAAATCAAAATCTACCAAAAAATCAAAATCTACCATAAAATCAAAATCTACCATGAAATCAAAATCTACCAAAAAATTCAAAATCTACCAAAAAATCAAAATCTACCCACACAAAAAAAATCAACGAATTATCAAATCTCTAATTAAATTTTGACGACTTATTCAGTAATTAAAGTATTTGTCAAACACTATTTAAAAAAAAAAAATTGCGAAATTTATAGAAAAGAATATTTTGTTTATTTTCAGAAAAACAATGATTTCTGTAAAGTAATTCCGGTTGTCTTTGTTTAATGGCCTATCAACCTTTGCAGGTTATTTAATGCCAAAGACATCTTTCTAGAAAAACGGTAGTTGTACTATTTAACCCATAGCTTGGATGAGAAGGGGGGGGTTCACACCTTTCCAAAGGGAAAGTGACTGTAACAGCACGACCGGAGTCCATCGCTTTAACTATTACAACACGAGGACAAACCCTAAAGTAATTCCGTTTTTTAGTTTATTTCTATTTTTGAATTGTACAATAATTACATTTATATTATTGTGTGCGTGGTGTTTTCAGTGGAAAATATCGGAACACAGGTGTGTTGAATTGACTCCAAAGGGACAAGCACAGACACAAAAGCTTGAATTAAACAGAATCAAAACAAACTATCAAAACGATCTTTACGAAAAAAAAAAAAAATCCCTAATACTCAGCCAAAATTCCAACGCTATCTGATATCCTGGAGAGGACTGAAATGTTCGAAACACGTTTAGCAGAAGAATATGGAATTTAAAAAAATACAAAATTATTTGCGCGCCTACTCATTTTAAAATATCTTCTTTTCTCTCGTTAGACCAAAAACAACTTTATATATATATAGTCAACCAGAGACAGGTTGTTTCGTTGCATCACAACTCTCCAGTTTGGCGAGACACCCTGGACTTATCAAGCTAGGATTGAAACCCGCCTAACTTTGCGTCAGACTTAGTATCTTACCGCTCGGCCAACAGGCGACCTACGTTAGCGTGGGAATTATAACGCATTATATATTAGCTTTCGTTTGTTTACATTTTTTGCGTTACCGGATATCGGGGTGTTCAATTCGTTAGAAGAGCTTTGCACTACGTGGGTGGCAGCCATGAACTCCTTCGCCAGAGTTCTCATCCTCAGACAGACTGTTTTGTTCTATGACAATGTACAATTCACTTATGAACTCAACATCAAATACCCTTCCTTGATGTTTTTACTGACTTTAACCGTTATAAATTTATAAATTTACCACATTTGTTAGAAAAGAAAACATTTTTGCAATAACTTTAACTTTTTTAACTAATTTAGTCAATGTTCACAAATATACAAGGAAGCCGTAATAAAAAAAAAAAGACAGAACCCCTCCCCACAAAAATGGATTAATCGAGCTAGGGTTATCACCCCTTGACGTACATAATTGTGCAAATAATTAAGCAGCATAAAAAAACAACTCATTAATAATGGGTTTCTTAATCATATCATAGATTAACAAATGAAAATAATTTTGAAGACCCTACTGTTCTTCTAGAAAGATGTCTTTGGCATTAAATAACCTACAAAGGTTGATAGGCCATTAAACAAAGAAAACCGGAATTACTTTACAGAAATTATTGTTTTTCTGAAAATAAAGAAAATATTCTTTTCTTTAATAATTCTAAAGATGAAAATAATATTAATTCATTTTATTGTAACCAAATACATCCAAACTATAAAGCGGTTAGAGTGTTCGCCAATGGCCCGAGTCATACCAAAGACTCAAAAAATGGTACTTGATGCCTCCTTGCTTAACACTCAGCATTATAAGGTACAGATCAAGGGTAAAGTGGAGCAATCCAGGGAAAGGAGTAGCGCCCTCCCTTACACCTTGGTGTAGTAGCAATTGAAAAGAGAGCCTTCGGGTCACCCTCGACTATGGTCGCCAACTTTACTTACTTATAAAGAGGATTAATCAATTACCAACAATATCAAAGATAGATACACATCACCAGCGGAAAAGTAATAAATGTTTACAATTCATTCTACACTATGAAAAATTTTAAACAGCCTAATCATCGTCAATAAAAATGCATCTAAAAAACAAAAAACAAAAAACAACCTAGAATAATTTGAAACTAATGATTGACCAGCCCATTGATTAATGGGTAGAGTGTTCGTCAATGGCCTTGGAGACTGGGGTTTTATCTCAGGTTAAATCATACCAACGACTCAAAAAATGGTACTTGATGTCCCCTTGCTTAACACTCAGCATTATAAGGTACGTTTCAAGAGTAAAGTGGAGCAGTTCAGGGAAAGGAGTGGCGCTCTCTCCTATACCTCGGTGTAGTAGCTATTAAAAAGAGAGCTTTTGGGTAGCCCTCGACTACGGACGCTAACTTTACTTTTTAATGTTGCCTATCAATGCTCTCGCTCATTGAAAGATTGCATTTCCAGCGATTATAATGATACAACAACAGTTTGAGGGTGTCCTCGTGGTGTAATGGTTAAAGCGATGGACTGCGGAATCTTAGTACACGAGTTCGTACTCCAGTCGCGCTATTACATTCACTTTCGGGCAAATACCCTTGGGAAAGGTATGAATCCCCTTATCCTTCCAGCTATGGGTTAAATAGTACCACTACTGTTCTTCTAGGAGAACGGCTTTGGCATTAAATAACCTAAAAAGAGTTGATATGCCATTAAACAAAGAAACCACCAACCAACCAACCACAACAACAGTTACTTCTTACTTTGGAAATACAACCCTAACCCTTTCCTGCAGAACAATTTACGGCTCATCTAATTGTGCACCATACTCACATAAAAATACACCAGGAACACAACACTCCCACAGATATTAGAAAAAATCTTAGTAGATAACACAAAAATCCTACATAGCACAAAGATTCAAATACTAAAAGCTATAAAACACATACACACACACACACAACACACTTACAAAATCTCTTTCAACTCTGGAGCTGGAATATATAAATGTACGTGACATCGATGCAGAGTTTTACAGCCTCGTTGATTCATAATCACGTGATCCTGATCTGTTCTTCTTATTCTTACGAATGTCTTATCTTTATTTTTCTATAACGCTATCAGTTACGATGATGGCCTAGACCGGTGCACACAGTGCGTTTGCTGTTGAAAGTTGTTTTTTTTTAAACTAGTAAAGATGTAAGTATTACAAACAGCTTTTCGTGCGCATTTCATGCTCTTTCAGAATTAAGTTGTTCCAGAAGAAAAATCTTTAGGTTCAAAATTCTATCCGAAACAGTATCATTCCGATATAACGTGAAATGAGTTCAAAACCCTGTCTGTATATTAATTATAGATTCTTCAGTCTTAAAAAACGCCTCAAACACACGATGTTCTCTTGTGGAAGCCATGATTATTTTGGTAAAAATAGTCAAATATTATCTGGATGTGCACCATAGCCAGTTATGAATACGTGAAATGGACATATTCATACCGGTATGCAAAACATTCATAATGTTCGTAACATATATAAATAACATACAACATAGGAATCTCGAAACACGAAAACCACTTACGACTTCTTAGTTCAGGTACAAAACTTTTTATTACCTTTGAGTTTAAAGGTTCTTCGACATAAGGAGAGAGATACACATTTTTTCTATTCTGGCTTTTTCATCAGCCCCTCCCCCAACACGTGTGGCACCCGCCACAAAGGTCTCCGTGAGCAAGCGAAAGCCAACCGTCTTCTCCCGAGGCAGGTCTCAACCCAACTAACTTTCTTCAAAATTCCCCAATTCCTCCACGCGCTTCCGGTGCATGACGTCATTCGCACTTGCTAGCCCCGTTTCCCATCTGGGCCATTGTGACATCTCTGAGTGACACGTCCGCTCCGCGTGTGAACACCTGTGTTAATGTTGCACCTAAGTAACCCATGCACTGACCCGAAAAGTTCCCAGCCTAACTAAACACAAAGGCATAAAACACAAAGGCATAAAACGAAATCCCTCAGCCATTATATCACAGATGGAGCTACCATTGCCCTTTACCTAAATTTAATCACAAAGGTGGATGTTTAAAATATGAGTGATATTTCTGTCACACCCTTGTAAGTATTACAACACTGAAAACAAACAGTAATCCTATTTGTAATGTGAGCTTAAGTTATGAACATAAGACTTCTGGATCTGTTCGATAGAATGGAATGATTCTATAAAGCAGTTGACACCATTAGTTCACAGAACAAGATTGTTAATTGTTCAATTAAGTTCCTCAATAGCTTTGAACCAATAGGGTTTGCTCGACATGCTACTGAAGCCTGGGGCACCGATTAGTTAACTGCGTTACCTAAATCTTCCAAAACTTTACAATGGCACAAGAATAACAACCAAAAGTATGCTACCCTCTATCTTGGAAGCCACAACTGTGTAAAAACATTTTCTTTTGAAACGAATTTTTTATCCAGAAAGTACCTACCCCAGTTAGCTGGGGCTGTAGAATACAATGACTGCATCACTGTAGAGAGATAAAACCACCCCCAAGAACGAGTGTCCTGGAAATTACATTAAACAATCTGATAGCGAGGCTCCTGTAATGCTAGAGTTTTGGGGAATGCAGGGTACCCCTTCATTGCTATTGCTTCCAATTCAACTCTGGCCCAGAGTGGTAGCACCTGATAGAGTCTTATCTATTGGTCAATTAGAACTGTTTGACATTTAAATTGATGGCAAACAAATGACCTATGTTAAATTGGATTGTTAGAAATAGAACTGATCATTTAACTGTATCTAAACAAATGACTGATGTTTAATTGAATTGTTAGTGATACCTTGAAATACTTGGAACCAATTAACTTTGTTGACATATGCTAAATTGAATTGTTAGGAAATAAGACTGTTTAACCATTTAATTGTGTATCTCCAAAATGTGCTTATAAATCATATATTTAACATATGTGTAAAAACAGTATTTGTGCATTCGATAATCGACAATGGTTGATATACCATAAAACCAAACCAAACCAGGAAATATCTCAGAGACCAACTGATTTGCCATAAGATTTTAAAAGGCTCCATTTTCGTTGCAATTAACAAATCTTAAGGGTGATCACGGAAAGTTGTTGGTACTGAATCAGGCAGATTCTGTATTTTCACATGGTCAGCTTTATGTTGGTCTTTCAATCGGTGGAAGCCTTGAAAATCTTTTCATAATAGTTTCAGAGAGCAAAATCAGGAATATTATTGATCCTGAAGCTTTGAACTCAAGAAGTGAATATACAAAACTTTATAAGGCTTACAGCAATCAAAACACACAGTAATCTTATTTATAATGTGAGTTAGATTTATACATTACTGCATGGACTTGTTTTAATATACCACAAGCCAAAATGGCCAACACCGGTAACCCTGAAGGTTTTTTCCTAGTTTTTCTGCTGAATGTCGGACATAAGATATTCTATCAAACTCTGGTCATCACGACATAATTCTTTTATTCTATTTGACATTTTATTCAATACTCCTCCACCAACAGCAACACACACACACACACACACACACACACACACACACACACACACATATATATATATATACATTTTGGCAGCATTTCTTAGGTGATACAAATTTCATTAAACATAATAGACATTTTATGTCTACATATTTTCTTCTGGATCCGTTCGAATTCCTGTATTACTTTTATCGTATTCGGGGGGAATTGATTTATGTATTTTCCATAGTTGTATGTATTCATAGTACTTTCTTCCCGACTTTGGGCCATCATCAGGGGAGGATCTATTACAAAAGTGATGTAAGTCGGGCAGAAAGTATATATATATATATATATATATGTATGTACCGTAGCCACAATTAACGCCATGTGCGAAATAGACATATAATGTTCATTACGATAGAACATATAAAGAACATAGGAATCTCGAAATTCGAAAACACGTAAGGACTTCTTGTTCAGGTATGAAACCTTTTTATTAACTTTGAGTTAAAGGTTTCGACATAAGGAGAGAGACACAATCTCGCTATGCCGTCTTATTCATTTGGCCCCAATCTCGTGCGGATCCCACGTCGCGCAAATTCGTCTCGCCTCAGCGAGCCCCAAAAGTCGAACCTCCTCGTTCGGCGTCTAGTTTTCAACTCTCCAACTTTCTTCAAATCTCCCACAAACCTCCACGCGCTTCCGGTGCGTGACGTCACTCGCACCCTGTCACCCCGTTCCGTCATCTCGGGCAATTGTGACATCTCTGAGTGGCACGTCCACCCCGCACGTGCATTATCACCTACATCAAGGTTTGCACCAAACTAACCCATGTGCTGAGCCGAAAGTTTCTCAGCCTAACTAAACTCAAAGGCATGAACCGAAATCCCTTGGCCATTATGTTACATATATACATATATATATATATACCCCATACATATATATGTGAAAAATTTACTATATTTATAAACAGAATGTTCAATGTCAGTGGTTAAGCGTATATAGATCGAAGTTAGGTTATTCTAGATTCAGAGCGAACGGGAGTTGGCAAGAATCCCCGTGGTGTAGTGGTTAACATACTGGAATGCAACATGGTAGTAAGCGTGTTCGAACTCCAGTAGAAGTATTATTTTGACTTTCGGACAAATACCCTTTGGAAAGGTATAAGATCTCATCCCGCCCCAGAAATTGGTTAAGTGTTCTTCTACATGGATGGCTTTGGCATTGAATAACCCACAAAGGTTGATATACTATTAAACAAAGAAAACGAAACTAAAACCGAAGTGATGTATGTATGTATGTGCTGAAGGCCGGTTTTAGGCCAATTAGAGCGATTTGTTCTATAGGGTCCTCACGCACACGTGAAAGAAGTTTTTCGCGACAAAAACTAATTAAATCCTACTAACGGTCAACTATTTCACAAGAGGGACAAATAATTTGGCGATGCTATTTATAGAAAATGACATTACTAAAACCATTGATTTTGAAATTATTTTCGTAGGAAATGGGCACAGCAACACGAGTTCAAATCCTGGACGAGAGTGATTGCATTTCACATAGCACTAATGCCCTTGGGGAAGGTATGAATCCAATCACTCTCCCTCCGGCTGTAGATAAATAGTAGGACAGACTGGGTTCTTAAGCCTTGGTGAAGCAACTAGTCTAGGAGAAGGAAAACTCTGAATTCAAACCTGTTAAACTCCGCTTAAAAATTGACCTTGTGTCATATCCTTCCCGAGCGGAGGGGTTGGTAAATATGATAAAGGGCCACACTAATAATTTTCTAAGGGGGCTCTGCACTTATCTTTAGTCAGGTAGAAATCCTTCACAAACAATTTCCCAAATCGAGCTCCGCTCTTTATTCTTGAAGGGGGGTAAGCCTCCACTACCAATTTTCTAATTGATCCCCACACTTAATTTTTGATCGGCTAGAGGGCCCTCACAAACAATTTTTAATTTGAGCCCACACTTAATTTTCGGTTGGCCTCTCTAAGAATTTTCCAATAGGATCCCTCGCTTTATTTTTGGTCGGCTAGAGGGCCCTCACTGACAATTTTTAATTTGAGCCCTCACTTAATTTTCCGTTGGCCTCTCTAAGAATTTTCCAATTGGACCCCTCACTTAATTTTGGATGCGGTAGAAATTCCTCACAAACAATTTTTAAATCGGGCCTCGCACTTAATTTTTCGAAGGGAAGAGGGCCCCCACTATCAATTTTCTAATAAGGCCCCGCATTTAGTTTTTGATAAGGCTAACACTAACCATTTTCTATTCGAACCTAGCACTTAATTCTTCGAAGGCAAGAGGACCCCCCCCCAACCAACAATTTTCTAACTGGGACTATACTTAATTTTTGGTACGGTAGAATGTCCTTACAAACAATTTTCTAATTGGGCCCCACACTTAATTTTTGGTTGGGTAGAGGTCCACCACTAATGATTTAATTGTGTGGTGCACTTCCAAGTGCTGACCATGTGTGTGTGTGTGTGTGAGAGAGAGGGTCTATATCGGCTCAGAACTCACTGAAAGATTAATTAAACTTTTGAATTATTTTCGACTTTGTTAACTATTCATGCAGTAATAATGGTTGTCGGGGTTATGAATGCCCTCTTAAATACCCCCCAAAACAAAACAACCCCGCAAAAAACAAATAAACAAAAAAATTGTACTCGCTCAGTCTAATGACAGTCGTTATATTTGAACATAGATTTTATACTTCAAATGTAGCAAGTGCTTGCGGGTTAATGGTCATCGTAATAGGAAATGGACATGGGATATCATGTTCAAATCCTCGCCAAGGCATTTTGTATTTTATATTGCACTAATACTCTCGGGAAAAGTAGGAATTCAATATCTTAGAATCTTTAATCTTGCTATGATAACCTGTCTAGGAGAAAGAAAGCTCTTAATTAAAACCTGTTGCCCTCCACTTTAAAATAGCCTTTGTTGGTTGGTTTCTTTGCTTAATGGCATATCAACCTTTGTAGATTATTTAAAGCTCAAAGCCATTCTCCTAGAAGAATAAGTCCTGGCGGCAACACCCCACAAAGTCCCATCTATACAGTCACCTGCCTCCCATCACGAAAACTATCCAAGTGAGACGAATCAGACACGCAGGACAAGCAAGAACGAACTCATCAGTGATGTACTTCTATGGACCCCCACATGTGGCCGAGCAAAAGCAGGACGACCAACTAGAACAAACATACAGCAGCGATATGAGGATACAGGATGTAGCCCTGACGACCTGCCTGAGGCTATGAACGATAGGGAAAAGTAGCGAGATAGGGTCAGGGATATCCGTGCTAGCGGCACGACATGATGACTATTTAAGGAGGTGCATACCTTTCCCAAGGGTATTTGTCTGAAAGTGAACGTAATAACGCAACTGGAGTTCGAACTCACTTACTACGATTTCGCAGTCCATCGTTTTAACCATTACGCCACGAGGACCGCCCCTAATAAACCTTACATCACATGCTGCTTGTGCAGAGGTGCTGTTTAATACATTCACTAAAAGTAACAAATATTTTGAAACGGAGAAAACAGAATATTTCCGTACATTTTTATATTCTTTTAAACTTCTTCGTGGAAAGTTTTTTCTTTTTTTTTTTCTGAGAACTGTCAATGATAAAAGTGACATGACATATTCTTTTTTTTTGTTTTGTCAAATTTCATTGGTTGGTAATGACACGTGATCTCATTTCTGATCGACTGTATTTTCCGATTATCAGCGGACAAGACCAGGCAAGAGTTGCATTTCAACAAGATACCAACAGAATACTAATACAGTTTATTGAAAAAGAATTCCATTTATTTTGCTGAATAAATTTTTTATTCATTTATTCATTCTTTTTATTTATTCATTTATTTATTTATTTTATTATAAAAAATATTGAAAGTCAGCCTTTTGTGACAAACTTTACTGCATTGGCAATCTTGTCTGATTTCTCTTAACCAGTTCGATGTTAAATATTTGAATAGCTTCAGTTTTTCTGCGAATTGTGTTTATGAAACGTATTTTAATAGAGAGAAAATTCCTTGCTGAAGTTTTGAATCTTTGGAAAGTCCAGTATGAAAATCTGAAGAAAAATCTTTAAGGGAAAAAATGATTGATTTCTTTAACACATATTTTAAATGATTATTGACGAGATTATCTTTTTTTGATATTTTTTTCTTGTTATTTTATTTTTGTTTGTTATTTTTTTTTACTTGTTAGTAGAGAGTCATAGACGTTATAGTTTTAACAGAGAAAGATTTATTAAACCCAAAATTATCAATTTCTATTCATTTTCTTCCACCTTATTTATTTATTGCTTTTTATGTCAACTCTGATTATATATATATATATATATATATATATACTAAATCTCAGAAAAGAAAGGGAAAACGTTGGTTGGTTGGTTGGATTTTTATGGAATATCAACATTTGTAGGTTATTTAACGCCAAATCCATTTTATGTAAATAATCAGTTCTATTTCAAACAATTCAGTTTAGCATGAGTACAAAGTTTAATTGTCAGAAAAAAAAAATATTTCAAATTATTCAGTTTATTCAGGCAATTATATATAACAATTCAGCTTCGTGTAAGTACAGTTTCAATGTAAAAAAAACAGTTCTATTTCAAATAATTCAGTTTGGCATAAGCACGCAGTTTAAATGCAAGTACGGTTCAATTGTCAAAAACATTTCTATTTCAAGCTATTCAATTTAATCAAATAATTCAGTTTAGCATAAGTATGCCGTTAGTTCTATTTAACCCATAGTTAGGGCCCTATCAGGTGCTACCACGCCGAGCCAGTGTGGACCTGAGAGCAATGGCAATAAAGGGGTGATCTGCAATCCCCAGAGCCCCAGCATTACTGGAACCTCACCATCAGACTGTTTAGTGTCATATCCAGGACACTCATTGGGTGGGGGGTCTTACTCCTCTGCAGAGGTGCAGTCAGTGTATTCTACAACCCCAGCCGACTGGGCAAGAAAACTTTGGACCTACAATACATATATAACACTAAAGCACAGATAGATTACATTCTCATGAATAAGAAATGGGTTAATAGCGCATTGAACTGTGAGGCAAATTCCTCTTTCAAGGGTGTTTCCTCCGATCACCGAATTGTCACGGCAAAAATACGTTTGAAGCTACGCGGGAATACGGCACTAACCACAACCGCACACTATGACTGGAACATGCTTGACAATAGGGATATTAGAGATAAATATACACTACGAAGTTCGATGCACTACAGGAGATATCAAAAACACCTACCCCGAATGACGAATAGAAGAACTTCGTCAATGCCCACATAGAAGCAGCAACTGAATGTATACCAACCAAACTAAGAGCAAAAACATAGAGTTCTGTGGAAGACATTAGCAGTTAAGAAAAAACGTGACGACATGAAAACCGTGTTCCTATACAAAAGGAGAAACCCAACTAAGGCCGACGCTCAGAAACTTTCGAAAGCACAAAGCAAACTAAATAATACATACGTAAAAGAACAAACAGAACACATCCAAAAACTAGATAAATAAGATCAGAGACTCAGTTGAAGATAGGCAATCTAGGATAGCATGACAGATTATAAATGAGGTGAGTAGAAAGAACACCGCAAGAGTCAAACTAAAAGCTACCAGCCAAGAAGAAGGAATACACCTGTGGAAACGACATTTCAAGAATCTATGGCGAAAATCATTAGCAATCAAGTAGACATCAAACTAAGACAGTTTACGCAAGAAGAACTCGATGTTATACTAAGAAAAATTAAAAATAGGAAAGCTGCAGGGCCTAATGAAACAACTCCAGAAGTATAGAAAACAAGGAAATTTGACGACATACTGCTCCGATACTGCAACGCCCTATACAACCAGAACATTATAGACGGATGGACAAAGGGCTGCATCCTCCTTTTCTCAAGAAGGGTGATTTTGGAATTGCCAAGAACTAACGAGGCATAACGCTTTGCCGTCAAGATTTATAATACTCTGCTACTCAACCGTATAGAACTTGAAATTGAGAAAATTCTTAGGAAGAACCAATATCGAATATTGAAGGGTGTTCGTTAAAAAAAAACAAAAAACAAAACAAAAAAAACCCCAAGGCGACACTATTATTTGACTCCATACACAGAGGGAAGATGGGTCAAATACTTTTGGCCTATGGCCTCTCAAAAGAAACCGTCGCAGCCATAATGACGCTGTATAAAAACACGAAATTAAAAATTCTGTCACCAGATGGACACACAGACTTCTTTGAGATTGTGGCATTTGTGCTGCAATGAGACACATTTGCCCAATACCTGCTTATTATATGCCTAGACTGCGTACTTCGAATGTCGGTAAAAAATAGCTTTACGCTTGCAAAGGCAAGAACCAGAAGATACCCCGCACGAAGGATTACGGACGCAGACTACGCTGATGACATAGCGCTTCTGGCAAATACACCCGCCCTGGCCGAATCCCTGCTGCATAGTCAGGAACGGGCAGCAGGTGGCATAGGTCTCCATGTCAACACAAGCAATATAGAGTTCATGTGTTTTAATCAATGAGGCGACATCTCCACATTAAATGGTAGGTCTCTGAAACTAGTGGACAAGTTCCCCTATCTCGGAAGCAGTGTCTCATCCACTGAAAATGATATCAACACGCGACTAGCGAAGGCTTGAACAGCTGTCGACAGTCTATCGGTCATATGGAAGTCAGACCTATCAGATAAGATAAAGCGCAGTCTTTTCCAAGCAGCGGTCGTGTCAATACTGCTGTATGGATGCACTGCATGAACGTTGACAAAGCGTAAGGAGTGAAAGCTTGACGGCAATTACACAAGCATGATGCGAACAATATTGAACAAGTTCTCGAGGCAGCATCCAACAAAGCAGCAGCTGTACGGACACCTACCACCTATCTCAAAAATCATCCAAATTAAACGATCGAGACATGAAGGACACTGTTGAAGAAGTAAGGGCTAGCTCATAAGTGATGTACTCCTGTATGTGAACAATCAAGAGTAGAGCAATCAGCTAGAACCTATTGCAAAAGCTCTTTACAGATACAGAATATAGCATGGAACACCCGCCGAGAGCGATGAACGATAGGGACGTGTGGCAGGAGATGGTCAGGGAAAACCGTACAAACGACACGCCATGATGATAAAGATATATATGTATACTAATCTCTTTGCACGATTGCCCAGTCTACAGAAGGGTAAGACCCCCCCCTCTAATTAGTGTCCTGGATATGACACTAAACAATCTGATAGCGAGGTTCCAGTGATGCTGGGGCTTTGGGGAATGCGGAGCATCTCTTCATTGCCATTGCTTCCAGGTCCACTCTGACCCGGCGTGGTAGCAACTGATAGGGCCCTATCTATGGTTCAAGTAGAACTAAACTGCATACATGCTAAACTGTATTGTTTGAAATAGAAATGTTTTTTACAATTAAACTGTACTTACATTTGAATTGTGTGCTTATGCTAAACTGAATTATTTAAAATGGAACTGTTTTTTGACAGTGAAACTGTACTTAACACTAAACTGAATTGTTTAATATAGAACTGTTTTGACATTTAACTGTGTGCAAACAAAATCTGTACTTATACTAAACTGAATTGGCTGAATTAGAACTGCTTGACTAAACTGAATAGCTTGAAATAGAAATGGTTTTCACAATTGAATTGTACTTACATTTAAACTGCGTACTTAACCTAAACTGAATTGTTTTAATAGAACTGATTATTTACATAAAAATGGATTTGGCGTTAAATAACCTACAAAGGTTGATATGCTATAAAACCTAATCAACCAACCAACCCTTTGCACGAGCATGATGTGACATAATGTCATTTTAAGCGGTGTATAACGGGTTTGAATACAGAGTTTTCTTAATCTAGGCTGGCTGCCATAATAAGGTTAAAGAACCCAGTCAACCCTGCTTTCTATCTATAGCAAGAGAAAGAATTAGTGGATCCGTATCTTTCCCAACGAGACTACCACTATTGGAAATGCACACAGCCAAATTCAGGATTTGAACTCGGGTTCCCATGTCCATTTCCTACGACTGAAAACATTACACCAAAAGCACCACGATATATATATATATATATATATATATATATATATATATATATTAAAATAGGTAGGTCCACGAAGAGATTTATATTTTTTGAATTTATTCATCAATTTTGTTCTTACATTCGTGTATGTTTCCAGCTTGTTGCTTTCGTCAGAGAACTTACACAGCACAAATCTTTGTTTATGGGGTACTCAATGAGACTTGAACTCTCTTGTGTTTGCAGTTTGAACGATTTTCAGTTGGTTATGGGTTTATATAGAGGTTATCTTGTCTTTTTCTTAGAGGAAGTTTACTTTAGTCTGCTTTACTCCTCTTTGATATATTAGATATTAGATTACTGGCTCTTTAGGTGTCCTCTCTCTTTCTCTCTCTCTCTCTCTCTATATATATATATATATGTGTGTGTGTGTGTGTGTGTGTGTGTGTGTGCATATATATATATATATATATATATATAATTTCATATTTATTGGTAACTTTGAAAATGTAAAACCAAATTTAAGTCAACGGCGCTGGGTGATTGTCAGTTTATTGCCGGTGCGATTAGACCAAGATTTTGAAATAGATAGATTCATGCCTTTCTCAAACTAGAATGAAGTGAAATACACACTGCCTTATCAAGGATTTGAACCCTGCTTACTGAATCTGCCCAACACGACTCTCTCATACACACGACAGTATTAAATAAATAATCTCATCATTTTTGATTTCGACACGTTTAAAGTGCAGGTTCACACTCGAACGCGACGTTAGAAAACAATGATATCATATGAGAAGTAAATATCCGAGTAACTCTCTAGGCAAATGAAACTAAAAAGGTTCAATATTGAGTAAAATAATATTTATTAATTAAAAGTTAAATGAGAAATTCAAAACTAAGTGAATTTCACGAAAGATTTTACAACTTTTCGACCATCTCTTCCGGTGCTGGTGGTCATCTATAAACTTTTGTCCTGCACAGACAACTTTCATCTTTGAATTTTTTTTTTTGACCCATATCCAAGAATAAATAACCGTTTGTGCATTTTTGGCGGATTCTTTTACAAATGAACGCAGCCTTTTTGTTTGAATGTGTTCCAATATAGTTCAACACACATTACGTTTTTTTTTCTTTTTCAGGGAATGTCATTTTTATCCGAAAAGAAAAAGCACAAAATATTCACTAGAATTTTGTGTTATCTCAAAACATGGCGTTAAAATCTGAGATCATTTGAATGAGAAATTAAATTAAGTTAGATGATGAAATGATACCCATTTTTTGGAAATACTGTGAACGTCTCAAACGATATCCACTTTTGGAAACACTGAGTACATCTGAAATGATACCCATTTTTTGGAAATACTGTGAACGTCTCAAACGATATCCACTTTTGGAAACACTGTGTACATCTGAAATGATACCCATTTTTTGGAAATACTGTGAACGTCTCAAACGATATCCACTTTTGGAAACACTGAGTACATCTGAAATGATACCCATTTTTTGGAAATACTGTGAACGTCTCAAACGATATCCACTTTTGGAAACACTGTGTACATCTGAAATGATACCCATTTTTTGGAAATACTGTAAACGTCTCAAACGATATCCACTTTTGGAAACACTGTGTACATCTGAAATGATACCCATTTTTTGGAAATACTGTGAACGTCTCAAACGATATCCACTTTTGGAAACACTGTGTACATCTGAAATGATACCCATTTTTTGGAAATACTGTGAACGTCTCAAACGATATCCACTTTTGGAAACACTGTGTACATCTGAAATGATACCCATTTTTTGGAAATACTGTGAACGTCTCAAACGATATCCACTTTTGGAAACACTGTGTACATCTGAAATGATACCCATTTTTTGGAAATACTGTGAACGTCTCAAACGATATCCACTTTTGGAAACACTGTGTACATCTGAAATGATACCCATTTTTTGGAAATACTGTGAACGTCTCAAACGATATCCACTTTTGGAAACACTGTGTACATCTGAAATGATACCCATTTTTTGGAAATACTGTGAACGTCTCAAACGATATCCACTTTTGGAAACACAGGGTACATCTGAAATGATACCCATTTTTTGGAAATACTGTGAACGTCTCAAACGATATCCACTTTTGGAAACACTGTGTACATCTGAAATGATACCCATTTTTTGGAAATACTGTGAACGTCTCAAACGATATCCACTTTTGGAAACACTGTGTACATCTGAAATGATACCCATTTTTTGGAAATACTGTGAACGTCTCAAACGATATCCACTTTTGGAAACACTGTGTACATCTGAAATGATACCCATTTTTTGGAAATACTGTGAACGTCTCAAACGATATACACTTTTGGAAACACAGGGTACATCTCAAATGATACCCATTTTTTGGAAATACTGTGAACGTCTCAAACGATATACACTTTTGGAAACACAGGGTACATCTGAAATGATACCCATTTTTTGGAAATACTGTGAACGTCTCAAACGATATCCACTTTTGGAAACACTGTGTACATATGAAATGATACCCATTTTTTGGAAACACCCAATAAAATAGGTTGTTAGGGAAGGAAGTAATGTTCAAATGTTAGAAACGTTTCAGTTATTTTGATAGGAATATTACTACCACGAGCAGAAAGGACAAAAGCTGTTATTATGAAACTTTTAAAAGCATTTTTCTGAAAAGAATTTGGGATTCGGGCCTAAAGTACAATAATAGAATTTCTTAAACTTTGATTTGAGTGGTACACAAACCTCTCAGTATGGTATTCACTCTTCCTGTGATAGAAATCTAGTCTCAGAAGACCACCCCCTACCAGCAACACTTGAAAACCTGTCTAAAAAAGTATTATTGATTTTTATTTGACGCTTGAGGTGCCTTTTTAGAAGAATAAATACGAATAGGACAAGAGAATTTCTATCTTTCCTGAACCGAGAGTACGCTCTCTTGACGAGTTGCAACGTTAAATCATCCTTGTGTTGCTGCCAGTTATTGGGATAATTCAATATGATTTTTCTTGGTGATCACTCATTTAAGTTTCATTGTTGCTTAGTTTTGGTAGTCTAACGGGAACAGGTACTTTTGGTGTGATTGAATCGTAATATCTGCAAATAATTAACACGATGTTAAATTAATCTTTTTATCTCTCCTCGCCGCCAGTGTTCCAATGATCTGACTAAATTCGAATCTGAAGATGATAAACCAGTCGAGTTTTTTTCTATAATTTTATCTTATTGTTTATGAGGTTTTGCATCGTCTTTCTGAATAATTAAGATTTCCCGATTCATTTGTTCAAGTTGTTGTTAATGAATATCTGTTGTGGATTATTTTCTTTTATTCTAAAAAAAAACTTATCTGAGGTGCTGCTGACGTAATGATTAGTTAGTTGATTTGTTGTGGGGTTTTTATGGCATGTCAACCCTTGTTATATTATTTAATGCCGATATCACTTTGTGTCTTTAGTACGATACTAATCTTCACTTCTGAAGCTCTTGGAAATAAGGAGAACTCTTTCATTCTACTCTCAGGTCTTCTCTGACCCGAAATGACAGTACCTGTTTGTGTCCCCAGTATAAGCTAAATAGATATGCTTAAAAACGATGAGTATTGGGTAGGAGTATTTGATTCCATATAACTGTAGATTAATTGTATTAAGAATATTTACTTGAAACTACAATTGTTTACTAAGGATTATTATTAGTTACTTGGAACCATATATAACTATGTGCCAACAAATTACTATTACTCAATTGAAATAGTTACTTGAAATCATATAATTTTTTTATGAATCATTAATATTATATAAAAATACTTGAAACCATGCAACAGTGTGCAAATTATTTGTATTAGATAGGAATACTTGAAACCTCAGCAATGTGTGTAAATTATTTGTATTAGATAGGAATACTTGATATTATAATACTGTGCAAAAAACAACAACAAAAAAACAGCAGCAATAAAAAAAAACAAAAACAATGAAAACAAACAAACAAACAAACAAACGAAAACAACTTCTTAGAATCAGCTGTAAAAAAAGTAAGTATGAACGTGTAATGAATGCAATTCCCTAACTTCTAAGCATAAAATAACCCTAGACGGCTTGATATACCGTTAAAATTAATCACTCAATATCAGATTAACAATTAGAGTTATCAATTATATATAGTACAAAAATGTATCCTTTCAATCATTTTAAACGGGTATACATTTCATTATGTCAAATATATATGACTCATAGATAGGACACTAATAGGTAGTGTAATTCTGGCTCTAAGTCGACCTTGGAGTAATGACAATGAAGAGGTTACTTCACACTTCACAAAGTTACAACCCCCTGGGGCTGCAGAATACGTCGACTGCACCTCTACAGAGGGGCAAGATCTTCTCCGTAACGAGCGTTCTATTTATGATATTAAACTGCTCCTGATGGTAAGGCTCCAACCATGAACCTTTGGGGAATATGGAGAACCCCTTCATTGCCATTACTCCCAGGTCCACTCTGACTTAGCGTGGTAGTACCTGTTTGGGTCCCATCTATTGTTCAAATCGAACTGTCCAATTATTTGCTAAAGATTATTATTATTATCATTATTATTGTAACTCCTTGAGAGTTTTTCACATCAGCATTAACTGAGGGTCTTTCACTGGAGACTGAGTGACATCAAGTCTCCTCAGTTCTTCAGGACTCTTCCCAGTATTTTGACCGATCCCAACAATGCAGTAGTTTCGATGGTCTCCACTCGTCCTTTTATTTCCAACTTCTCTGGTCCCTTTATTAATCCTTTGATGAGTGTAGCAAGAGCACCAATTATAATTGGTATAAACGTCACTTATGTTCCACTGTTATTTCAATTCCCAAGCAAGGTCGAAGTATTTATTCTTTTTTTAAAATTTCTTTTAATTTTACTCTGTGGTCAGCCGGGAGAGAAAAGTAGACGATTTTGCAAGTTCTCTTTTTTTTTGTTGACTACTATAAGGTCTGGTTTGAATATCAAAATTCCAGAGGAGTTTGTGTGTGTCATTCTCCAGGACACATGTTGGGTTGTGCATATACCATTTGTTCATATAGTCAAATTTAAATTTCTTGCATAACTCCCTGTGGATCATTTTGCCTACCCAGTTGTATCTAATCTTATACTTTTTTGTACTAATTCGTTGCATTCGCTTATTATGTGATTGATTGTTTCTTCTCTATCACCACGTAGCCTACATTTACTGTTTTGTTGCGTCTTATATATTCTTGTTTTGATATGATTGGTTCTTATAGCATTGTTTTGTTCTGCTATCAGGAGAGATTCAGTTTCTCTATTAAGGTTTCCCTTTCTTAGCCATGTCCATATTTTCTCGTGTGAGATATTGCTTATTAGTCGCTTAAAATGTCCATAGAGTTGTTTTTATTCCAGTTTTTTATTTTCTGGTAATTGTCGTTCTCTTGTTTCTTGTGTTGCTAGTATTGTTTCTGGCAGCTGTAATCAGTCTTGTAGGTAGTCTTCAAGTCGTTGTATTAATGCGTCAACACCGTCTTCAATGCTGGTAAATCCTCTTCCTCCTTCTATTCTTGGCACTTATAATCTGTCAAGGTCATTTCTGGGATTTAATGCCTTATGCATGGTCATTATTCTTCTTTTTCTCTGGTCCATTTGTTTAAGTTCTTCTCTGGTCCACTTCAAGAATAGTCCCGACTATCTTACGAGAGGGACAGCGATGGTATTTATAGCTTTGATAAGGTTTCTGCTACATAGTTTGGTATCGAGTAACTTTGTGTTTCTTCCGGAATATTCTTTTTTAATTTTTTCTTTCATTTCCACTTGTTTGATGGTATCACCTTCCAATATCCCCAAATATTTGTAGGTTTCTTTTTCTCTATGGACCCCAACATATGGCCGTGCAAAAGCAGGACGACCAGCACGAACATACATTCAACAGCTATGTGAGGATACGGGATGTTGTCCTGAAGACCTGCCTAGGGCGATGAACGATAGGGAGGAGTGGCGAGAGAGGGTCAGGGATATCCATGCTACCAGCACGACATGATGATGATGATGATGATGATGATGAGGATTTTCTCTGAACGTTCCAATTTTGTCTTGATTTGGTAGTTTCATTCCGTCCATAAAGTGTCGTTTTCCGCTTTTCATTCCGTCCATAAAGTGTCGTTTTCCGCTTTTCATTCCGTCCATAAAGTGTCGTTTTCCGCTTTTCATTACTATTATGGTAGATTCTTCTATGTCAACTTCTATTCCTATGCCCTGACTGTATATTCTCACTGCGAGTATTAGAGTTTCCAAGTCCTTTTCATTTTTGGCAAAGTTTAATGTCGACCATATACATTAGGTGATTGATATTTTTCCTGCGATTTAGTAATTTGGTGTCTGGCTGTGCATTTTCAGAGTATATGGTTGAGTGGCATCATCGCAATTATAAATAGTAATGGTGATAGTGCATCTCCTTGGAATATACCACTTTGGATCTTTGTTTCAGCTAAGTTTTTCCCTGCTGCCGTCAATTCCACTCTCCAGGCTTTCATGGTTTTCTCGATAAAGTTTATGACTTCATCTGATATTTTGTACATTTTGAGGCAGTTTATTATCCAGCTTTGTAGGCCCATATCATATGCCTTTTTGTAGTCAATCCAGGTCATAGCTAGATTTTTCCGTCTCGTCTCGTTCTCGTTGAGGGCGTACTGATCAGTGTATAGTAGTTCTCCTGTGCCTCTTGATCGTTTGCGGCACGGAACAATCTGCGGCTTGTTAGCGAGGAATAAATGTCTTCCTTATTTGTGCTGTTAGTATTTTCTACATCATAGTTTGAATTATTGGTTATTTGAAACCATACGACTGTGAACAAATTATTTATATCATATCGCAATACTTGATATATAGAACTATTTATGTTAAACACCAATACTTGAAACTAATAAACTGTGTGCACATAATTGTTTAATAGTAAATAGAATAATTAGTGTTTGATAGGAATACTTGAAACCAAATGAATGTTTGCAAACAAATGATTAATATTTGATAGAATTTTTAGTGTTATCAATACATGAAACTATTTAACTGTGTGCAAATAAATCAGCTTTTACTCGTTTAAAAATAAAGTCACTAACAAATCATATATATATAGGATTGGCACTAAATAACCTCCAAGAGTTGATATGCCGTAAAACACTTACCAGCTTACGCACACCTTTAGAACTTACTCAAATCTACAGACCTCAAGCCTTAACGCCGAAATTAGTTTAGTCTCATAACCAGGACACACTCTTCGGGTCAAAGATTTTTTTTACTTTTGTACAGGGGATACACATGAGTATTCTTGGGTCTACCCATAGGTCGTCTGATATAATGGCTGACAACAAAGAAAATAAACTTGTATAGACAAAGCAGTTTTTGTTGCATTTTGCACTAATGTTATTGAGAAGTGTATGCATTCATGTGAGGATACGGGATGTTGTCCTGTAGACCTGCCTAGGGCGATGAACGATAGGGAGGAGTGGCGAGAGAGGGTCAGGGATATCCATGCTACCAGCACGACATGATGATGATGATGATGATGATGATTTTCTCTGAACGTTCTAATTTTGTCTTGATTTGGTAGTTTCATTCCGTCCATAAAGTGTCGTTTTCCCGTCCAGTTATGGTTAAAATATTCAGAGAAACTAGGCTCTCTAAACTGGAGGCTTTCTAAGCTGGAAGCTCTCTAACCTGGAGGCTCTCAAACCTGGAGGCTCTCTAACCTGGCCTGGCAACCGATCTAGGATGAAGAATACATCCAGAATTCAAAATTACGAACTGAAGTCTCTAAGACTTATTGTATGCAACACTTTTTTTGAGCAATTTCTGCGGTTTCACTGATGGCAAATTTGGGTTCTTTTGGTAATGGCATATCAACCTTCGTGAATTATTCAATGCAAAAGCCATCCATATCAAAGAATAGTAGTGATACTATTTAACCTATAGCTCGGGACAGAGTAAGAGGGTTCATGCCTCTCCCGAAAGTATTAGTCCACAAGTGAACGTAATAGCGCGACTGGGGTTCGAACTCGTTTACTACGATGTCCCCATCAAGTACGTTAGCCACTACGTTACGAGGACTCCCTCAATGATGCCAAGTCATATAGCACTTACCCTTCTCTAGTGCGGCATTGGTGTTGTACAGAGGGGAAACCAGCTGTAGGCATTCCCTATAAACTTCCTCTGGCCTGTACCAAAATCAGGGATCAGGTCCTGGGGGTCTCGTGAGACTGACAATAAAACATTTACTCGCGGTTTTGGATTTCTTGAACGAAGAATAAAAGAATTAGTTTTAGGATCAGACTTCTTCATTGCCAATAAACGGGATTAAATTGGCCGTGTTGGTTGGGCTCAGAAAACACTGACTGTACAGAGGGGTAAGGCTCCCCCCCCCAAAAAAAAGGTGTTCTTGGTAGGACACTACCATCTATGCGTCAAGTACGTGTGTTTGAGAATTATTAGAGAAGACGGTGAGCAAAAAAGAAAAAGAAAACACACAAACACATACACAAGTAACAACTACAGAAAAAATGTAAATACGAGGTACAATGAACACGATTCCCTAACCTCAAGGCGATAAATAACCCTAGACAGGTCGACATGTCATTAAAATCAATCAATCCTTTGTGAGAAGTAAATTCAATATTTAATGTTCAAATGAGCATGGGGCCCCGCGTGGTGTAAAGGTTTGCAATGTAGACTGGCAACCCATAACTAATGAGTTCGAGTCTCACCGAATTCTCCAGACATCTGATCCTATGCTACAGAAAAAAACATAATAAATACTACTAGGGTGTTTTTAATGTCTTTCCTAAAAAATGGCTACACATTTTGAAGAACCCAAGGGCACTTATTCAGACGAGATATTTCGGATTATATTCGAAATGATCTAAAATGCACAGGTCCATCGACTGAAAACCTCGGGGTGGATATATTTTCATTCTCTTTTCTTTGCCTTAGTGGTGATATACAGAATAATTTACTATTAATGGAATCATTTTGTTTTCGCCATCAACAGACTTTTCCTAAGTTCAGGTAAAAGCAAAGTTTATTTGTAGACATTTGGCCGTTTCAAGTAAAACAATAAAATTTGCTAATATCAGGAAAAAGTCTTCGACCGACTATCTTTTCAAGTAAATGATCGTCTAAATATTATTTACAATAATACTGACAGCATCAATGTGTCTCGATCATAAACGGAACCAAATTATGAGGATGCTACGAAAAGATGGAAAATATTTCATTTTAATTCGTGACAAGAAACAGTTAAGGGATGTCCAAGTGGAAAAATATAAAAAGTGCCTGCTGGTAAAATTAGATACAGAATCAAAGATGAATGACGTTTTGGACTTTATGTATTTATCCAACCACTCCCCAATGAGCACATGGTGACACAAGGTCAATTTTTAAGGAGGTTAATGTTGGCTTGAATCCAGAGTTTTCTATATCGCAGACTGGTTGCCTACCCATGATTTAAAAAATCAGTCGGTCCCACTACTTGGTAGGAAGAGATGGATTCATGCCTTTTCTGATGGCATTAGCTCGAAGTGAAATGCAAACAGTCTCGTCCAGGATTTGAACTCAGTTCACCAATTCTATTTCCTACGAAGATAATCGTTACACTAAGCGCCCCTCCCTGCCTTGTTATTTGGTTCCCTTTACAATCTAGACACATCGATGACCCAATGACTGTATCAGTTCAAATCCTGGACGAGAGTGTTTGTGTTTCACTTTGAGCTAATGTCATCTGAAAAGGCATGAATCCATCTCTTTGCCCTTCCTTAACTTGTGATATTCATGTTCTATAATTGATATTGAGCCAACTATATATATATATATATATATATACGCTCCCCCATCGGGGTTGATCACTCTAGCGAAGGAATTTATGCCTGCCACTAGCATAATACAAAGCTCTTCAAACGAATTGAGCACTCAGGTATCCGATTAGGTATAAAATGTAAACAAACGAATGCTACTATTTAATATCATATAATTCGCGAGCTGACGGGGTACGCTTGTTAGCTGAGCGGTATGATGCTAAGTCTTTACGTAAAGTTGGGCGGGTTTCGATCCCAGCTTCAAGCGTCCTACGTGTCCAGCCACACTGAAGAGTTGTGATACAACTAAACAGTCTGTCTGTGGATGACAATATGTATATATATATATATATATATATATCCTAAAAAATACGTATCTCTTCGTGGACTTACTCATTTTAATATATATATAAGAAAAATTCTATGTTACCTACAGAATCTTTGAATAGTTTAAAGGAGAGCCTAATTGTGATTTCTTAAAAAGGACCCTTTTTTGGTCACGTCAATTATAAATCACAATTATCAGAATTAAAGGCGCTTTATATTACTAAACACCAATCTTTTCTCTGCAAGGAAAAGGAATTATACAACTTTTTTTTTAGTTCAACCCTACCGATTATATTACAATCAAGCCAGACTTAGTCAAAGAAAAAAGCAAAAGAAAATCTTACCAATCCCTTCAAGTAGACGTTTTTCTTTCTTTTTCCCCATTTACTGTGTCTTGTATTTTCTCCTCCCCGCTGTTGTCAACTACCTCTACGCATTCCTTGCTATCACGATGTTTCTATGGAGAGACGTGACCGAAAAAAAAGGTTCGTTTTTTAGAACTCATCATGTATACTCTACTTAAAGCTATTCTTATATATATATATATATATACGTGGTGCATTCAATAAATTTCCAGATTTTTTTTGTACAGGCATTTAAAATTGTCGTAGATTCTTTAAAATTCAGTATGTTATTGCTATACATCTTATGAGATGACTTCAATTATTCTCCCTCCAGCTATGGATAAATAGTAAGGTAGACTAAGTTCTTCAGCCTTGGTGAGGCAACTAGTCTAGGAGAAGGAAAACTCGGAATTCAAACCTGTTAAACTCCGCTTAAAAATTGACCTTGTGTCATATCCTGCCCGAGCGGAGGGGTTGGGTAAATAGGATGAGATGACTTCCATGGGGTCTTCCAGAGGTTGTTGGAACGGGACAACAAGTGTAGTGCAATAGGAGGAGATTATTTCGAAGGGGACTAGAGTTTCATGTGTGTACTATCAATAAAAGTGCCTATACGAAAAAGTCTGGAAACCTATTTAATGATCCTCGTATATATAAAATTGCTTAGGGAAATTCATTATAGTGTAATTTTTAAGAAGATAGTATCGAAGATGCTCAATAGATGCCCATGATTGTGACATTTCGTCAAATCCAAATTACACTTTGTTGATAATTATATATTAAAGATGTGTTGTAAAAAATGTGCTTGCAAAATCTACAATCCCAACTGATTAGAGAGGTCGAAAGCCGCCAACCAGCAATTTCTTTTGAATTTATTAGAGTCGTATTCGACAGTCAAAATGAATCGTTATAAGCATCTTGCTTTTCGATACAATTAAATTAGCTTTGTTGGTTATTTGAGCGTCGCTCCGTTTGTTCAAAATCCCATCGGCGGTCGTAAACGAAACAGACCACAAAAAGACTTAACAGCAAGAAGGACACTAGAGACTCCAACAAAGAGAAGAACACAATTTCAACACAACACTTTTCTTTCCTTCAATCCCTGAAGAGTTCAATCGCAGTAAAAAGTTTTGAATAAAGCTCCTCCTCTCTTTCGCACATAAAAGTTCCGTGACTATTAATTGGCGGATAATTGTAAACAATTTGGACAGTAGAAAGGATTCGTCGCCGACCCTTCATTTATCAAGATTCCAAATTGACACAGAGGACCTTGACACAGACACCTACTACCTTTTCAACTGCCAATCTTCTAAGAAGCTATTTTTTTAAGTACGAGGATCATTGAATAAGTTTCCAGACTTTTTTCGTATGGGCACTTTTATTGATAGTACACACATGAAACTCTAGTCCCCTTCCAAGTAATCTCCTCCGGCTGCAATGCACTTGTTATACGGTTCCAACAACTTCTGGAAGGCCCCATTGAAGTCCTCGTGTGAGCGTGTCAATGACCTTCGTCTCAGCCTCTTTCATCTCCTAAATTCTCTCATAACCACAGCCTCTGAGCTTAGGGAATAACCAAAAGTCACAGGGAGCAAGGTCTGGACTATTGGGAGATGAGGAACTGTCTTGATGCTCATCTTGGTCAAATAGTCTGTGACAAGGATGGAGTTGTGGACTGGTGCATTGTCCTGCTGGAAATGCCACTGACCCGATTTGAAGAGTGCTGACCTCTTCCCCAGGAATCTCTTCCTGAACTCCCTTAAAACCTCAACACAGTAACCCTAACCTAACCCTAACCCTTTGGCCCATCAACTCTGGTGTATTGACTTCCTTACTCCTCTCACACCTCACATCATCCCTCACAGACTCCCTGCCTTCCTTGAATCTCTTATACCACTCAAAAACTGATGCTCGATTCATGCAAGATGGTCGAAAAGCAGTGTGAAGCATTCCATACGTTTCTGTAGCATTTTTTTCAAGCTTAAAACAGAATTTTATTGCATATCATTCTTCTAAAGTGTCCTGACATCCAGATTGTATTTTTGAAATTAAACATCTGTGACAATCAAGCTTCAGTAGGGTGTATTCCAATTGCTGCTGTAGCTGTTCTTTTGCAGCTGAAATCATAGAAATTGGTCAGTCATCTCATAAGATGTATAGCAATAACATACTGAATTTTCAAGAGTTTACGACAATTTTGAATGCCTGTACAAAAAAAGTCTGGAAAGTTATTGAATGCACCACGTATTTACTGCCAACCACCATATTTTGGTTTCTATGTTTAATGGCATATCAGTCTTGGCGGATTATTTAAGGCCAAAGCCATTCTCTCAGAAGAACAGTGGTGATACTATTCAACCAATAACTGGGAACAAGTTCAGATCTTTCCTAAGCGTAATATTTCAAAAGTGAACGTTATAGATCAACCGAAGTTCAGATTCACTTACTACGATATCACAGTCCATAATGTTAAACACTTCTCTACGAGGAATCCCCTCACCCATATGATGACCAGTGTGATACAAGGTCAAGCCTAATGCGAGACCCCTACTGTAAACAGGTGGGGGATGGGTAAAATCGTCCGACTCCGTTGGCATTCTTCTACGACGGCACTTCAGGCATCAGGGGTTGCTTCTGATCAATCCCCTTTTAATGCAATGATGTTGGCGCAGCTTAGGAGATAGAACCCAGGGACTCATCGTTAGGTAGCTGTTAATCTTCGTGGCGCACTTAGCGTAACGGTTATCGTCATAGGAAATGGAATCGGTGACCCGAGTTGAAATACTGTAGGAGGCTGTTTGCGTTTCATGAATATCATGAATACGAGTAAATAGTAGAATAGTCTGGGTTCTTTGACCTTAGTTAGGCAACCAGTCTAGAAGTAAAATTCTGGATTCAGACCAGCTGTACTCTGCTTAAAAATGATCATGTGTCACATCCTGTCTACGAAGGAGGGGTTGGGTAAATAAATACAACTTCAGGCCAAAAAAACTAAAATATGTATTTACCTAATATATCGTTGTATTGCTAACTTACAGCTACGACTCTTATGGATGCTTTTTAAAAGCCCATGTATCGTAGTGTCTCAACATTAAATAGTATTTTCAGCGTAGTTGTTTTTATTATATTTTGACTGGTAGGTTTTCCGTCGTTCTTCTAGTGCATCCGAAGGATTTTTTTACTATTGAACAAACAGTGTAGGAAATTTACTCGTGGTTTCTTTGTTGACGAAAAGAGTAAGGAAATGTAATTTAGTTTAATCATTTTGTATAATTAATTTGAAGTTTTATTTATTTTTTTAATCTGTTAAATTTTTAATCAGAAGAGCAAGACTAATGACCGTATTTTACCAATGATTAAAGTTAAAATAAAAGACGTAATATGAATGGAGTCTTGATCAGTTCCCTCGGCTACTTCTCCACCTCGGCACTTGCAGAAATCATTCTGCGAAAGCAGAGATGAAATTTGTGCTAAATTAATCTTGAGCTCAAATATTTTAACTACTTCAGATAAATTTTAGATGCTACAGAGTCACAATTTGTTCAATTCCTTTATATCGTATTTCCTTGTTCCGAATTGACTGAAAAATCCCGAAGATACTCCTACATAATTGACGATCCTGCATCCAGCTTATCTGAAGTTAGGGATTTAAAAGAAAGTCCTTATATTTTTTAATCTGTTGCTATTAACAAAATCTAGCTTAAATGAAAACAAGTTACTTTTTAGAACTAATATCCTCATCTTTATTAACATCCAGTCGGTGAGGTTTAGAATTTTGTATATTGACCTACGACCCGGCCAAGCTGTCAAAATAGGAAATGCACCTTTGTAAATAACAGGTGCATCCGGTCGATCAGGATATTATAACCTTGACCGTGGATGGGTTGGATGAGTGCAATTTTTGACGCCCACAAGGAGGTGGAGGTTGAACTATTTTATAACTTGGTGAAGGCAGGAAGTCAGTTAGCTTGGAGACCAGACCTGTTGGTGACAAGATGCGATAGAGAAAGCCAGCACCCAGCAGGGTGGGTCCCCGGCCCATAGTTGAGCAGCCCAGGAGAACTGGAAAGAAACGCGGTTAGGCCAATAGAGTGGGGGGTCAATATGTTGCAGTTCTGTTCGGTCTCCAACTCCCTCTCACACACAACTCTTTCAAATAAAGTGTGAGGTATATTTTTCTAGAGAACTGTGTCGCTCGTCTTTATTGTGTCGTCTTTAGGATTTCGCATGCATATGTGTTTGCATAGTTGGTCATGGTGGTGACTATACGACAAGAATTCATTAACTGTATCCTTAGCAGGGGAGTAAGACTCCCCCTTTACAAAAAAAAGGAATGTCCTGGATATGAAACTAAACTGCATTTGATGACAAGGATTCATTTACGAAGTTCTAGGGAGTGCAGAGTACCTGTTCCTTGCCATTCTACTCTGACCAGGAGAAGTAGTACCTGTTAGGGTTCCATCTATAGATTAAATAGATTTGTTCAAAAATTATTCGTATTCGACAATCGGAAACAAAATCTTAATAAGCAATAACACAAAAATGTAAATATGAACGTACAATGAACACAATTCCCTAACCACTGGGCATGAAATAATTCTAGACGGGTTTACATGCCGTTAAAATCAATAAATCAAAGTTTATCATTATAATTTCATATCTGAAAGGCATTGTTTTGGGAATACCAAGAATACAAGAATTTTTTGTCGTTATAATCAGACCTGAATGAAGTATGGGACACCCAGTAAGAAGTGTACTCATTAACAAGGGTCTGCTGGTTTGATTCTGGGTGAATACCTCTTATTTCTGGTCTTGTGCCAAAGAAGGGTAAAAGTTTACTGTATGGCAACAATAGTATAACCATTACATCATGAGTGGCATCGTTGAAAATTAAGATTAACTTAATTTTGCCGTCATCATCATCATGTCGTGCTGGTAGCACGGATATCCCTGACCCTCTCTCGCCACTTTTCCGTATCGTTCATCGCCTCCGGCAGGTCTTCTGGACTACATCCCGTATCGTCACATAGCTGCTGAATGTATGTTCGAGCTGGTCGCCCTGCTTTCGTTCGATCATATGTGGTGGTCCATAAGAGTACATCACTTATGAGTTCGTCCCTGCTTCTCCAGCAGTGTCCTGCATGTCTGGTTCGTCTAATATGGATAGTTTTCCTGATAGGAGGCAGGTGACCGTACAGTTCGTGTCTTGTGGGGTGTTGCCGCCAGGACTTGTTCAAGATTGCTCGCAGCATTCTTGTGTAATTGCCGTCTAGCTTCTTCTGTAGCCGTTTTGTTAGAGTCCATGTAGTGCATCCATATAGCAGTATCGATACGACAGCTGCCTGGAAGAAGCTGCGTTTCATTTTATCGGTTAGGTCTGATTTCCATATAATCGATAGCCTATTGATAGCTGTCTATACCTTCGTTAACCTCGTGTCGATGTCCTTTTCTCCGTAGAGAACATTAATCTCCAAGAGTAGCTGGTTATCTATCGCATAAAGTCATGACACCCTTGAATAGAACTAGAGTCGGTCAGAATTTTTCTTTGAGATAGTGCCATGGTTTTAATGTTCGGTTCTTAAAGACATTTTTAAAGATGAACTTTTATTTTGGTTAAAGTATTATATAATTTATCGTTGTTGCTTTGTTTTATCTTGTGAAGGTTTTAGTAGCTATCATAAATATTTGAAATATTTCAAATCTCGCTTATTATCACACTATCATTATTTTTCACTCATTCGCCAATCATTACTTAACGATTATTACTTCACAATTATTACTTCAGTATCATAATTTTACAATCATTACTTTTCCATCGGAACTTCTCTATTATTACTTAAAAATCATTACTTTACGCAGTCGGCTTGGGCTATAGAATACACTGACGGCACCTTTGAAGAGGAGTAAGACCCTCTCCAACGAGTGTCCTGGATATGACACTAAACAATCTGATGGTGAGGTTCCAGTGATGTTGGAGCTTTGGGAAATGCGGAGTATCCCTTCGTTGCCATCACTCCCAGGTCCACTCTGGCCCTGAGTGGTAGCACCTGATAAGGGTCCTATCTATGGGTTAAGTAAAACTAAACTGCATACTTATATTAAATTGAATTGCTTGAAATAGAACTGTTTATATGTATGAAAATGGATTTGGCATTAAATAACCTACAGTGGTTGATATGCCATAAAACCAAACAAAACCAAACCCAAATCATTACTTCTTAATCCTTACTTCTAAGTCATTACTTTTTAATAATTACATGACAATTAATATTTTTCTATCATTACATCACAATTATTTCTTCTCTTTGATTATTTAACAATTATTACTTCACAGTCCTTACTTTACAATCATTACATCAGAATCAGTACTTCATAATCATTACTTCTATATTCCAATGTCATTGTCTGTTTTTGCTGCAAAAAGTTTTAATGAACTTCGCCAATTTTGTTGCATTGATTTTTATGATTTCAGCCCTTTCTTTGGATCGGGACACCTGTAATATTGATCATAATTTTCTTGCTTTTTGATCGCAATATTTCTTACCCGATTTACTGTTTAACTAAACTGAGTGAATTCAGATTACAGAAACAAACTTGGGAGCTCGTATTGCAATAACAACGCATTGACCATTAGGTCACTCAAGTCACAGTTTTTAGACAAACAACTTTTTATTTCTTTCTGCCACTGATAACCTTCCACGCAGCATTGTTGTCTATTTTGTAATTTATGCTGCTGTCATGGAAACTAAATATTTTCAAAACAACTGATATTGGGACGTGTTCAATGTCGTTATGTAAAATTTTGCGGATGTTTTTTTTAAATACTTTCAGATTAGGAAGTGAAAAACATTGAAAGAGGAAAGAGGAGGGTAAAGGTAAAAAGGAGAAGGGAGTTTAAAAGAGAGAAAGAAGAGGGAAATAAAAAAGTGGAAGGAAGAGATAGACGAGACAAGAAAGGTGAAAGAGAGAGGAAATAGGGAGTTAAAAAGAAAGAAGGAAACTGAAAAAGGAAAAAAAAAACAGGGAAAGAAAGAAAGAAAAATAAGAGAAAGAAAGAAAGAAAGAAAGAATTAAAAGAGAGAAGAAAAAAAGAAAGAAGGAAGAAAGGAAAGTATAAAGAAAGAAGGGAGGAAAGGAGTGAGAGTGGAAGGAAGACAAAGAAATAATAAAAGAAAGAATAAAGAAATAAGGAAGAAGAATCAAAAGGGAAATAAAAAGAAATAAAGAAAGATAAAAAGAAAGAAAGAAAGAGTAAAATAATGAATAAATACATTAAGATAACCAATATATTAAACAATTGCCTGTGGGGATCAGATTAACTGAAAGTCCTGGTGAAAACATGACAGAAAAGTATCTGAAAAATAAAGAAAAATAATGAAAAAGAGAGAAAGAGAAGAAAATAAATAAATAAAGAAAGAATAAAAGAAAGAAAGAATTAAAATAAAGTATCCAAGAAAAAAAGAAATGAAGAAGAAAGAAGAAAGAAAGAAAAAATGAAAGAAGGAAAAAGAAACAATCAAACGATGCAAAAAAGAAAGAAGTAAAAAAGGAAAGAAGTGAAGAAAGGAAAGAAAGGAGTGGGGAAGGAAGACCAAAAAACAGTAAAAGAAAGAAAGAAAGAAAGAAAGAAAGAGAAAATTAGAAGAATAAAGAATAGATAGAAGGTAAAAAAATGAAAAAGTAAAAAAGAAAGAATGAAAAGAAAGAAAAAATAAAGAACCTGAAAAACAAAAACAAACTAAAAATAAGAGAAAATGGATGAATCAGTCAGAATGAAAGTAGAAAAAAATAAATCGGGAAAAAAAAGAAAAAGAAGAAAAAGAAAAAGAAAAAGGAAAAAGAAAAAAGAAAAAAGAAAAAAGAAGTTTATAAAAGAAATAATCATCAGAAAAAAAAAGAAAGAAAGAAAGAAGGAAAGAAAAAAAGAAAGAAAGCGAGCAAAAAATCCCAAAGAAGGAAAGAAAGAATAAGAAAAGAAGTATCAAAAGAAGAAAAAAGACAAAAAAAAGTTAAAGAAGGAAGGAAAAAAGAACCAAAAAGAAGATAGAATGAAAAAGGTGAGAAGAAAAAAGAAAGAAAGAAAGAAAGAAAAATTAATAAAAAGAAAGAAAGAAAGAAAGAAGTACGGAAACGATGTAAACAAAATCAGAAAAATAAAGAACGAAAGAGAAAGTGAAAGAAGAAATAAGGAAGAAGAAAATAGAAAAAGAAAAACAAAGATTCTAAGTTTTAGATAAAAAGAAAAAAAATGATAAAATCGTTTAGGATGAAGATTGCAAATAAAAAGAAAACAAAAGAAAACAGAAGGAAAGAAGAAGCGACTTAAGTAAGTAAAATCTGGACTGAAATGATTATGAGTGACAAAATCTGCCCTCGAAGAAGACAAAAAGGCTGAATTCTACGGTTTCTGCCAGAAATTCAACACCGCTTTTTTCTTACCATTTTCAAAAGACGACATTTTAGCAAAGAAATATTCCATGAAACCAAACACTTTCATTTCATTAAAAAAAAAAATCTTGTCCTCGAATCAAACATTTCAAGTTTTTACAGATTGACGCTGGAGTTAAAATTTACCGAAACTTGTTTTACTTGAATTATTTTTTTTTTTCATTCGTAATTTGTAATGGACGGAACTAATTTTTGGAAGGAAATTTTTTAGAGAATATTGCTTTCTATATATATATATATATATATATATATATATATATATATAAAGAGCCAAGTTTATGAAGGTTGATTTTTCAAAAGATAAAGATTGGATCTGGAGAAAAATCAGCTTGAGTTCGCTCATTTCTACGAATAAATTTGCTGTGTCATTCTTGAAAATATTTTATTCTGGTTGGCAACCAACAATGACGACAAGGATTAACAAATACAAGAAAAGACCGATCTTTCTTTTCCTTTATTTCTTTAGATATCCCTTTTCTTCCTAACTTTCTCTCTATTTTTTATCTATCCACAGCCACCCACACACCCACACAACCACACATTACCCCCTCATATATATATATATATATATATATATATATATATATATATATATATATATATAGTATAGTACAATTTACTAGAGACTCGGTTAAGTCGTCATAATAAATTTATTTCGGCGGAGAATATTACTATACTCTCCGTCTCGTCAGATGACTTTTTGGATGCTTCTCTTTCGTCGCAGAATAGCGAATAGTGACTATATATATATATATATATATATATATATATATATATATATATATATATATATATATTTATATAAGCGGGTTGTTGTAGGCACAAAGAAAGAATAAGGATACATTTTAAGATAAGAAAGTCAACTAAGAGATTTGTATTTTTCGAATTTATTTATTTTGTTCTTACATAAGCGTTATATATATGTATGTTTCCGGCTTATTGCTTTCGTCAGAGAACATATGTGGCACAAGGCCTTGTTAATGGGGTACTCAATGAGACTTGAACTCACTCTTGTTTCCAGTTTAAATGATCTTTGGTTGGTCAGGCAGGTTTATATAGAGGTCATTCTTCATCTTTCCTGGAGTGTGTTTACTTTGGTCTGATATATATATATATATAAGGTGATTAGGCTGTTTGGATTTCACATAGCATTATCACTTTCGGATGGTTGGTTGGTTAGTTGGTTAAGTTTTATGGCATATCAACCTTTGTCGGTTATTTAATGCCAAATCTATTTTTAAACAAATAATCAGTTCTATTTCAATTCTGTTTAGCATGAGTATATAGTTTGATTGTCCAAAACATTTCTATTTCGAGCTATTCACTTTAGTCAAACAGTTCCAATTTAAAAAATTCAGTTTAGTATAAGTATAGATTTTTTTTACATTCAGCTTAATGTCAAAACAGTTCTATTTCAAAAAATTCAGTTTAACGTAAGTACAGTTTCAATATCAAAAACAGTTCCATTTTAAACAATTCAGTTAAGCAGAAGTACGCAGTTTAAATGTAAGTACACAGTTTAATTTAAAAAACCTTTTTAAGCTATTCAGTTAAGTCAAACAGTTCCATTTTAAACAATTCAGTTTAGCGTAAGTACTCTTTCTATGTCAAAAACACTCCTCGTAAGTACAGTTTATCAAAAACTGTTGTATTTCAAACAATTCAGTTTAGCATAAGTGCACAATTTAAATATCAAAACAGTTCTATTCCAAGTAATTTAGTTTTGCATAAGTACGTATATTATTTCTATTTAACTTATTGATAGGGTGCTATCACGCTGGGATAGAGTGGACCTGGGAGCCATGGCAATGAAGTAGTGCTCCGCATTTCCCAAAGCTCCAGCCTCACTGGAACCTCACCATCAGATTCAGTGTCATATCCAGGGCACTCGTTGGGAGGGGTCTCGCCCGCTGCAGAGGTGCAATCGGTTTATTCTACTGCCGCAGCCGACTGGACAATACACAAAGTTAAATGTAAAAACAGTTTTATTTCAGATAATTCAGTTTCATATAAGTATACAGTTTAGATATCAAAACAGTTATATTTCAAGCAATTTATTTTAGCATAAGTACGTAGGTTAGTTCTATTTGAACCATGGATAGGACCCTATCAGGTGCTACTAATCTAGGCCAAAGTGGACCTGGGAGCGATGACAATAAAAGTGTACTCTGCATTCCCCAAAGCTCCAGCATTACTGGAACCTCAACATCAGATTGTTCAGTGTCATATCCAGGACACTCGTTGGGGTGAGGTCTTACCCCTCTGCAAAGGTGCAGTCGATGTGTTCTACAGCCCCAGCCGACTGAGCAGTACACAGAGTTAAATGTAAAAACATTTTTATTTCAAATAAGTCAGTTTATTACAAGTACGCAGTTTAGATGTCAAAACAGCTCTATTTCAAGTAATTCAGTTTAGCATAAGCACGCAGCTTAAATGCCAAAATAGTTCTATTTTAAACAATCCTGTTTAGCAAAATACGCAGTTTAAATGCAAAAACAGTAAACTCTCGAAACCTCAGTTTAGTTCTATTTGACCCCTAAATAAGACCCTATCAGGTGCTACTACTCTGGGCCAGAGTGGACTTAGGAGTGATGGCAATGAAGGGGCACTCTGCATTCCCCAAAGCTCCAGCATTACTGGAACCTCACCATCAGATTGTTTAGTGTCATATCTGGGACACTCATTGGGAGATGCAGTCAGTGTATTCTACAGCTCCAGCCAACTAGGCAAAATACCTTTGATGAAGACAGACGTCTAACTATTCTCCCTTTGGCAATGGGTAAATAGTAGGACAGAATGGGCCCTTTAACCTTGGTATGGCAACCGATTAAAGAGAAGGAAAATTCTTACTTGTTAAATTCCGCTTAAAAATTTATCTTGAATCACGTACTGCTCTTACATGGGTTAAAACACACACACACACACACACACACACACACACACACACACATATATGTATATATATATATATATATATATATATATATATATATAAGTAATGTAGTTTACTTTCTTAAAAAATGAGCGCCCAATATGGGTTATAGAGTATATATAGATCTAGATTAGGATAGCGGAAACACAGTCAACGGTGACAGTGACTGTCAACTTGTTACGTTTTTTATGAATAATGAAAACAAGTAAAGAAATCTGAACAGAGAAGGCGCTGAAAACTTTGTAATTTCCTTTTATAAAGATATAAAACAGACTTATCGATTTTGAAAGGATTTTAAAAGTCAATTTAAAAGCCCAGTGAGGTACTAGTACTAACCGAACTTTCATTTTATCAAAACATAAAGTAAGCAAACTTGGGGTTTTGTCAGTGCATTGAACTAACGAAAAACTCCTACCGTCGGAAGAAATTCCGGATAGATTGTGTTATTCCCCGACTGTGGATCAAACACAACGTGGGCACAGAGAGAGATGATAAGCCAACTCGCCGGAAAAGCAAGTGATAGCCACGGAACTTATGCTTCAATCAAGTACCATGAAAAACACAGGACCACTGTGTGCATCAAAACAATAAGTTTTATTAACTACAGACATGCATCTAATGACCAGGAAAAGAACTGTTTTACCTTTGTAGGCATCAGTCACTTGTCCGTCCAAGAGGTGTCATGATCGATTCTAAATCTGTTTTTTCTCTCTCACGTGTGTTTTTACAAAGCCATGTCCCTTGGATCCAACACTCTTTCAATCCCTCAGATGGAATAAGTTTGATATTTTTTCGTTAGGTCTGACCCATAACACAATTTTTTGTGAGATCATCAGACTAATATATATATATATATATATATATATATATATATGATTCTGTGATTTCCTTCTATCTATCTATCTATCTATCTATCTATCTATCTATCTATCTATCTATCTATCTCAGTCTGTTCTTATCTATCTATCTATCTCAGTCTGTTCTTATCTATCTATCTATCTATCTATATATCTATCTATTAATCTATCTATCTCAGTCTGTGTACTATAATTCATTTGGTGGTGAGGCTAAAGTTTTGAAGCTTTGGGGATCGTAGAATGATCCTTTCCTTCCTTTTTAATCCTACGTACTCAGTGACCCAGGGTTCTAAGTTCGTACCCGCTCTATAGGTTAAGGATCTGCTTGATCTTATGAAATCCTAACCAATTTAAATGATTGTAAACTTTTATTTATATACATTGACCCTTAAAACATTGATATCGCAACTAAGTATAGTGTTAATGTATTGAAAATGATAGCGAAGATACATTCTTATATTGTATATAATTGAAAACCAAAATTGTGACAGTATCTTCGGGTTAAAATAACCCAGCAGCAGTTGACATACCGTTAAACCAAATAAACAAACCACCATTTATCTATCTATCTTATTCTCTTCATATCTATCTATCTATCTATCTATCTATCACAGTCTGTTCATATCTATCTATCTATCTATCTATCTATCTATCTATCTATCTCATTCTCTTCATATCTATCTATCTATCTATCTATCTATCTCATACTCTTTATATCTATCTATCTATCTATCTATCTATCTATCTATCTAGGTTGAGGGATTTGGTTGGTAGGTAAGTATTGCAAATGGTTTTAGAATTGTAATCTTTCTGTCTGAATTGCTTTGAGAAATCTGTTTTGAGATTAGTTTTAAATTTCTTTCCCAAATCCCCCAACCTCCCCCCAAACCTAAAACGCTACAAAGATTTTACTGCAATCCCCAACTGATGCTTGGATGATCTCATCAAAAGAAAAGTCTTCGACTCTTTCCTACAGAAACCATCTGAGCCGATTCTAGATTTGACTACTAAAATAGTTCCAATAGTTCCTATCTACACGTAAAACTAGTACAGAAAGTCAACTCATTCTGCTTCCGTTTTTGTCAGTAAAATATTTGGTTTTTGCTTTTAAGTATTTTTGTTGTAATATTATTCCGTTTGTGCAACAAATGTCATGTTTTGACCTTTGAGGCTGACTTTTTTTTCTTTTTTTTTTGTTTAAACATTTTATTTCGGTGAGTCTATGTAGAATTAAAAAAAAAGTTAGTATTTCCTTCTCAACTGATATAATTTCTGCATCATGTTGAAGTTGTCTCATCGAGTAGCATTGAATGAAGTTTTTCCTCTCTGTCTAATCGTAGAGATTAAGTCGCCCTGCCGACGTGACTTAGATTATACTGACTGTATCCCCTGAATAGGGGGTAAGAATCCTTGCCCCCACCAAAGGACACCCTGGGTATGGTACGAAACTACATCTGGTAGTGAGGCTTCGGTTCTAGAGATATGAAAAGTGTGAAGTATTCTTTTTGTTGACATTACCCCCCCCGTTTCATTCTGACCTGGAGTGGTTGTAATTGATACGGTCCCATCTATGGGCCAAAAAGATCTGATTAAAAAATGATTCGTATTTCACTTATAGGACCGTGTTCAAAACGAAAAAAAAAATTCTTGAGAAATAACAACAACAATGCAAATATGAATGACCGTAAATCCCTAACCTCTACGCATAAGATAATTCTTGACGGTTTGACATGTCGTAAAAATCAGTGAACCAATCAATCACACAGCTCTCTCTGTCTTTTTAAAATATTCTGACCGATTTCTTTCCCGGATCTCAGGTTTCTCTAGTCTCTTTTTTATGAAATTATTCTTCATTTAACTTGTATCAATAAAAATCACTATATACTAGTATGTTGTTTATATATAAAACAAAACAAAACAAAACAAAAAAATAAACGAATAAATTACGCCGGTCCACAAGATGCTGGTGCCAAGAAACAAAACACGTTTTTAGCAAATTTGATGGCGCTGATCCCGAAAATTACCTTAATTTCCATGATTAGTAACCATTTTTGCCGAACTGTAATTGCTCGTTTTTGGGAAAAAAAGATCAAATTACGATCTTGGTGAACCGCAAAATTTAGTTAACAAAGGTCGTAGAAACCCATCAGTTTTCAGGTATATGATTATTAGTAGACATACTTCAAACTCTACTAAAGTAAAGTAAAGTTGGCGACCGTCGTCGAGGATGACCTGAAACTACTACACCAAGGTGTTGTGGGGGTGCTACTCTTTTCACTGGATTGCTTCACTTTACTCTTGATCCTTACCTTAAAATGCTGAGTAAGGTAGCATCGAGTACCATTTTTTTGAGTCTCTGGTATGACTCGACCTGAGATTGAACTCAGGTCGCCCGGGTCATTAGCGAACACTCTAACCATTATGGTACAAATTATTTGTATTTGATAAGAATACTTGATATATAGTTGTGTGTAGAAAACAAACTCTTAAGAAACAAGTACACAAAAATAGAAATAGAAATCTACAATAAACGCCATTTTCTAATCTCGAGGCATAAAATAACCGTAGACAGTTTGATATGCCGTTAAAATCAATCAGTCAATCGACATTAAGTTCAAGTACAAAGTCTTTCTTCAAATCGACTGATATCAATTTTTCACAAACTTTTTTTCTGCAAAAACAGGTCTCTTTTGCCTCATAACACATTTTTGGAGGTAACAGCGATGCCAGGATATAGGTTGATTTGTTTTTTGATTGATTGTAACGACATGTCAAACCATATAGTGTTATCTTATACCTTAAAGTTAGGAAATAGCGTTTACTGTACATTTATATTCACATGTTTTGTTTAGTTAAGGGTTTTTAGCACACAATTATATAGTGAGTAATATTTGTATTATATAGCGGGTATTCATCATCATGTCGTGCCGCTAGCACGGATATCCCTGACCCTCTCTCGCCACTTCTCCCAATCGTTCATCGCCTCTGGTAGGTCTTCAGGGCTACATCCTGTATCCTCACAGAGATGCTGCATGTATGTTCGAGCTGGTTGTCCTGCTTTCGCCCGGCCATATGTGGGGGTCCATAGGAGTACATCACTTATGAGCTCGTCCCTGCTTCTCCAGCAGTGTCCTGTATGTCTGGCTCGTCTAGCTTGGATAATTTTCGTGATGGGAGGCAGGTGGCCGTATAGTTGGTTCCTTGCGGGATGTTGCCGCCAGGACTTGTTCAGGATTGCACGCAGCATTCTTGTGTAATTGCCGTCTAGCTTCTTCTCCAGCCGATTAGTTAGCGTCCAAGTAGTGCATCCATACAGCTGTATCGATACAACAGCTGCCTGGAAGAAACTGCGTTTCATTTTATCGGTTAGGTCTGATTTCCATATGATCGATAGCCTATCGGTAGCTGTCCATGCCTTCGTTAGCCGTGTGTCGAAGTCTTTTTCGGTTGATGAGACGCTGCTTCCTAGGTAGGTGAATTTGTCTACTAGTTTCAGAGGGGTTCCGTCTAGTATGGTGATGTTACCTGTTTGATTATAGCACATATATTCCGTTTTGTGTGCATTGACATGGAGGCCAATGCCCTCGGCGGCCCGTTCCAAACAATGCAGTAGTGTTTCGGCTTGGTAAGGTGTATTTGTCCGTATCGCTATGTCATCGGCGTAATCGGCGTCGGTAATAGTTTTTGCGAGGTGCCTTCTGCTTCTTTTCTTTGTCAGCTCGAAGCCGTTTTCTCTGATTTAATCAATCGATGTTCTAAGCACGTAATCTAGACAGATGATAAAGAGGTCTGGGGCTTGCGTGTCTCCTTGTAGTACTCCTGCTACAATGTCGAAGTATTCTGTGTCTCCATCTGGTGAACGCACTTTCACTTTGGTGTTTCTATAGAGAATCGTTATTGCTGCTACGGTTTCTTTTGGTAGGCCGTATGCTAGTAGGATTCGTTCCATCTTTCCTCTGTGAATGGAATCGAAGGCCTTGGTAAAGTCAACAAATAGTAATGTCGCTTGTAGGTTTTTGCCCGAACGCCCTCAAGGATTCTACAGATGGTCAATATTTGTGAGGTCGTGGATCGATTTCTTCGGGAGCCATTTTGGTTTTTCCTAAGGATGTTGTCGATTTTGGGTTCTATACGGTTTCGTAGTAGGGCATTGTAGATTTTGGCTGCTATGGATGTAAGAGTTATGCCTCGGTAATTCTCGGCTAATCCGAGGTCACCCTTTTTAGGGAAGGGTACGATGCATCCCTTCATCCATCTGTTTATCGTATTTTGATTATAGACTGCGTTGCAGTGTCGGAGCAGTATGTCGTCGAATTGTCTGGTCTTCCATACTTCTGGGGGAATCTCGTCAAGTCCTGCAGCCTTCCTATTTTTAATTTTTCTAAGAACCGAGTCGAGTTCTTCTTGAGTGAACGGTCCTAGTTTAATGTCCAATTGCTTACTAATAATTCTTGTGATTGGTTCATGCTTTATTTTCGGTGGGTTTTTTAGTAGGTTTTCGAAATGTTGTTTCCACAAGCGGGTAATATTTGTATTATATAGCGAGTATTATTTGTACGCAATTATATAGTGAGCGTTATTTGCATTATATAGCGAGTATTATTTGCATTATATAGCGAGTATTATTTCCATTATATAGCGAGTATTATTTGTCCACAATTATATAGCAAGTAGGTTTTCGAAATGCTGTTTCCACAAGCGGGTAATATTTGTATTATATAGCGAGTATTATTTGTACGCAATTATATAGTGAGCGTTATTTGCATTATATAGCGAGTATTATTTGCATTATATAGCGAGTATTATTTCCATTATATAGCGAGTATTATTTGTCCACAATTATATAGCAAGTAGGTTTTCGAAATGCTGTTTCCACAAGCGGGTAATATTTGTATTATATAGCGAGTATTATTTGTACGCAATTATATAGTGAGCGTTATTTGCATTATATAGCGAGTATTATTTGCATTATATAGCGAGTATTATTTCCATTATATAGCGAGTGGACAGCTATCAATAGGCTATCGACTATATGGAAGTCGGACCTGACCGATAAAATGAAACGCAGTTTCTTCCAGGCAGCGGTCACATCGATACTGCTATATGGATGCACTACATGGACGCTAACAAGACGGCTCGAGAAGAAACTAGATGGCAATTACACAAGAATGCTGCGTGCAATCCTCAACAAGTCCTGGCAGCGGCACCCCACAAGACACCAACTGTACGGCCACCTGCCCCCTATCACGAAGTCTGTTCAAGTTAGGCGAACCAGACATGCAGGACATTGCTGGAGAAGCAGAGATGAACTCATAAGAGATGTACTCTTGTGGATCCCCACACACGGCCGCGCAAAAGCAGGACGACCAGCACGAACGTACATTCAGCAGCTGTGTGAGGATACAGGATGTTGTCCTGAAGACCTGCCTAGGGCGATGAACGATAGGGAGGAGTGGCGAGAGAGGGTCAGGGATATCCGTGCTGCCAGCACGATATGATGATGATGATGATGATATAGCAAGTAGGTTTTCGAAATGCTGTTTCCACAAGCGGGTAATATTTGTATTATATAGCGAGTATTATTTGTACGCAATTATATAGTGAGCGTTATTTGCATTATATAGCGAGTATTATTTCCATTATATAGCGAGTATTATTTGTCCACAATCATATAGCAAGTATTTCTATCTAACAGAAATTATTGGTTCACTTTTGTATGGTTTCAAGTATTCTTATCAAAAACAAATAATTTGTACATAGTTCTATGATTTCCAGTATACACCAATTTAATACTAACAATTATATGGCTTCAAGTAACTGTATTTATCAGCAGTCTTTGACTTCTACATTTGTTATAGCGTTTCGAGTAACTGGTGATAATAATCCTTTGTAAACAATTATTCATTAAGTAACTATTCTTAATACAAATAATTTGCACACGGTTGTATTGTTTCAAGTGTTTCTGTTTTATACGAAGTCCTGGAAGCATCACCTCACAAACAGCTGCTGTCCGTTCACATACCACCCATCACGAAAACTATCCAAGTTAGACCAACCAGACATGCAGGACACTGCTGGAGAAGTAAGGACGAATCTATAAGCGATATACTCCAGTGGACCCCTTCACATGGACGAGCAAATATTGAATGACCAGCTAAAACCTACATACAACGGCTATGTGCCGATAAAGGATGTAGCTTTGAAGACCTCCCGGGAGAGATGAACGATAGTGACGGGTGGTGAGAGAGGGTCACGGAAATCCATGTTGGCAGCGAGATATGATGATAATGATGATATGGTGTCAAGTTATTCTTTCTATTTGTAAATAGTCATTTTCTGCATATGGTTATATGGTTTGGTTGGTTGGGTTTGTGGCATTTCAACCATTGTAGGTTATTTAATGCTAAATCCTCTTTATACATATATATTAGATATACAAATGATTTTTAAACATATTTTGTAGATAACATTCTTAAACAAACCTGAGCTCTTTTTTGCACACCGTTAGATAGTTTCAAGTATTGCTATATAACAGTAACAATTTAATATCAAGTCATTTGTTTGTACACAGTTTTTTTTCTATTTGATTAATTGATATGACCCTATCAGGAGCTACCACTACGGGTCAGAGTAAGTCTAGGGACAATGGTAATGAAGAGGTACTCCATATTCCCCAAATATCCATGGCTGCAGCCTCGCCATCCGGGGGCTTAATGTCATATTCCGGACACTTGTCGCTAGGAGTCTTACCCCGCCCCCGTAGAGGTGCGGTAAGTATATTCTATAGCCCAAGCCGACTGGGCTGCAGTTATGTAGTTGTAATTTACTTAGCATTTTACTTAAATGTGGTACAAGGC
>OY757938.1:67980340-68052840 GCA_963585895.1 Sepioteuthis lessoniana | reverse complement strand
ACTTGGAAGGGGACTAGAGTTTCATGTGTCTACTATCAATAAAAGTGCCCATAGGAGAAAAGTCTGGAAACTTATTTAATGATCCTCGTATATGTTAAAAAACTGTTTGGTTTCTTTGTTTTAATGACATATCAACTTTCGTAGGTTATTTAATGCAGAATCTAATCTTTTGAAAGGGGATTTGTGGTACTATTCAACCCATCGCTTGAGGAATAAGGGGGTTCATGCCTTTCCCAGGAGTATTAGTTTGAAAGTGAACGTAATAGCATGACTGGTGTTCGAACTCACTACAATGTTGTATTCCAACTCGTTAGCCATTACGTTACAAGCAGTTTCACGGAGGAAAACACTGATAGATAGATAGGTTACGAATTGGCAGATTTACAGTTATAAGGCTGTTTTTTTATGAACCCTCCACCTAAAAAAAAAAGACAAAATCAAAAGTCAGATATCGGAAGAAACTCTTTTATACGAAAAGGATAGTTGAAATAAGAAGCAAATTCCTAAGGGATAGAAAAAGCCAAAATAAATGTAATGGGACAAAATACGATGAAGTTTAAAAAGACTCAAGTAAATGGTTAAAATCGTCTGGAAAAGAAAGAAATTGCAAGCATCAAGTTATGCTGAGAGCATAGTTTTTTCCGTCTTTATCTCTCTCTCTCTCTCACCATCCATCCCTATCACACATCTCTCTCTCTCTCTCACACACACACACCATCCATTCCTATCCTCCATCTCTGTCTCTCTCACCATCCATCCCAATCATCCACCTCCGTCTTTCTCTCTCACCATTCATCCCTATCATCCATTTCCGTCTCTCTCTCTCTCTCACCATTCATCCTTATCATCTATCTCAGAGTCTCTCTCTTTCTTCTCTCCCTCTCTCTCACCATCCATCCTTATCGTCAATCTCAGTCTCTCTCTATCTTTCTCTTTTCTCTCTCTCTCTCTCTCTCTCACCATCCATCCTTATTATCTATCTCAGTGTCCCTCTTTCTCTCTTTTCTCTCTCTCTCACCATCCATCCTTATCATCTATCTCAGTCTCTCTCTCTCTCTCTTTTCTCTCTCTCTCTCTCACCATCCATCCTTATTATCCATCTCCGTTTTTCTCTTTCACCATCCATCCCTATCATCCATTTCCGTCTCTCTCTCTCTCTCTCTCACCATCCATCCTTATCATCTATCTCAGAATCTCTCTCTCTCTTCTCTCTCTCTCTCTCTCACCATCCATCCTTATTATCTATCTCAGTGTCTCTCTCTCTCTCTCTTTTCTCTCTCTCTCACCATCCATCCTTATCATCTATCTCAGTCTCTCTCTCTCTCTCTCTCTTTTCTCTCTCTCTCTCTCACCATCCATCCTTATTATCCATCTCCGTTTTCTCTTTCACCATCCATCTCTATCGTCCATTTCCGTCTCTCTTTCTCTCTCACCATCCATCCCTATCATTCATCTTTCTTAGCTCTGTGTCCGCACAAAGCTGATTGACAATGGGTAGGAGCCCATAAGAGAACATCTTTTATGAATTCGTCCTTACTTCTCCAGCACCCCGCATGACTTGTTCGTCTTACTTGCATGGTTTGTAAGATGGGAGGCAAGTGGCCTTATAGTTGCAGTTTCGTGTGGTATTGCTCCATGGATTCATTCCAGACTGCACGCAGTATTCTTGTGTCGTACCTATCAAGCTTTTTCTCAATACACATTTCATTAACGTACATGTGGCGCAACCATACAGTAGTATTGACACAGGTACAACAACGAAGAAATATCATTTTATTTATCGGATAAACCTGACTTCCAAATGATCGATAACCTGTCAATAGCGTTGAATGCTCTCACTAGACGTATATTTCAATGACTTTCAGTAGATGAGAAGTTACTATCGAGGTAGGTGAACGGGTCCATTAATTTTAGAGGCTTGTTACTTTGTGTGAACAAGGCTAGTTATTGTTTAAAGTACTGTTTTATTTGGATTCACGTAGAAGCCAATACCTCTCGCTGTTTAATCTAGGTTATGTAGTTGGGATTCTGCTTTGGTTGATGTATTTGCGAGAAGTGCTAGATCATCTGCGTAGTTTATGTTAATCATACTTTCATATGGTTTGCTTTTTGCCTTTTTAAAATATGAAACTATTTTCTTTTATTTGATCAATGAACGTTCGAAGTATGTAGTCTTGGCTGAGTATAAACAAATAATTTATCTCCTTGAAAGACCATGTCGAAGAAGTTAGGGAAGCGATCCATTGCTTATGTGTTTTTGCAAAGCATCATTATAGCAATAGGAAAATGGAAAAAAAGGTTGCATCCTCTCATTGACCAATAAATTCAAAACCAGAAGCTGACTTTGAAAATAAAAAAAATAGATTTCTTGTTGACTTTGAAATTCGAGTGTGTCTTCCGATTCAGAGCAAGCGACCCGATCATTGTGATCGTATTAAAAAAAAAAGATCTACTCCCATAATAAGATGCCCCTTTAGTCATTCGCCCAGCCACAGACTGAAATTTAAACGTGTCGTCCAATTAGGAGCAAGAGACTCGATCACTGTAATCATATTTAAACAAAAGATCTGCTCAGATAAGATGTCACTTCAGCAATTCATCCAACCACAGATTGAAACTGAAAAAGTGTGAAAACCTCAAAAAATTATCAGGACATTTTTAAGCCATCCCGAAATTTGTCGACGATGAATGTTACAGTTTTATTTGTAATGACCGATAAAGTGTACGGAAGAGACTGACAATGAGAACGTTGCAAAGATATTGGAAGAATTGGTTATTTGAGAAGAAATTGAAGTTATTCAAACAGCATTTAGAAAAATCAACACAAATACAAAATATTAAAGAAAGGCATATTTTTCTTATTTTTCTTTTTTACCGGTTTCTTTCTTTCATTTATTCCTTTCTTTGTTCTTTTTTCATTCTACTTTTCTTCTCGTTCTTTCTTTGTATATTTTTCTTTTGTTTTTCATTCTTTGTTTCTTTTTCCCTGTTTTTATTTCTTTTTTTTTTCTTTCTTTCTTCTTTTCTTTCTTTCTTTTTATATTTTTCTTCCTTTTTCAGTTTTTTGTTTCTTTTTCTGTTTTCTTTGTTGGTTTTAATCTTTGTTTCTATTTATTTATTTTTCTTTCTTTCTTTCTTTCTTACTTTCTGTTTTTATTCAAAATTTTACCCATCGATTGTGATGCTTGGCAAAATAACCCCAAAGAGAATTCCGGACATTTCGCCATTGGGAAAGCGATAATTCCCGCTCATTTCGTTAAAGGACTGCTGTTTACTATTCCTGTTGCGACGTGATCGTCTGGGTGGAAAGATAGTAAGAAACGCAACGAATCTTTTTTTTTTTACAAGTTGGAACAGTCTTCATAATTTGTATTTCCCTGTCCCTCGAGTCTGAGAAGATGGCTAGATTTGAGTCGAATTTTTTTTTTCTCGGTTCTTCTTTATCCTCCTCCTCAGTGCGACATCGAACTGATTTCAAAATCCAGAATCTACTTGCAAGCTTGACGAGTAAACCTGCTAGAGTGAGTTCGAGTCTCATTGGGTGACACATTCATCCGGCCTTGTGACAAAAAGCTTAGTAAATTACTATTTCTGATTAACTTTAACTATCTATGTTATATACCCACCATATATATATATATATATAATTTTGATCCAGTTGTTCATTGTAGCTTCAACTTTTTAATCGGATACAAAATGTATAACTTTCAATTACATTTTCAATTAAAACATATTTTATCGCAATAACTTAAGAAGCAATTAAGAATTGAATTAAAATTTTTGTCAACATTTTCAAAAAGTATTAAATAGAATTCTAATAATGTTTCAAACGACTCGTCGGGTTAAGATTATATTTTTTAAATTTATATTCTAAATGTAAAAAACAAAGAAGAAATCCTAAAAGAATGTTTTAATACGAGAATTCTTAGATTCTTTTATTATTTAATTATTAGAACTGGAATAAAAATTTGAATTAAAACTTGGCCACTTTTTAGAAAACTAAATAACTAAAAAATATTCCTGTAATCATGCACTGATTAAAAAAATCATTGAAGATATTTTAAACCTTTCACCAGTATAGAGTGACACATTTTTTATGTATTATCTTAAATGTAAACCAAAAAAAGAATCATAAAGGAAAATAATATTTTTTATTTGAATTAATAGGTCAAATCTTTTAACAACAAATAAGGACATTTATTATCCTTAGATTACCCTTTTCTTCCACCTTTCTATCTCACTCACTGGTGTTCCTAAAAGTCTTTTAGTCCTCTCATGTACACCAGCACAAAACTATCCAAGTTAGACGAACCAGACATGTAGGACACTGCTGGAGAAGGAGGGACGGACTCATAAGTGACATACTCCGGTGGATCCCTTCACAGGACGACCAGCTAGAACCTATATACAACAGGTGTGTGCCGATACTGGATATAGCTTTGAAGACTTCCCGGTAGCGATGGACAATAGAAACGGGTGGCAAGAGAGGGTCGGAAAGATCTGTGCAAGCAGCACGACATGATATATATATATATATATATATATATATATATATATATATATATATATAATTTCAAGAAAAAAACAATATTCGGTCACATTAGGATAATAAATTTATTTCCTTCCTGTTAAGAGCATTGATATGAATTAAAGACTCTAAAATATTTTTAACAGGACTTCATCTGATCCAATAGGAAAATCTTTTTCCTATTGGGTCTGATGAAATCCTGTTAAAATTATTTTAGAGTCTATGAATATTATTTTTTTCTTGAAATAATAATATTTGCTCTGTGAATTTATTTACATTGAGCTCTTTATCAGGAATATTTGAATATTCGAAATTTGAATAATTCATTTGTCCTGGCGGAATTGTTCCCTACTCCGGATTTACTGGATTGAGGGTATAAAAATGTAAATAAACGAGCGCCACTGCTGCTGTTGCTACATAATACCTTGTAATTCCCCAAGCCAACGTGGTACGCTTCTTAGCCGAGCGGTCTGATACTAAGTCTAACGTAAATTTGGGCGGGTTTCAGTCCCAGATCGAAGCGTCCTCCGTGTCTAGCCACACTGAAGAGTTGTGATACAACGAAACAGTCTGTCTGTTGATGACTATTTATATATATAAATATATATATAATGAATTTAGTTTAATATATATGGTAAAATACTGCCAACACGAGGACGGTATTGTGAGTATGCAACAAATGTGAATTTCAGGTTTCTCAACAGAGTGCTGTAGGTGACTCACCTATGACGAGAATAATGGACTTACCCAAATCAAGAACTAAGCTGGTAGAGGAGAGCAGCAGCAGCTGTAGTAACCATCTTGCCTGTCTTTGTGTACGTTGAACCAAGGAAACCCTCCTCAGAGACTTTTGGATACATTTGTGTGGCACTCATATCTCCATGTTTAGTTATTTATTTATTGACCCTTAATAACTGGTTATAACACAGAGTCAAACTGACACTAAGCAGATTTGAACACAACTTTCCATGTTACTAAATACGACACCTTCCTGAATTTGTTCTATCTCAAAGTCAACGAACTTACTCAGGAACATGAATGGATTGAGGATAGAATAGACCAAGACAAAGTGTCTGTCGAATTCAATCAAACACTTTTAAAAATGCTGTCTGAACACACACACACACACACACACACATATATATATATATATATATATATATATATATAATGACCTTAGTTGATCTGCTTCTCCGTATCAGAGACATGCTTATATTAACAACTTCCTACTGTTAAGGAGTCTTGCGCTGAGGGACTTAACTCACGGCTAAAGCAATATGGTGAACCTGACGTTTCTTACGTGATATGTCAAAAGTTGGACTGAATATGACGATAAAACTAGTTCAGTTCGACATTTATGACATTCTGTTTCACCTCAATCAAATTAGATGAATAAAATCCTCAACGTTTTCAATGGTTGGTTTTTAATGCCATATCAACACTTGAGGGTTATTCAACGACAAACAATGTTCACCCACACACACCCACACACACACACACACACATATATATATATATATATATATATATATATATATATAATATGTAAGCGAATAGTTTGTAGGTAACTTTATTTTTAATCACGTTATTAGAGATCATTTGTTTGCACACATTTTAATGGTTTCAAGTATTCTTGTAAAACACTAATCCTATTCACCAACCCCTCCGCTCGGGTAGGATATGACACAAGGTCAATTTTTTAGCGCAGTTTAACAGGTTTGAATTCAGAGTTTTCCTTCTCAAACACTAATAATTCTATTTAATTTTAATCATATGCTTGCACATAATTAAATGGTTACAAGTTATTCTTATCTGGCATTAATGATTTAATCAAATATTAATTATTTGTTTGCACACAGTTAAATGGTTTCAAGTATTCCTCTTTAAACATTAAAAATTCTAATTATCAAATATTCCTTTGCTTTATAAATGATTTGGACACAGGAGTATGGTTTTAAACTAGTAAAAAAAGGAAAGTTAGCGACCATAGTCGAGGGTGACCCAAAGGCTCCCTTTTCAATAGCTAAAACATCGAGGTGTAGGGTAGGGCGCCACTCCATTCCCTGAATTGCTCCACTTTACCATGGATCTTTACCTTATAATGCTGAGTGTTAAGCAAGGCGGCATCAAGTATCATTTTTGAGTCTTTGGTATATTCGACCTGGGATTGAACCCCAGTCTCCCGGACTATTGGCGAACACTGTAATCATTTGGTCAATGGCCCAGTCTGGTTTAAATAAATAACATTAATTATTGTTTTTTCAATGATTGAATAGATCTATTTGTCCTATAAACAGCACCCTAACAGGTACTATCACTGCGGGTCAGAGAGGAGTTGATAGTCAAAGTAGTGAAGCAGTTCTCTACATTTTCCAAACGGCTGGAACTGGAAGCTCACCATAAGATGCAGTTTAGGGTCATTCTGTTGATATTCTTTAGGGATTGGGGGTCTTAGGCCATCTAAAGAGGTGCAGTCGGCCAATTCTCCTCAGGAGACAGAGCCGGTAGATTTTTGAAACTATACCAACTGTTAAATTTGTGTTTGTTCGTTTATATATATATATATATATATATATATAGTGGCTCGCATAATTATTTGACACGTTGTATTGAAACGTTTTCTTCAAGAAAATAATACTTTTTTTTTTGCTACTACCATTAAACTTCACTTGAACATAGAAAAATATTTTATATATACAATGTATATAAAAAAGAGGAAATATTTTGGTTTGGTTTCTTTTTATACCAACCTTCTTGGGTTATTTTTTAACCTATAGCTGGTGGGGATAAAAGAGTTCATGCCTTTCCCAAGGGAGTTAGAAAGTCAACGTAAAAGTTTCAGCGTAAAAAATTCACAACGATCCCGCAGTCCAGCACATTAGCCACGGAGATTCTACTCCCTAGAAAAATTTGCCGACACTAATTTATTGATAAACCCAACACACAAGCAGTGTACTTAACTTTTGGACACATTCCGTAAAACAGAATAAAATTTGCGGTTTGGAACTGGATTCTATTCAAATTACTAATTTGCAAATTTCCACCGACTAACCGGAACACACTGTTCTCAAAGACTCACAATTGATCGAACATTGAATTTCTGAAAGTTTTTACAATAGCGAAGGCAAAGGAGATCTCTCAAGAGGTTTGTAGAATGATAATTAACCATCATAATTGTCGAATGGAATGTTAAAAGATCGCCAATGAACTCAATATCCCCATCAGTAAGATAAGAGTATTCGTCAGAAAATGGAAGCAACATGCTCTCAGTACGCATCTGCTTCGAACAGAACGTCTTCATAAATTAAGTGAATGTCAAAGCAAATCCATTCGTCAAGAAGTAAATGAAAACCCATTCACTAGCTGATGGATACTTCAGAACGTTCTGCTAGTTGATAGGACAAGGGTGAACAAAGGTACAATTAGTCAGGCATTCCATCGTGAAAAACTGCATTCTCAGACTCTTAGGAAAATCCCTCATCAGAATCTCAGTTACTTCAAGTCTCATCTACTCTCTGAAAAAGGCCGTTTTATTTTGGAACAAGATATTAAATTCCACGAAACTAAAATCGAACCCTTCGCTTGAAACAATTTAAAAATGTCTGGAAAAATACTCTATGTATAACCCTCAAAATATCACCTGCTCTGTCAGTGGGACTCAGAAAATAGTTGATTGTTTCCTCTGCAGAAGGCTAAGACCCTCTTTAAATTATCCATATTTACCAACCCCTCCGCTCGAGCAGGATATGACACAAGGTCAATTTTTAAGCGGAGTTTAATAGGTTTGAAGTCAGAGTTTTCCTTTTCCTAGACCAGTTGCCTCTCCAAGGCTGAAGAACCTAGTCTGCCCTACTATTTACCCATAGCTGGAGGGAGAATAATTGGATTCATACCTTTCCCAAGGGTATTAGGGCCATGTGAAATGCCATCAGTCTCGTCCAGGATTTCAACTCGTGTCGCCGTGTCCATTTCCTACGACGATAACCATTACACCACAGGCAACTCTTTAAATTATGGGTATCATGGTTGGTTGGTTTGGTTTGATTTCGTTTCACGGCATATCAACCGTCATAGGTTATTAAAAGCTAAATTCGGTTTATTCATATATTTTAGATACATATGATTTCTAAATATAAGTCAACAAAGTCGAATTGTCCTAAGTATTGCTATTTATCACTAACAATTCAGTTAAACACCAGTCGTGTGTTTACGCTCTGTTAAATGGTCAAACAGTTCTATTTCTAACAATCTAATTTTACGTAAGTCATTTGTTTGCACTCAGGTTCAATGTTAAATAGTTCTATTCGACCCAAAGATAGGACCCTATCAAGTGCTACAATTCCGGACTTGAGTGAACCTTGGAACGATGGCAATGAATGGGTACTCTGCATTCCCCAAAGCTCCAGCATTACTAAAGCCTCACCATCAGATTGTTTCGTGTCATATGCAGGACACTCATTGGATGAGTCTTACCCCTTTGCAAAGATGTAGTTGGTGTATTCTACGACCCTAGCCGATTGGGCCAAAAGTGCACTGTTATTTATTGCAAACTACTGAAGAAGAACTTGTTTCAATCTGTGAAATATTTTCAATTACCGGGTGTTTGGATTATTTAGCATAATAGTGATCCAAAACACACTGGATTAATAATGGAAGAGTATTTAAAGACGAAGGAGATAATGGTTTTAACATAGAAAGTTAGTCATTTAATAAAAACATCGCCCTCTGGTATTCGATGGTCATTCAATAAAAAGAACTGAAATATTGCCTATGGAGTCGGCAATAGCAAGCAAAGTTTACAGCTGCATATTTTTCAAATAAACCAATAGTGATAGGTTCTTTCATGTCCCGAAGATAGGCAGCATGACCTTCTTTACTGACCAATGTGCCCGGAACCGTATCTATACCGGAGAGTCAGTTTGGTTCTGCTCCATGGACAATTTTTTTCAACTCAGTTTCGAAGTGGCCAACCCATGCTTAGCCTATTCGTAAATATTTGACTGAAACATTTTACCATACACATCGCATATTCTTCTACAAATTTCACATGGTTTGCACTTCTTAGCCACTAGAAAATCGATAACAAACCTCTGTTCAAGCCTGGAGTACTCTGTTTGATTTGCAACTATTTTGAATAGCTTCAAAAGAAATGTTTTCGTGAGATGAAAATAATTTTTTACAATAAACCAATTCCAAACACATGACTTGCACTTTTCAGCCACCAAACGTTTAATGGCAGACCTCTGTTCAAGACTAGAGCACTCTGTTTGATTTGCCGTCCTTTTTACTAAGAACCAATTCCAGACAATTCAGAGTTTACATTTCTGGAAAAAATTCAGAAAAGAAAACAATTTTTTTTTTTTCAAGTCCCTCTTTTTATGAAATGACCTTCGTACGTACATTAAGCATAATATCTATTATAATGCAATTATGATTCCACCCATTTTAAGGAATTATATTTTTGTAAACATTTAAATATGCAATTTGCTTGAATTTAAAAATCTTTTTAAGAACTAATTTTAACACAGAATGATTTGAGAATCAGAAAAGAAGACAAAAATTAAGATCCTGAAAAACTTAGATTATCCAAAGAGAAGAAATAATTCGCAGCTCTTCATTGAGAAGAGACACATTTGTTTTCATTTAAAATTGACAAATAATTACTTGGGTTTCTAAAGAATATCTGATATCGTCTGCTTCTTGCAATCATTAGTTATGTAACGTTAGTGTATTTGATATATTCAACTAGTCATTCTCTTCTTGGACTGTTATATAATTATTATTATGTAGCAGTCCCAAAATTATGTAGCAGTCCAAAAATTATGTACCAGTCCAAAAAGGAATCCACACCTGATAAATGCAATTTCATTTTTGGTTAGAGAGTTTCAAATCCGTATAAAAATACATCATAATATCCGCTTTGATTGTATAACGTCCCAATAGAAATAATAAAATCCTGGTATTTTTGGTTTAGAAAAGAAATAACATTTGATTAAAAATTAGAGGGAGTGTAGATAGGCGAAACTGTATTTACAAGGCGTAGACTGACACATGTCCATTTATTCTCTGGTTTTGTCGACGGTTTTATTGATTTTAATATGTCAACTCGACGAAGTTTATTTGACGCCTAGGTCTATACTTACATTATTTTTCGGTAGTTGTACCCAAAGACTTTTATTGCACGCAGTTTTATGATTTCAAGTAATTATTTCTATCTAATAATACTTATTTGTTTGCACACAGTTAAATGGTTTCAAGTAATTATTCACTTTAATGATAATCATTTGTTTCCATAAATTTATAAGGTTTCAAATAACTTTTATATATATATATATATATATATATATATATATATATATATATATATATATATATATATATATATAAATTATTTCAAGAAAAAGAAAAAACAATATTCGGTCACATTTGGATAATGAATTTATTTCCATCCTGTTAAGAGCTTTGATATGAATCAAAGACTCTAAAATAATCTTTAACAGGATTTAATCAGATTTAATAGGAAAATAAAAATAAAAATAAATCCTACTGGATCTGGAGAAGTCCTGTTAAAAATTATTGAAGAGACTTTGATTCATATCAATGCTCTTAACAGGATGGAAATAAATTTATTATCCTAATGTGACCGAATATTGTTTATTTTCTTGAAATAATATTATTTGCTGTGTGAGTTTATTTACATTGAACTTTCTACCAGGAATATCTAAATATTCGAAATTTGAATAATTCATTTGTTCTGACAGAATTGTTCCCTACTCCGGATTTACTGGATTGAAGAATACCTTATATATATATATATATATATATATATATAATGCAATTAGAAGGAAACTCAAAGCAGGCTAAATTGTCATTTTAGATTTATTTTGGCGAAGAATATCATTATACGCTTCGTCTCATCAAATGACTCCAACGTTTAATTTGAGGTTGAAAAACAACAAATGTGGATTATTGTCTAAAGTAACAAAAAAAAGAAGAAGAGAAAAACCTACGTAGATTTAAATTCCCTGGCGAAAGTAAAGGGGTTAAAACAATAAAGTATTAGAAAAATTAAGAAACGGACGCTGATTGGATATATATATATATATATATATATATATATATATATCTTTAAGAAAAATGGATAGAATAATTCAGAATAGACACCATTTATTTTATCCATGAGATCTGAAGAAGTCCTGTTATTTTTGGTGTTTTTGATTTATATCAATACCCATAACAGGATAGAAATAAATTTATAATCCTAATGTGACCGGTTTTTGTTTTTTCTCAAAGAAATTATTGCTCTGTAATGTCAGTTACATTGAGCTCTTTACCAGGAATATTTAAATGTTCCCAGTTGAATGTTGCTTTTTTTTGTCCTGATGGAATTACTCCCAACTCCGGTTTAACTGGACCGAATAATAATAATAATAATAATAATAATAATAATAATACACACACACACACACACACACACACACACACACACACACACACACACACACACACACATATATATATATATATATATAAGTTATTTGAAACCATATAACTTTATGAAAACAAATGACCATCATTAAAAAGAAATAATTACTTGAAATCATATAACTATGTGCAATAAAAGTCTTTTAAAAAACTACAAAAAAAATAAGGTAAGTATGTACCTAGGCGTTAAATAAACTTAAAATATGTAATTACTGGGCCTTTTGCCTAATGAGTAGAGTGTTCGCCAATGGTCCGGGAGACAATCCTAGTTCGAGTCATACCAAAGACTCAAAAATGGAATTTATTTAATGCTGCATTGCTTAACACTCAGCATTATAAGTTAAGAATCAAGGGTAAAGTGGAGCAATCAAGGGAATGGAGTAGCCCTCCCCGACATCTCTGTGTAGTAGCTATTGAAAAGGGAGCTTTCTGGTCACCCTCGACTATGGTCGGCAACTTTATATATGTATATATATACATATATATCTTAATCAAGTAGAGCTGCAAGCACGGATTTATCTCTCTCTTTCTCTCTCACTCTCTCTCTCTCTCTCTCTCTCTCGCCATTCGTTCCTGTTGTCTATTGCTTCCGACAGGTCTTCTAGACTACATCCAGTATCCGTTCGGAGCAGTTTTTGTTGGTCGGTCAACACTGACCTGTCCGTGTGCAGGGACCCATAGAAAAACATCACTTAAGAGTTTGGTCTTGCTTCTCCAGCAGTGTCCCGTATACTTGGTCGTCTTATTTAGATGGTCTTAGAGATAGGAAGTGGGTGCCCGTACAGCTGCTGTTTCATCGGATGTTGCTTCCAGGATTTGTTCAATATGATTATGTTGAACACTTGCATAGAAAGTCCTGTTCAAATGTGCTTAGTATCATTTTGATCAGTGATTGAGTTGCAGCATTCATTAATCATGAGTACTACATCCAAGTTGTGTATAAAGCAGCAAATAGAATTTTTGCTATAAGAAATTTGTGCACTGAACGAAACTCAGAGACCTAAAAAAATATGCAGTGACTGATGCCGATTGTTAGATGTAAAAGATGCAAAAGCATTTTCAAAATAAAGTTTAGAATATTTTTTTCACATCATCCTTTTATTCCTCAGTTAACAAACGACGTGAAGGTTGAGAAACCAGGAATTTCAACTCGCTGCACAGTCTCTGTACAGTTCTGATACCGGCAACATCACATGTCATATAGTTTCCGAAATTTAAGGAGGCATTGAAAGGTCATATTTTTGTAACCGATTATATAATTGAAGCTACTATGCGCCATCGGGTCAAAATTAAATTTGAAAAAAAAAAATTAACTGAATTAAAATTTGGAAAGAAATTTCTGTTTTTAAATGAGCAACGCTAAATGAGAATTATGTTTTAAAAAATACAATTTTGAGAAGAAATACTGACATGAGTCAAAAATATATTTGTCTCTGCCTCCGACAAGACAGGACTTGACACAAAGGTCAAATGACCTGAAGGTTCGGATTATATTGAGCGTTAGGGAAGGGGAAGGTCGAACCCATGTTCTATACTGGTCATCGACTCACATTGCACTAAGTGAGCCGATGAGCCGAGATGGACATGGACCCCAACATGAGTCCAGGCACGGATGCTAGATTCTAGCTTAAACTGGACAACGAGGTCCACTGCTATATACAAAGGTGTCAATAATGCAGTTTACCCACCCGAAAGTGACTCAACCTTCGAGCCTCGAATCTGCCTTTGATGGACGATGTCGCGTCCTACACAAATGCCAGACGGCCCGGTTAAAAAGCCGGGTGGATATGAGTCAAAGGTCTTGCAGAATTTTCTTAGATATTTATTTGCGGCGCGTATAATACGTGATCGAACTTTGTGTACTTAAGCTTTATGCTTTTCAAATTGGGCTAAATGCAGTAGAAATGTGAAAAGCCAAGGCACACTTGGTCACAATTTAGAAGCAGATGGTTGAAGAAATTTGGCTCGGGTTTCAAGATGCACAGAAAAGATTAGGAAGATATCATATTTACCAACCCCTCCGCTCGGGCAGGGTATGAAACAAGGTCAATTTTTAAGCGGAGTTTAACAGGTTTGAATTCAGAGTTTTCCTTCTCCTAGACTAGTTGCCTCTCCAAGGCTAAAGAACCTAGTCTGGCCTACTATTTACCCACAGCTGTAAGGAGAATATATCGATTCATACCTTTCCCAAGGGTATTAGTGCTATGGGAAATGCAATCAGTCAGGTCCAGGATTTAAACTCGTATCGCCGTGTCCATATCCTGCGACGATTACCATTACACCACGGGCACAGGAAGATATAAAACCGTAGATTCCGAGGTCGTGCTCCAAGTCACAGAATCAAATCTAGTGAGTAGCACTTAGAGAGTATCTGGTGATATCTTGGTATCTCATAGTTCAGGGTGGTTCATCACCTTTACACCCTCAGGAAAAGCATCCGAAACTGCCCAATTTGTGCCTCACATTAACAAAATATTGGCAAAATTTAACTTGCCTTAGTAAATCTGCTGCATTTTGATACCAATGTTATCAATCTATTTACTGTTAAAACTTGTTTTACAAGATTGTAGAGCTTATTTCTCAATCAACTCTTTGCCCAGTCGGCTGGGGCTGTAGAATACACCGACTGGTTCTCTGCGGAGGGGTAAGATCCCCTCCAACGAGTGTCCTGGATATGACACTAAACAATCTGATGGTGAGGCTCCAGCAATGCTGGAGCTTTGGGGAATGCGGAGTACCACTTCATTGCCATCGCTCCCTGGTCCACTCGGACCCGGAGTGGTAGCACCTGATAAGAGTCCTATCTATGGGTTAAATAGAACAAAACCGTGTTTCTTTCAATATACTGATTTTTGCATTTAAACTGCGTATTTATGCTAAACTGAATTGTTTAAAATAGAACTGTTCTGACATTGGAAATGCTTACTAGTGCTGAAATGAATTGCTCAAAATAAAACTGTTTTTGACGTCTAAACTGTACTTATGCTGAACTGAATTATCTGAAATAAAACTGTCTGACACTTAAATCTGTGTATTGCCCAGTCAGCTGGGGCTGTAGAATACACTGACTGCACCTCTGCAGAGGGGTAAGACCACCCCCCTAACGAGTGTCCTAGATATGACACTAAACAATCTGATGGTAAGGTTCTAGTGATGCTGGGGTTTTAGGGAATTCGGAGTACCCCTTCATTGCCATCGCTCCCAGGTCCACTCTGCCCGGAGTGGTAGCACCTGATAGGGTCCTATCTATGGGTTAAATAGAAATAACAGCATACTTATGCTAAAATGAATTGAGTAAACTGAATAGGTTGAATTAGAAACGTTTTTGACAATTAAACCGTACTTACAATTAAACTGCGTGCTTATGCTTAACTGAATTATTTGAAATAGAACTGTTTTTCGACATTAAAACTGTATTTACACTTAACTGAATTATTACATATAACTGCTTAAATAGTTTGAAATGGTAATGTTTTTGACAATTAAAGTGTGTATTTATGCTAAACTGAACTGTTTTCAATAGAACAGATTATTTGCATAAAAATGGATTTGGCGTTAAATAACCTACAAAGGTTGATATGCCATAAAACCAAACAAACGAACAAACCAATCAATCAACTCTCATCATTTTCTCGCGGATAAAAATACGATATTATCTCTAAGTCAAACTACACTAAAGATATAATACAAGAAAAGACAGTCTTGAAGCTTAGGTCTTCAACAAAGAAAACGTTGATAAGGCTAAAGCAAGAAAATAACTTTTATGAATCTTGTCCGTTAGGCTGCTAGAATATTGAGTAGTGAGTTCGATCCTCAGTGGCTGCTTCATACTTTCGGCTTTGGATCAAATCTAAGTGATGCTTAATATCTTAAATGATTTAAAAGTCTCAGTCTCACTTTCCTGCTACATCACCCAAGATAAGCACCAATAGGCCGGTACAGACTTAAGTGGTGGGGGAACTTAGTAAAGGTAGGTATTAATCTAATCCCTCAGCCAAAAGCAGGTTGTGACACAAGGCTAGTTTTTTAGTAGGATATACCTGATTCGAATTAAATGTTGTTACTCTCCTTAACTGGTTGCTTCAAGCCTAAGGAACCTAGTGCTGCATACTCATATGCAGATGCATGCATACAGAACGACGACACAATAAAGACGAGCGACACAGTTTTTAGAAAAATGTACCTCTCACTTTATTGAAAGGGTTGTGTGTGAGAGGGAGTTGGAGAAGGAACAGAACTGCAACATATTGACCCCCACTCTTATGGCCATCAGCGTTTCTTTTCCGTTCTCCTGAACTGCTCAACCGGGGGTCTGGGGGCCCAGCCTCTCTGGGTGCTGGTTTTCTCTATCGCATCTTGTCTCCAACTGGTTTGATCCCCAACTGATTAATCGGAGGCCTGAAGGCTCCCTCTGCTGGGTGCTAGCTTTCTCTACCGCATCTTGTGTCCAACTGATTGAATTTCCTGTGCACTGAGTTATATAACAGTTCAACGCCCACCTTCTTCTTGTGGGCGTCACAGATTGCACTCATTCAACCCATCCACGGTCAAGGTTATACTCTGCTATTCCTCGACCGGATGCACCTGTTATTTACACGGGTGCATTTCCTATTTTGACTGCCCAGCCGGGTCGTTGGTCAATATACAGCACCTAGTCTACCTATTTACCCATAACTGGAGGAGGAAGAAAAATAGGTTCATGCCTTTTCCAAACTCAAGTTACCGATTCTATTGCCCAACGACGATACCCGTTAAGCTAAAAGCACCTAAGTAATCGTAGGTCCAGTTAAGCTGAAATCATGATAAGATGTATAGCAATAACATACCGAATTTTCAAGAGTCTATGACAATTTTAAATGCCTGTACAAAAAAAGTCTGGAAACTTATTGAATGCACCGCGTAGTTGATATACATGTAAAAATAGGATTTGGTATTAAATAACCAAGTATTGTTGATATACCATAAAACCAAAACAAATTAAACCTTGCTCTTTCTATTTTTCTGTGCAATGTTCCTTCATCACATGAGCAACCTTTACACTCTCCATAGATTCCTTTTACAATTGGTTTGATTTGGTGTCATAGTTGTTCTTTTCCCGGCTTCTTTAAGTCTTTCTGAATCCTACTTTCGCCATTTATTTGCTCAAACTTGTCATGTTACTTATTCGCTGCTATTCCTTGATTATCTGGCCTTTGTTGAATCCTTTGTCGAATCCTTTGTCAAGTTGGAGCTTTCCGTCTGCATCAGGTGTCCACAAAATTCCCAGCTTACTGAAGGTTCTCAAGAATTTCTTTGAAATTCCAGTTCTCATTAAAAATTCTCCATTTCTTACCTGCCCTGTCCTCCATATAGATATGCTCATAAACAGATTTCTTCATATCTATCTATCTATCTATCTATCTATCTATCTATCTATCTTACTTCATATATATGTATCGCTGTTAATATCTGTACAACTCGGTTCATCTCTCTCTCCCTCACTCTCTCTCTCTCTCTCTCTATATATATATATATATATAAGTAAATAATGGGAGTAAATCCGGAAATATAACGAAAATTGATAAACACGGTAATCAAAGAAGAAGAATATAATGTAAATTTAAATTAATGACGTTTCGATTCTAACGAACCGTCATCAGGACTCTGAAGGATTATATCTAGTGATGTTAAATCTCCGATGGATGTTTAATAAAATACAAAAGCAAGGAGGAAATACAATATATACAGGGAAAGGGGTAACCGTTCACTCAATAAAGCAGTGTCGTATTTTTTAAAACATGAACCCTGATTTATTGATAAAACGGTTATCGCTTTCTCTATTGAATTGCCTCGTTATTTTTGTATCTTATTAAACATCTATCAGTGATTTAACATCAAGTGGGCAAAACTTCGTAAGAAACAATTGGACAAAATATGAACATGAACGCGATTCCTAAATCTCTCGACATAAAATAACCCTGGATGAGTTGAAATGCCGTTAAAACAAATCAATCTGTCAAAGTTGCAAATAAAATATCAGACATAAACAAATGACCATGTACCAGAGAAAGCTTTGTAAAAATACTATCGCTCATAAATTAGCTGGAACTTCTGGAATTAAATTTTCTTCAGGCTCGAAAATGATACTCATAAAATTCTCTGTGATTTTAAGAAACAAATGGATTAACCCAACCCAAGCCAAGGAATTAAATTATAAACAAGAAAACAACTTGTTACCCATTTGATTTTTCCATTCCAGCAGATCACAGAGTGAAAGTGAAGATTACTAGGATCTTGCTAGATAGCTGGTAAAATGTGAAACATGAAAGTGACGGTGATACCAATGGTAATTGGTGCACCGAGAACGTTCCTCAAAAGCCTGAAAAGATATTCAGGCAACTGAAGATTAAAAGTAGAATAGAGACTTGCTAAACCATAGCAGTTCCAAGATCAGAATACTTTGAAGAATTGTAGAGAGCTGAGGAGACTTGTGCTTACCGACACTGCTGTAAAATATCACTATTGAAAGCGGGGGTCAAAAAATTGCATACAGTTATTATTTTAATAATAAAAATAATAAAGAGACTAACAAGCGACAATTCAAACGAGAAAACTTCGACGTGGCTAAGAAAGGGAAACCTTTCGAGAGAAACTAAATTTCTTTTAATAGCAGCACAAAACAATGGCATAAAAATCAATCCTATCAAAGCGAGAATAGATAAGACGCAACTAAACATAGGATGGAGGTTATGTCAATCACATAATAAGCAAATACTGAAAACTAGCTCAGTAAGAGTTCAAGACTAGACACTGGGAATTGTAATCCACTGGGAATTGTAATCCACTGGGAATTGTGCAAGAAACTGGAGTTGGACCATGCGAACAAATGGTATATACACTACACAGAATCTGTCCTGGAGAATGAGACGCACAATATCCTGTGGGATTTTGAGTTACAAACGGATCGCCTAATCTTGACCAGACGACCAGACTTTGTAATAATTAGCAACAAAAAAAAAAAAAAAAAAAAGAAAAAAAGAGAGAACTTGCTGAATTTTGAACTTTGCTGTCCCAGCTGGCCACTGACTAAAACTGAAAGAAAACGAAAAGAAAGATAAGTAGCTGGACCTTGCTAGGGAATTGAAGAAACTATGGAACATGAAAGTGACGGTGATACCAATTGTAATTAGTGCACTTGGTACAGTTACCAAATGATTGGTATAGGGAATGGAGGACTTGGGAATAAGCGGACGAGTGGAGACCATCCAAACTACGGCATTATTGAGATGGGCTAAAATACTGAGAAGAATCCTTGAGACTTGAGGTGACTTGTTGTCACTCAAATTCCAGTGAGGTAACGCTGGTGTGAAAAACTCGAGAAGGAATCATAATAATAATAGTAATAATTATGATAATGTTAATAATAATAATTGGAAGTTGGCAGACGAGTTGAGACCATCCAAACGACAGCATTATTGAAGACGGCCAGAATACTGGGAAGAGTCCTGGAGACTTGAGAAAATTATGCTGTCACTCGATCTCCAGTAAAAAAACCATCAGCTAACTCTGAGGTGAAAAACTCTAATGAGTAAATAATAATTATAATAGGAAAATTAAAAGAAGGCAAAAAAAGAGACAAATATCTAGATCTTGGTAGAGAGCTAAAAAATATGGAACATGAAGATGACGGTGATACCAATGGTAATTGGTGGACAACCGCCAAAGGATTGATAGAGGGACTTGAAGACTTAGAAATGGGAAGATGAGTAGAGACTATCGAGAGTACAGCATTATTAAAAACGCTTAGAATACTTAGGAGAGTCCTGGAGACTTGAGGAGACATGCTATCACGTAAACTCCCATGAGAAACCAGCAGCTTACACTGGTGTAAAAATCTCTCAAAAGAGTAAAAATGATAAATGAATAAAAATATTAGAAAATAATTAATTAAACATAACGATAAAGAAATCAAAGCACAAAATCACTATCATATAGACACGTAAATAAGTACACATTGGAGAATATATATATATATATATATATATATATATATATATATATATATACTGGGTGCAACGATAAAATTGTCGTCCTAAAGAAAACAACACTACAGGCAAACCTGGGTCTCTTTGGACTTGTGGGCCGGCGCTGAGTCCTGCTGCCACATCCAGGGTCTGCCACCGGCCACCTGATTGCACCAGGGGATCAACACACTCTTCAGCACATCCAAGTACACTTTGGTGTTGACTTTCAAGCCGACTTCGAAGATGTGAGGTGGCATGATGTGGCCCTCACTTGAAACCACACCAAAGACCATAACCGTAGCCGGAAACTTTGTTTTCATCATCCTGGGCACGTCCCTGTTATTGGTGGCAATGCAAATTTGCATTTTGAGTGTGCTGGCAAATGGTCCTGTTGTTATAACTTGAATCGGTAGAGAGCATTAGTTGTACAGCGGCGCATCTCCGATCTCGCTCGTTGAACATTGTGTCACTTTCAGACATCATAGAAGGCTCCTATCGCTCTTGGGATTTGTACATAACTGGCCAACTAGTAGATGGTCTGCAACAAAAAAAGAAAACCGGTTTTCATTATACGGAAATGGAATCATATCGTCTTTTCTAGGGCGACAATTTTATCATTCCACTCTGTATATATATATATAGCGCATGAGTTTGTAAATAACTGAGTACAACATCGAGCTATAAATTGATAAATTTTCTTTCGATCAATTGATTGGAAATGTGCTGAAAAACATAAGTTACAAGATGTTTAAAAAAAAATAATAATATTAGTCAGAGCGTAACTATTTTCAACATCTAGATGAGAAGAAAGAAACATAATATAATGTAGCAGTTTGCGATTGTCTTTACTCTAATCGATATATTTTAGGCGTATAAAAAGTTTTTGCGCTAGTATGTCACTATGTGGGAGAGAATACGTTGAAATGTAAGCAGTGAAGCTAAAATAGTTTTCATCAGCAAGCGAAGACTGTAATAGTAGTACGAGCAAATCCATGTAAACAATATTTTCATTCAATTTGGAAGAATTAAGTGAAGTATACTTGAAGGAACAGAATGTTAGATTTTCACTCAAAGAAATAAATTTTTTGAGTAGATTATAGAATTAATTTTTAAATCTACAGAAAGATGTATCTGTTCTATTTATAAGAGTCAGGTAGGCTCGAAATTAAATGAAAAAATAATTCTAATTGGTTTAAAAAAATCTTTAGACCATCTCAGAGGGAAATAATATGTTAAATAATTGGGAGATTTGATTCTTCAAATTTTTCGGTGCAAATCAAATGTTGTCGCCTTTGAATCTCAAAGGAATTTTAAAACTAGCGTCTGAGCGCCAATTGGTCTATCAATTCAAAAATACATATTCAAAATTACAGCTTTCCAGGCGATTTTTGCTTTAAAATTAATACTTCTTAGTATTGAAATCAGTTGATTTTACACACACACACACACACACACACGTATATAAATATACATATATATATATATATATATATATATCCTCATCATCATGTCGTGCCGCCAGCACGGATATCCCAGATCCTCTCTCGCCACTTCTCCCTATCATTCATCGCTTTTGGCAGGTCTTCAGGGCTACATCCCGTGTCCTCACATAGCTGCTGTATGTATGTTCGAGCTGGTCGTCCTGCTTTTGCTTGGCCATATGCGGGGGTCCATAGGAGTACATCACTGATGAGTTCGTCCTTGCTTCTCCAGCAATGTCCTGCGTGTCTAGTTCGTCTAACTTGTATAGTTTTCGTGATGGGAGGCAGGTGGCCGTATAGTTGGTGTCTTGTGGGGTGTTGTCGCTAGGACTTGTTCAATATTGCTCTCAACAGTCTTGTGTAATTGCCGTCTAGCTTCTTCTTCAGCCGTTTAGTTAGCGTCCAAAAATATAAACAAAACCAGTTTGAACTAGATTGTACTTCCTAAAATGCCCCACAGACTAGATTAACCCTCCTGTCATGTCCTACATAACAGTATATAAAACGACACTCGCAACATGGGAGCCTCTTGGTATGATGATTTCATAGACGTGAAACTGAAAATCACCAAACACCGTTGATTCAGTGTCAACCCTATTCAAACTTAGATCTACATATGCCCAATCAGGATTATTGAACACGATCTATAAATAAACTAAACCATATAACTATGTTATAAACACATACACACACACACACACACACACATATATATATATATATATATATATATATATATATATTAGAAAGAGAAATATGATGTGTTAATATGATGTGGACTGTTTATATATTTATTATTACGTTTCATTCTGTATTAACTTCATCAATTGATTATTTTTAAAAGTCATGAAATATACTGGAAAACTTTTTAAGCATCTTTGAAACTAAGTAACAGGGAACGTTATATAATTTTAAAAAGTGGCAAACGAAAAACGTTCAAAATTCTAATTATCTTCATGTCCGTTACTTAAATTGGGAATCCAAAATTTAAAATTCTTCGTTGGGTAGGGGTTATTATCTTAAGTAACTGAGTTCGAACTCCACTCGCGTTATTACGTTTAAAAATGAAGTTAACAACAAACTATTCGCTTACAACTCATTTTACGACGATCATTAAATAAGTTTCCAGACTTTTTTCGTATGGGCACTTTTATTGATAGTAAACACATGAGAGTCTCGACCCCTTCGAAGTAATCTCCTCCGGCTGCAATGCACTTGTTCCGTTCCAACACCTTCTGGATGGATGGACCCGTGGAAGTCCTCTTATGTGAGCGTGTCAATTACCTTCGGCACAGCCTCTTTCATCTCCTCAATTGTCTCATAACGACAGCCTCTGAGCTGAGGGAATAACCAAAAGTCACAGGGAGCAAGGTGTCGACTATAGGGAGGGTGAGGAACTGTCTTGATGCCCATCTTGGTCAAATAGTCTGTGACAAAAATGGCGTTGTGGACTGGTGCATTGTCCTCGTGAAAATGCCACTGAACCGATTTGAAGAGTGCTACCCTCTTCCGACGGAATCTCTTCCGACGGAATCTCTTCCTGAACTCCCTTAAAACCTTAACATAGTAACCCTAATCAACTGTGGTGTATTGACTTACTTACTCTTCCCACACCTTTCATCATTTCTCACAGACTTCCTGGCTTCCTTGAATCTCTTATTCCACTCAAAAACTGATGCTCGATTCATGCAAGATGCTCTAAAAGCAGTCTGAAGCATTCCATACGTTTCTGTGGCATTTTTCCAAGTTTAAAACAGGATTTTATTGCATATCGTTCTTCTAAAGTGTCCTCACGTCCAGATTGCATTTTTGAAATTCACCATCTGTGACAATCAGGCTTTAGTAGGGTGTATTCCACTTCCTGCTATAACTGTTCATTTGAACGTGAAATCATAAAAATTGGCCAGTCATCTCATAAGATGTATAGCAATAACCTACGGAATTTTCAAGAGTCTACGACATTTTTAAATTTCTGTACAAAAAAGTCTATAAACTTATTAAATGCACCACAGATGACTGTTTCATTGCATCAGAACTCTTCAGTATGGCTAGACACGTGAGACACTCCGAACACAGTTCGAATTTCGCTTAACTTTACGTCGGGCTGATGACATACCCCTAAACCAACCCAGTGACTCAACGTTTGCTCGGGAATTAACGCATATGTTTCAAATTTCGTTTCTTTTTTACATTTTGTACTATCGGATACCGACGTGGTGTGCATAATAGAATATTTTGAAAACGATTAGAATATTTTAAAATCCTAAAAAAAGGACACTCCTCGTTTCGATCACCTCTCTTCAGAGAATTATGTCTGTGACAATAAAGTTTACATATCTGAACAGGATTTGGCATTAAATGAATCTCATTTGTTGATATGTCATTAAACATTGTAACTAAAAGCCGAAAATGAATAAAAAATATTTGTGTAAATTCAAGTTTGGAAAACTTGTAGAATTATGATGTAAACGATTGGGATCGAACCTAGTGACAGCAACCAGTCAATGCAATCTTTTAGTAAGAGGCCACCGATGGGATCGTGTTGTTTGGCACGGTTTCACTTGGTTTGACTGCTTCTGTATTCTTCCAACCAACCACCTCTCTGCCTATACTGTGTTTTGATCACAGTAGGTGAGAAGGTTATTTGATGAAGTCACTAAAGTGATGAACAGGTCGACAGTCAGTGGTTAGGTCAAAATAATTCTCCAGCAACCCCCCACCATCCAAAAATGATAAAGTCAACAAGGTTAGTAATGTAACAACTCTTTTTGTTTTTATTGTTTGTCGTATACAACGATTTAAACTCTTCTCATTCGCTCCAAATAGAGTGACACTGAAATATGCAATATAATTACAAACGATTTAGTATAAAGTCAAGTCTTTAGAATTCAAAGTCTGGCATAAGTTATCTGTTTAGGAGCGGTGATAGCAAATTTCTCTCTGAACTCTCTCCGGTATCTCTGAGATATGAAAAACTCCAGGTTATACTGAGTTCGAAGTGAGGAGGTTGGTTGGGTATGTGGTTTGTTCATCTTTAATGTTAACATCAGTCATCGGTTAAATAGTAATAATGCCGTTCTTCAAGAAAGGATGGTTTTGGCATTAAATAAGCCATTAGGGTTGATATGGTTATTTCCGTTTTATGGCATATATACCTTTGTAGGTTACTTAATGCCAAATCCATTTTTATACCAATAATCAGTTCTATTTCAAACAATTTAGTTTAGCATGAGTACATAGTTTAATCGTCAAACATATTTCAAACTATTCAGTTTAGTCAAACGGTTTTAATTCAAACAATTCAGTTTAGTATTATTATAGATTTTTTTTACACACAGTTAAATGTCAAAACAGTTCTGTTTCCAAAAAATTCAGTTTAATGTAAGTAAAGGTTCAATGCCAAAAATAGTTCCATTTAAAACAATTCAGTTAAGCAGAAGTACGCAGTTTAAATGTAAGTATACACTTTAAAACCTTTTCAAGCTATTCAGTTTAGTCAAACAATTCCAATTCAAACAATTCAGTTTGGCATAATTATGCAGTTTGAATATCAAAACAGTTTTATTTCAAGTAAATTAGTTTAGCAAAAGTACGCAGATTAGTTCTATTTAACCTATAGATTGGGCCTTATCAGGAGCTACCACACCAGGCCAGAGTGGAACTGGGAGCGATGGCAATGAAGGGGTACTCCGAATTCCCTAAAAACCCAGCATCACTAGAACCTTACCATCAGATTGTTTAGTGTGATAACCAGGACACTCGCTGGAGGGCTCTTACCCCTCTGCAGAGGTGTAGTCGGTGTATTCTACAGCCCCAGCCGACTGGGCAATACACAGAGTTATTTGTAAAAACAGTTTTCAGATTATTCAGTTAAGCATAAGTACACTGTTAGATTTCTACAGTTCTATTTCAAGCAATTCAGTTTAGCATAAGTACGCAGTTTAAATGTTATAACTTGTTTTTAAACAATTCATTTAAGCATAAATATGCAGTGTAAATGCAAAAACAGTAAACTTTCGAAACCACGCTTTATTTCTATTTGATCCCTAGATATGACCCTTATCAGGTGCTACCACTTCGGGCCCGAGTGGACCTGGGAACAATGGCGGTGAAGGGGTACTCTGCATTCCCCAAAGCTCCAGCATTATTGGAACCTCACCATCAGATTGTTTATTGCCATTCTCTGCAGAGAAGCAGTCGGTGTATTCTACAGCCCCCACTAACTGACTGGGCAATAGGTGGGGTTGAGATGCCATTAAAAGAAATAAACCAAACGAAACCAAACTTAATGTCAAATTCTTATTTTTCAATTATGTTTAAAACAACTCTTCGAAATTTTGGGAGTTTTTCAAACTATATTTATTAGTATCTCTCACTCATACTTGGTCATCAGCAAAGTCTTCGTGCTTCCTTGTTAATCCCACTCTAAGTATATTTAACTTGTCCATAAATTTTTGGCAGGCATAACCTTTTTAATGACGAATCTGATTTTTAAGATACGTTGTCGAGGGAAAATTTCTAAATTAATCTAACAACTGAATTTTTCTTATCAGGACGACCATCCAACATTCTTAATGGCCTCTGACGAAGCCTTTATCTTTTCGGTTCTCAATGTTTTCTTTGTTCAGCACCTTAGTTTTTCACAAGAGTACGACCATACCCCTTACCATTTGGTCTGCTTGCCCTCAATTGATTAACCCCTTTTTCTAATTCCCGGTGTTACGTAGGCAATTCTATCTTTTCGGTTTCCAAATGTTTTTCTTTGTCCCAAAATATTTAAGCCATTAAGATCATTTCATAAAAACCGTTTATACATTTTTCGTGTCGTCTGCTAACTTTCAATTGATTACCGCCCACACAAGGTTCCAATGTCACAGAATAACGAAAACATTTCATCTCAGAATTTCAGACAATGCAAAATGGCTGAAGACTGTATCGGTCGAGATGAAGACAATAGTTCAAAAACTAAGAGGCATGACGAATTGTTGTTTTCCTTCAGAGTGACAGTCGTAGAGGAAGGAAAAAAAGTTTACTCGGGATAAAATATCGTTTGAGACAAGAAATCAGATATAGATGGCTTTTCATACATCTTTATTTTCTGTTTTCTCACCCACGTACCAATGTCTCCATCTCCACCCAAACGATGTATTTGGGGTAAGATTTGGGGGAGAGAAGATGCACATTACTTTGTAACAAAAAAGACTAAAACATAAATAAAACTCTACTATCCTCCGTCTCCTCCTCCACAACAGCAACAACGACAACAAACTCTCAAAAGAGTATAATAATAATAATAATAATAATAATAATAATAATAATAATAATAATAATAATAATAATAATAATAATAGAAAGATGGGTTGTAGATGTTGCATTAAAACAAACGGTTTTCTAGTGATTATATTATTCATCCTGAAGATAGAAAAGAGAGACAGTCTTCAGTGGGGCATATCGTTGAGAATCAATATCGACTCGTTGCGTTTTGTATTTTCTCGTTTCTGCTCGACTGAAAACTGTCGTTAGAAATGTTCCCCTCCCCTTCTTAGTGGAACCATCATGTTTGCTTCACTCCCAGGCGTCGTTATTCTGATCTTACCAACACTTGCTTTTTTCTCTTTTTTTTTCTATTGTCTTTTCTTTCCTCCTTTGATGGACTTTTTCTTTTTTTCTTTCTTTCTTTCACATTTTTTCTTCCTTTCTTTCACATTTTCTTTTTCTTTTTTTTTCTTTTATTTCATCTTCTTTTTCTTTTTTGTCTTTCCATTTCTTCATGCTTTCTTATTTTCTTTATTTCCCACTTCCTTTAGCACTACTCTTGTACTTTCTTTCTTTCTTTCTGTCTTTCTTATTCCCGCATTTTCTCTTTTTCTAATTTCTTTCTTTCTTTCTTTCTTTCTTTCTTTCTTTCTTTCTTTCTTTCTGTTGGTGTCATCGTGTTTTTCTTTATTTTCTTATTTTTTATTGTCTTTCTTCCATTTTCTATTTCTTTCTTTCTTTCTTTCTTTCTTTCTTTCTTTCTTTCTTTTGAATTGGGCTTTTAAACCAATGAAAAAAAAATGTTGGTTATTAATACTAACTCCCCTCAACCAACACCGGAAATACATTGCCAAATTTTAACCCTACCGTGAAATTATAAACACACACACACACACACACACACACACACAACAACAACAACAACAACAACAAACAAACACAAAAGAAACGAAAACACTAAACACGTACATTATGTTAAATAAATATCTTATCTTTTTATTTTTTTGTTTCTCTTTCTTTCTTTTTTTGTTTGTTTCTTTCTTTCTTTGTACGGGAGACTTCTGGTGGAAAAATTCATATGATAATATCTTGCCGGTCTGAGCCGATTAATTGGAGCTGCTATAGTAGTATTACTGAATATTCTTCGTTACTTATAAAACCAAGAAGTATATTATGCAACAGCTGCTGCTGCTACTATTTCTGCTGCTGCTGCTGTTGTATCGTTTTTTTTCTCTCCTTTTTTTCTCTCTATAGAAATATTCTGAAAGTGTTTGAAACAGTACAACGAGATATAGCATAAGAATAAATGCCGAAATCCTGGTAAGTACAAAAAATAAAAATAGCGGACCCGATGTTAATTAACAAGAAGAAAATAACTTGTCATCTAGTGCATTTTGCCATTCCAGTGGTTCAAGGAATGAAAATAAAAGAAAGTGAAAAGACAGAAAAATACATAGATCTTGCCGGAGAACTGAAAAAGCTGTGAAACATGAAAGTGACGGTGATATCGATTATGGCAAAAAAACTGTGGAACGGTCACCAGAGGCATTGAAAATAGACAGGAGGATCTGGAGCTTAGAGAGAGAGAGGGAGAGAGAGAAAAACGAGACCATCTATACCACAGCACTAGTAAAATCGGTTAAAATACTCAGTAGTGTCCTGGAGAAAGGAGACTTGCTATCACACTCACTTAAAAACGATTACCAGTTAAAACTGGCGTGAAAAACGTACAAGAACAAAAGGATCACCTAAGACAAACAGACCTTGTAATAACCAACAAAAAAAGATAACTTGCTGAATTGTGGACTTGGCTAAGCGCAGAGTAAAATTTAAAAAAAAGAAAAGTAAAAAAGAAAAGAAAAGAAAGATAAGTATCTTGACCTTGTTCAGGAATTGAAGAAACTGTGGAAAATAAAAGTGACGGTGATACCAATTGTAATTGGTGCACTTGGTACAGTCACCAAATGATTGGTACAGGGACAGGAGGACTTGGAAATAAGGAGACGAGTGGAAACCATTCAAACTACAGTATTGTTAAAATCGGCCAGAATACTGAGAAGAGTCCTGGAGACTTCAGGAGACTTGCTGTCACTCAAACTCCAAAGAGAAACCATAAGCTAACGCTTGTGTGAAAAACTAGAAAAGGAGTAAAATTATAATAATTATAATAAATGGGAAGAAAAACAACTGAATGGATATTTCAAGTGACATTTCACACGAGAATACTTGGACATGGCTAAGAAAAGAAAACCTCAAAAGAGAAACTGAATCTCTTCGGGTAGCAGAAGTAATAACGCCATAAGGTCTAACTATGTCGAAGCAAGAATAGACAAGACGCAACAAAATAGACGATGTAAATAATGTTATGACAAAGACAAAACGATAAACCACATAATAAGCGAATGCAGTATATTAGCGCAAAGAGAGTTTAATACTAGATATAACTGAGTGGACAAGGTGATCCACTGGGAATTGTACAAGAAGTTTAAATTTGACCATATGAACAGATGGTATATGCATAACACAGAATTCGTCCTGGAAAATGAAAAGCATAAAATTCACAGGGATTTTGAGATACAAACGGATCACCTAATCTCAGCCAGACGACCAGTCCTATTCATAGTCGACAAAAAAAGAGAGCCCACCAAATAGTGACTCTTGGCCGTTCTGACTGAGCAAAGGGTAAAACTGAAGGAAGGCGAAAAGAGAGCTAAATACCTGGACCTTGCTTGAGAATTGAAAAAACAATGGAACATTCAAGTGACGGTGACACCAATTGTAGTTGGTGCGCTCTGTACAGTCACCAAAGGATTGGTACAGGGACTGGATGACTTTGAAATAAGAAGACGAGTGGAGACCATCCAAACTACAGCTTTGTTGAGATCGGCCAGAATACTAAGAAAAGTCCTTAAGACTTAAGAAATTTGCTGTCACTCAAACTCCAGTGGAAAACCATCAGTTAACGCTGTTGTGAAAAACTCTCAAGTGAGTAAATAATAACACCAATTATAAATGGTGCAATTAGAACATTCCCCATAGGTTTGATAAAAGGTGTAGAAGAATTAGAAATCAGACGATAAAAAGAGACCATCCTGTTAACAGCATTATTAAGATCGACCAGAATACTGAGAAAAGTCCTGGAAACTTGAGGAGACTTGCTGTCACTCAAACACTAGTGAGAAACCATCAGCTTACACTGTTGTGAAAAACTCTCCGAAGAGTAAAATGAAAATTATCCGTGAAAAAGGCATGCTCGAAATTAATAATCTGCACATTAATAGAATAATCTTTCAAGGAGTATCACTTTTTTCTTTTCTTTTTTATATAACTAACCCTAACCCTAACCCTAACACATCTCTTCAAAGAACTTAAAAACACAGCTTATTGATATAAAACTAATTCTAAAAAATAAACCACAATTTCTATATATTCAAAGTTATATGCACCCCCCCCCAAAAAAAAGATGACTATTTAGTACGTCTACAAAGCAATGTAAAATTTTTTAGTGACGACATAAGGATGCAATTTGGTCGAGATGATGTGCAAAGCCAAAATAACATTCAAGAAAGGCTCACAAGTCAAGTTAAAAACATTACGAGACATAAACACGGAAATTACAGAGTAAAAACACAATAGAACCTTTGAATATTTAGAAATTAATGAAGCGAATAGTATCAATCATAATAAAAGAAAAAAGAAAAGAAAAGAATTCTGTAGGAAAATAAGAAGCATATTTTAAACAGAACTGAACACCGAAAATAAAGTTATAGCAATGATCACTCCGGCAATACCAGAGATAACATATAGTTTTAATATAAAAAAACTGAATGTTTGCTGAAATAAAATGGAAAGATGGACATTAAAATCAAGAAACTAATAATCTGACACCAAATGCATCATGCTGGAGCAGATAAACTGAACGTCTCTTCGTCAAAAGTGAAAATGTTGGAAGTGGATTAATCCAACTAGAATTGACCTACAACATAGCCACAACAGAATTAAAAAAATACTAAGATACTACAAAAGATTGGATGCTACAGTTAGTAAACACACACAGGAGAAAGAAAAATAAAAGAAAGTAATAAATTTGCCAACCAACTCGATCTGAAGAAATAGACTTAAAAGTAATAAAGGCTGCAAAAAACAAAGAAAGAAGCAAAAACGACGATTGAATCAATAAAAAAAAAATACCCCAAGGAAGAAAAATGGAGGTGCCCGTGGTGTAGTCGTTATCGTTGTAGGAAATGGACACGGCGACACGAGTTCAAATCCTGGACGAGACTGATTGCATTTCACATAGCACTAATACCCTCGGGAAATGTATGAATCCAATTATTCTCCCTCCAGCTATGGGTAAATAGTAGGGCAGACTGGGTTCTTCAGCCTTGGTGAGGCAACTAGTCTAGGAGAAGGAAAACTCTTAATTCAAACCTGTTAAACTCCGCTTAAAAATTGACCTTGTGTCATATCCTGCCCGAGCGGAGGGGTTGGTAAATAGTTCCTAGGAAGAAAAATCCCTACACGGATGATACACACAAAGAATTAAAAATGTTAATATAGATATAGTAAAGAGTAATCGATGACTGAAAAATGCTGGACTGAAAGTGGAGACAAAGAGGATAATACTAGCAGCACAGGATCAGAGTCTATCGACTAGAATCTATTAGGCAAATATAAAAACCGGATAAAACTCAATATCTAGACAGTGCGAACAAAAACCTGTGTAATATAACGGCCGAGGGATTTCGTTTTATATATCTTGCCTTTGGGTTGAGTTAGGCTGAGAACCTTTCGGCTCAGCACATGGGTTAGTTAGGTGCAAACTTGAGCGCAGGTGTTAACGCGCACGCAGGGAGGATGTATCCTTCAGATATGTTAAAATAAAAATCCCAGAAAGAAAAAATTGTGACTTGGGGATGTGAATGACGTCATGCACCGAAAGCGCGGGCGGAGGATTTTGGGGATTTTGAAAAAAAAGTCAGTTGACTTCGGGAGAAGACGGTTGACTTTCGCGAGCTCGCTGAGGCCTTGTGTCGGGTGCGCACGTGATGGGGTGGGGGTGCAGATGGAAAAGCCAGCATAGAAAGATTGTGTCTCTCTCTTCATGTCGAAAAACCTTTTAACTCAAAGGTAATAAAAAAAAGTTTCGTACCTGAACTAAGAAGTCGTAAGTGTTTTTCGTGTTTCGGGATTCCTATGTTCAATGTATATAAGTTATGAACATTCTATGTACGCTTCACACATATCCGTATCTGGCTATAGTACACCTGAATCAATTGACCACTTAGTGTCCATTTGCTCAATCCTAATACCAATAAAATGTAAAGAAAGGTATAATGAAATAGGACATTGTATTCATTAGAATGTGTGTAAATGACATGGAATATTAAATAGTGAAAATTGGTATAGACAACAACCAAAACCATAACAGAAGCCGAAGAAGAAGATACTATTTTCTAGGATTTTGCAATCCAAACTGACAAAAGAACACAGAGCAATAAAACAAACATAGTTTTCAAGGACCCTAAAAAAACATGCCTTCTAATTGATATGTCTATGACAACAGATAATAAGGAATCAATTAAATAAAATAAGGAAATGTAAAGACCAGGAAATAGAAATTGAAAGAAAGTAGCTCTTTATAACAACTCTAATGCTATTAATAAAAAGAAAGTCCGGGGTATGATCAAGAAAGGAAGATATAAATACAATGATAAGATACCTGGCAATCCTAGACAAAATGAATAACAAATTCAGTTTGCGGAACTGCTCATCTCCTTAAGAGAATACTATTCATGTGACTGAAAAAAAATCAACACAAAGAGACAGCAAAAAAAAAAAAAAATATATTGAATACATATAATCACTATCTTCCCTCAGGCTAAGTCTTGGGTAAAAAAAAACTGGTAAAGTATTATAAGAAACCGACAATAAAACTGAATCTCTCGTAATCGCAGCACAAAACAACGCCATAAGAACCAATCGCATCAAAGTGAGAATAAATAAGACGTAACAAAACAGCAAATGTAGGCTATGTGGTGATAGAGATGAATCGATGAATTACATCATAAGTGAATGCAGCAAATTAGCACAGAAAGAGTATAAAACTAGACACGATTGGTTGTGCAAAGTGATCCACTGGGAGTTGTGGAAGAAATTAAAATTTGACCATACGAACAAATGGTATATGCACTACCCAGAATCTGTCCTGTTGAATGAGACACATGAACTCCTATGGGATTTTGACATGCAAACGGATCAGCTAATCTCGGCCAGAAGACCAGACCTTAAAATAATCAACAACAATAACTACAAAAAACTTGCAAAATTGTGGACTTTGCTGTCCCGGCTGACCACACAGAATAAAATTGAAATAAAATGAAAAGAAGGATGAGTATCTCGACCTTGTTAGGGAACTAAAAAAAAACTGTGGAACGTGAAAGTGACAATTATACCAATTGTGATTGGTGCTTTTGGTACAGTCACCGAAAGATTATTAAAAGGACTGGAAAACTTAGAAATAAGAGCACGAGTGGAGACTATTCAAACAACTGCATTATTGAGATCGGCTAGAATACTGAGAAGAGTCCTGGAGACGTGCTGTTACTCAAACTCCAGTGAAACACCATCAGCTCACGTTGATGTGAAAAGCCCCAAGGAGTAAACATAATAATGATACCAGAATCCATCTTGGAGAATGAGACATAAAATTATCTAGGATTTTAAATAAAAACAGATCACCTAATCACGGACGGGCCAAGTAAGATTTTAAAAAAGAGAGATAAGTACCTTGACCTTGCCAGAGAACTAAAAAAAAAAAAGGAATATGATGGTAACCGTAATATCAATTGTAATTGGTGCACTCGGAACAATCCTTAAAGTCTTGGTATAGGGATTAGAGGAGTTGGAAATCGGAGGACGTACCGAAGCCATCCAACCTACAGCATTACTAAAATCGGCTAAAATACTGAGAAGAGTCCTGGAGACCCGAGGAGACTTGCTGTCACTTAAACTCCTGTGAAAGACCATCAACTAACACAGCTATGAAAAACTCACAAAGAGAAATATAGTGATTATGAAATTTTTAGTTTTAGAAAGGTGATCTACTTGGAAAAGTGCAAGGGCCTAATTTTTTACAGGACTGACAGATGGTATATTCAGAATCTAGAATCTGTCGTTGAAAATGAGACGCATATCATCTAGGATTTTGAAATCCTAACGGATTACCTAATATCGATCAGACGATCAGATATAGAATTAATTAACATGAAGAACAAAAAACATTCCAGCGAAACAGAGAGTAAAAATAAATGAAAGCGAAATGGTAAGGAACATGAAGTACCAATCATAATTGGAGTCCAGGAAGAAACGGGAAAAGGTGAGGAGGCAGGGTGAAAAGGAGAAAAGAGGAAGACTTGAGACCAACCGGAGAGCAATCCAGCAATGAATTAAATAGTACCGTCGCTGTTTTTCTCGACGAAGGGCATTGGCATTGGATAATCCAGAAATGTTGAAATGCCATTAAAGACAGAAGCCGAAACTGAAACCAGAAAACAACATGCAATATTCAACTCGGATGTTTAGAAGAATTTGGGAGATCTGAGAAGACTCGTTGCCAGGAGAGTTCGTTTGAAAAATCACCAGTCAGAACTCGGATGAAAATATCCCAATAATAATGATGATGATGATAACGCAACAAAACAGCAGATGTTAGTTATGTGGTGATAGAGACAAAATAATCAATCACATAATAAGCGAATACAGCAATTTAGCACATAAATAGTACAAGACTAGACACGACTGAGTAGGCAAGGTGATCCATTGGGAATTTTGCAAGAAACTGAAGTTGGACCGTGCTAAACAAATGGTATATGCACAACCGAGAATCTGTCCGGTAGAATGAGACACAAACTTCTCAGTGATTTTGAGATACAAACAGATCACCTAATCACGGCCAGACGACCAGATCTTGTAATAATCAACAAAAAAAAAAAAAGTAAAAAATAGAGAACTTGCCGAATAGTGGATTTTGTTGTCCCGGCTGACCACCGAGTAAACGTGAAAGAAAACGAAAAGAAAGATAAGTAGATGGACCTTGCTCGGGAATAAAAAAAGCAGTGGAATATAAAAGTAAGAATTATGCCAATTGTGCATGGTACTCTTGGTTTGGTTTGGTTTCTTTGTTTAATGGCATATCAACCTTTGAAGGTTATTTAATGCCAAAGCTATTCTCGTAGAAGAACAGTAGTGGTACTATTTAACCCATAGATGGAAGGATAAGGGGGTTCATGCCTTTCCCAAGGGTATTTGCCCGAAAGTGAGCGTAATAGCGCAACTGGAGTACGAACTCGCTACTACGATTCCGCAGTCCATCGCTTTAACCATTACACCACGAGGAGGACACCCCCCTATGGTACTCTTGGTACTGTTACTAAAGGATTGATAAAGGGACTGGAGGACTTGAAAATAAGAGGACGAGTGGAGACTCGCCAAACTACACAATTGTTTTGATCAGTTAGAATACTGAGAAGAGTCCTGGAGACTTAAGGAGACTTGTGGTCACTCAAACTGAAGTAGAAAACCATCGGCCAACGTTGGTGTGAAAAACTCGAAAAGGAGTTGTAATAATAATGATGATAATAAAATCAAAATTAGACGATGCGAACAAATTGTATATTCAAAAGTTAGAATCCTTTTTAGAGAATGAGACGCATAAATTTCTCTGAGATACAAATGGATCACCTAATTCCTCACCAAAGATCTAAAATTGCTATGGAAGATGAAGGTGACGCTGATGCGCTCGGAACGATCCCCAAAGGCTTGGTAAGGAGGCGTGGAATAAATGGAAATCGGAAGACGAGCCGGGACAATCCAAGCTACAATTTTGTCAAGATCTACCAGAATACTGTGAAGATTCCAGGAGACTTGAGGTGACTTGCAATCATTCAGACTCCGATGATGGAACATCGGTTAACGCTGGTGTGAAAAACCAATAATAATAATAATAAAGTAAGAAGAAGGAGAAGAAGAACGTATCACCCAATCCTGGTCAGAGTCCAGATTGAGTTTAACTTAACAACAAGAAAAGAATATATAGTCAAGTCGATATTGCCGTTCCAGGTGACCACGGACAGAAAGTGAAAGAAGACGTCATCGTCATCATCATCATGTCGTACCGCCAGCACGGATATCCCTAACCCTCTCCTGCCACTTCTCCCAATCATTCATCGCCTCTGGCAGGTCTTCAGGGCTACATCCTATATCCTCACAGAGCTGCTGTGTGTATGTCCGAGCTGGCCGTCCTGCTTTTGCTCGGCCATATGTAGGGGTCCATAGGAGTACATCACTTATGAGCTCGTCCCTGCTTCTCCAGCAGTGTCCTGCATGTCTGGTTCATCTAACTTGGATAGTTTTCGTGATGGGAGGTAGGTGGCCGTATAGTTGGTGTCTTGTGGGGTGCTGCTCCCAGGACTTGTTCAATATTGCTTGCAGCATTTTGTGTAATTGCCGTCTAGCTTTTTCTCCAGGCGTTTTGTTAGCGTCCAACAAGTGCATAGCTGTACTTGGATCTTGCCTGAATACGAAATAAACCTGTGGAACAAGAAGGAAAAGAGACTCGATGAACTGGAGACTATAGGAAAAATTTAAACCATTTAGACCACAGCACTACTAAAATCGGCTTGAATACTAAGAAGAGTTCTGGACACTTGAAGAGACTTGCTGTCACTCAGACTTCAGAACAAAAAACACCACTTGTGAACATTGGGAATAATAATAATAATAATAATAATAATAATAATAAGAAGAAGAAGAAGAAGAAGAAGAAACATTGATAAAAGTATGTAAATATTATGTCAGTCTTCTTTTTTCCTTTTACTTTTTAATGAATGTAAGTTTATTTCTTTCTTGTCGAGTGAAACGTTTTCGCTTTCCCCGACAACAACGGACAGACAATTAAACGTAGCGGCCGACATTTGCAGCCGAATTGTTTCGGTAGAAATCCACGCCATATTTCATAGCTGCCCTGTCTATTTCATGTGCATTTTACCGGTAGTTAAGGCGGCGGCCATCGATGATACACTTTGAAAGGTCGTAATGGCTGAACACAGACAAAGAACGGCGCACACACACACAGAGATGGGAACGTTTTTGTTTGAGGGAAGGTGAGGGCGGATAAATACGACGCGTAAGTTTCTCTTGAAAGATGTCAAAATGAAAATTTGACGCAAAGCGAATTGGTACATTGTGTTCAAAAATAAGAAAACTTCATTTGTTTTGGGAAAAATATAGAAAGAATCGCAAAAGACTAAATGGAAACCTACACAGATGTTTGGAAATAGACAGTGCAATTTAGAAAGAGAGACATACAGGGTTTCCGAGGCGCCTCTGGTGGTGTAATGGTTAGCAAGCTCGACTAGCAAACCTACACGAGTGAGTTCGAGTCTCATTGGGTGCCCCTTTCATATGGCCTTGTGCCACATCTAAGCAAAAAGCTTCGTAAATTATTAAGGCGCCTCTGGTGGTGTAATGGTTAGCAAGCTCGACTAGCAAACCTACACGAGTGAGTTCGAGTCTCATTGGGTGCCTCTTTCATATGGCCTTGTGCCACATCTAAGCAAAAAGCTTCGTAAATTATTAAGGCGCTTCTGGTGGTGTAATGGTTAGCAGGCTCGACTAGCAAACCTACACGAGTGAGTTCGAGTCTCATTGGGTGCCCCTTTCATATGGCCTTGTGCCACATCTAAGCAAAAAGCTTAGTAAATTTACATACAGGGTTTCCATACAAATTGATAAGACTTCGTAATTCAATAACTTAAACCATTTCTTGTTGAAATAATTTAAGTTTTTTTACAGTATGTGTAAAAACAACTCAAAGTTTTAAGGAGTATTTGAGGCGTTGTGGCTAAGGTTCTGGACTGAAACATTATAGTTAACGAGTTCGAACTCCAGTCATGCATTCCAGTTCGCTTTTGGACTAATGGCCTCTGGAAAGGTATAAAGCCCCTTATACCCCCAACTATGGATTAAATAGTACCACAACTTTTTTTTTTAATGGTATGGCTTTGGTTTTAAATAACCCAGGAAGGTTCATATACCATTAGACGAAGAAAACGAACAAAAATTAAAATGAATAAGTTATTTTCTCATGAGTCTCTTTATTATAAATTTGATGGATTTGTAAAAAAAAAGAAAAAGAAAAGAAAAAGAAAAATACAACTTTAACTGAAACATGCGATTTGAAAGACAAATAAATACTCAATATTTCTTGCTCAACGAAAAAAAAAAAAGAATGACTGCATGGCTTTGGTGAGGAAGGAGGGAGAAGAAGGTCGAAAAAAAAACAACCAACCAACCCCAGCCAACCAACCAACCAACCAACCTATCAACCAAAGCTCATTTTTTGTACACTGTTTAATAGTTGCAAGTATTGTAAAAGTTGGCGACCATAGTCGAGGGTGACCCGAAGGCCCCCTTTTCGATAGCTTACTACACCAAGGTGTAGGGGAGGGCGCTACTCCTTTCCCTGGATTGCTCCACTTTACCTTTGATCCATACCTTATAATGCTGAGTGCTAAGCAAGGAGGCATCAAGTACCATTTTTTGAGTCTTTGGTATGACTCGACCTGGGATTGAACCCAGGTTTCCCGGGCCACTGGCGAACAAATTATACTTGATTCTATTTACCAACTCCTCCGCTCGCATATATATATATATATATATATATATATAGTATATATATATATATATATAGTATATATATATATATATATATATAGTATATATATATATATATATATATATATATATATATATATATATATATATATATATATATATATATATATATATATATATATATATATATATATATATATATATATATATATATATATATATATATGTATATATATATATATATATATATATATATATATATATATATATATATATATATATATATATGTATATATATATATATATATATATATATATATATATATATATATAATATATATATGTATATATATATATATATATATATATATATATATATATATATATATATATATATATATATATATATATATAACTACTCTACTAAATCTCAAACCCGTACTATACTACTCACTATATACTATAGTTTATTTTTTGGTCCAGTTAAACCAGAGTTGGGAGTAATTCCTTCAGGACAAGAAAATCATTCAGGAGCTGAACATTTAAATTTTCCTGGTAGAGAGCTCAATGTAATATATATATATATATATGATTTGAAACCCAATATATATATATATATATATATATATATATATATATATATATATATATATGATTTGAAAATCAATAGTTTTAAGCAAGCCAGAACTAATTTTTTGTATAGTGTTAAATAATTTCAAGTATTGTAACCCAGCGCAAATAATTATACTTGATATCAATCATTTGCTTGTTCCCAGTGAAATCGTTTCAAATAATTGCTATTTAATATTTGTATTTTGATTTATCATGTATTCCTATGTAATCTAATATTGTTTGCGCAGAGTTAATAATATCAATCATTTGTTCGCACACAGTTAAATGGTTTCAAGTATTGCAATTAAACATTAATAATTTTATTTATCAAGTATTCTTATCTAATTCATACAACTTGCATACTACAATATGGTTTCAAACCAATAATAATAATAATAATCTCGAGGAAAATATTAAACAGTTCAATTTGACCCATAAATGGGGCCCTAACAGGTACTTTCATTCTGGGTCTAAATGGATCTGAGAGAAATGGTTGTAAAGCAATACTCTATATCCCCTAAACTTCAAGACCATCACCATCAGATTCAGTCTGATATTATACCCACGATATTAAATTGTCTCAAGTATTCCTATCTAACACTAATAATTCTATTCACGAATATTCATTTGCTTGTAAGCGGTTTAATGGATTCAAGCATTGCTATCAAATACAAATAATTCTTTTCGATATTGATCATAAAAATGGTTTCGATATGATTACATAAAATTTATTAGCAATAAATCGAAATAATGAAGCCATAAAATGATTCTGAATTACATATATACATTGAGATTCATATATATATATATATATATATAATTACATGCACACATGTCCTTCAATAGATACACAAATATTCTCTTCATTTGTATAGTACTTAATCAGGATGTATATTTGTTAATAACATTTGCAATTAGATAACACTTCACTGCATTAAATCGGTAAATTGGGGTTTTCCTTACACGTGAAGAATAATCAGTTTTCTGTACGACACAAATGATATCCGTATTCATAATCTGTATTAGAACTTGCTCAACTATTTGCCTTTTAATTAGGCGGAACCAAAACTTCTTATCCTTTTCATACCAGGAATACTTGGACAGTATAGTACCGCATTAAGATTTTCTTTTTGAATATCATCATCATCATGTCGTGCCGCCAGCACGGATATCCCTGGCCCTCTCTCGCCACTTCTCTCTATCATTCATCGATTTTGGCAGGTCTTCAGGGTTACATCCCGTGTCCTCACATAGCTGCTGTATGTATGTTCGAGCTGGTCGTCCTGCTTTTGCTCGGCCATATGCGGGGGTCCATAGGAGTACATCTCTGATGAGCTCGTCCTTGCTTCTCCAGCAGTGTCCTGCGTGTCTGGTTCGTCTAACTTGTATAGTTTTCATGATGGGAGGCGAGTGGCCATATAGTTGGTGTCTTGTGGGGTGTAGACGCCAGGACTTGTTCAATATTGCTCTCAACATTCTTGTGTAATTGCCGTCTAGCTTCTTCTTCAGCCGTTTAGTTAGCATCCAAGTAGTGAATCCATATAGCAGTATCGATACAACCGCTGCCTGGAAGAAACTGCGTTTCATTTTATCGGTCAGGTCTGATTTCCATATGATCGAGAGCCTATCGATAGCTGTCCATGCTTTCGTTAGTCATGTGTCGATGTCTTTTTTGGTTGATGAGACGCTACTTCCAAGGTAGGTGAATTTGTCAACTAGTTTCAGAGAGGCTCCGTCTAGTGTGGTAATATCACCTGTTTGGTTTTTTAATACATATATATATATATATATATACGGTTCTCCATGAGAGTTGAGCACTCTAGCGAAGGAATTTACGGTTGCCACTCGCTTAATGCAAAGCTCTTCGAACGAATTGAGCACTCTGGTATCCGGAAAGTTATAAAATGTAAACGAACGCAAGTTACTACTTAATGCCTTATAATTCCCGAGCTGACGTGGTTTGTTTGTTGGCTGAGCGCTATGATAAAATGTCTAACGTAAAGTTGGGCGGGTTTCGATCCCAGCTTCAAGCATTCTTCGTGTCTAGCCACACTGAAGAGTTGTGATATAACGAAACAGTCTGTCTGTGGATGACAATATACGCTCCCCCACAAACAATTCAGTTCAGTCTAAGCACCATTTTGTTTATACACAGATGTCAAAAGAGTTCTGTTTCAAACAATTAAGCTTAGCTTACAAAAACAGGTACATTTCAAACAATTCAGTTTAGTATAAGTACTCAGTTTAAATGTCAAAACAGTTCTATATCAAGCAATTCAGTTTAGCATAAGTACATAGTTTAGTTTTCTTTAACCTCTAGAAAGGACCATATCAGGTGCTTTCACACCGAGCCAGAGTGGACTTAGGAACGATTGGAATGAAGGGTACTCCACATTCCCCAAAGCTCCACCATCACTCGAACCTTACTGTCAAATTGTTTAGTGTTATATCTGGGACATTCGTTGGGGCAGAGGTGTTACCCCTCTGCAGTGATGCAGTCGGTATATTCTTCAGTCCCAGCCGACTAGGAAAAAAATATTGTGTTAAATAGCAATACTTGAAAGTATTTAACTGGCGACAAACAAATGAGCCCTGGCCTGTTTAAAAAACTGATATCTAGAAACTATTCCTTTAGAAATCATATATATTTACTCTATATGTAAAAAACGGATTTCGTTTTAAGTAAACTGCAAGGGTTGACATGCAACCAACCAATCAACCAACCAAAAAAAAAAAAAAAAAGAAAATTTCATTGGAATCTGAGTAACTGGAAATCTTCTCCGGTCTCCAAAACTGGATGATCGGGATTCTTCCGGCAATTTCCAATTATTATCTTTTTTACACATTTGTGAGATTTTCATACCACCATTTGCTGATGGGGTTTCACTGGAGTTTTAGTGACAGCAAGACCTTAATTCCCCATAACTCTTCTTAGTATTCTGGCCGATCTCAACAATGCTGTAGTTTGGATGGTCTCCACTTGTCATCTTATGTTCACATCTTCCAGTCATTGTACCAATGTGGCACAGTCGGTGAGGGTTGCAGAATAGAATACACCGACTGCAACTCTGCAGAGAGATAAGGCTCCCCACCAACGAGTGTCTTGGATATGACAAATAATCTGATGGTAAGGCTGGAGCTTTGTGGAATGCAGAGTGTGCCTTCATTGCCATCGCTCTCAGGTCCACTATGGCCCGGAGTGGTAGCACCTTTTAGGGTCATATATATGGGTTAAATAGAACTAAACAGTATACTTATGCAAAACTGAATTGTTTGAAATAGAACTGTTTTTGACATTTAAACTGTTCATTTATGTTAAACTGAATTGTTTGAAGTAGAACCGTTTATATGTATAAAAATGGATTTGGCATTAAATAACCAACAATGGTTGATATTCCATAAAACCATACAAAACCAAAATAATTTAATTTGGCATTAAATACCCGAAAAGGGTCGATACGCTCTAGAACAAAACAAACCCACCAACTAACCAACGAACCAACCGAATGTACCAATCCTTTGGTGACCCTGCTGAGCACCCTAATTACAATTGGTATCACCGTCACTTTCATATTCCACAGTTTTTTCAGTTCTCTAGCAACGTCTTGGTAATTATCTCTTTTTTCGCTTGCTTTCAGTTTTACTCGGTAGCCAGCCTGAACGGCATTATTATTATTATTATTATTATTATTATTATTATTATTATTATTTTACTCTTATTTTTCACACCAGCATTAGCTGATATTTGATCACAGAAGTTTGAGCAAGTTTCATTAAGTTTCCAGGACTCTTTTCAGTATGCTGGCCAGTCTAAATAATACTTTTCGTCTGGATGATCTTTACTCGTCTTCTTATTTCCATTTCCTCCAATCCTTTGGTAACAGTGCCGAACACTCCAATTACAATTGGTATTACTGTCACCTTCATGTTCCATAGTTTTATCAGTTCTCTATCAAGGTCTCGGTATTATTAGTTAAGTCCTTTTCGAGTTTTTCACGCCAGTTTTAGCCGATGGTTTCTCACTAGAGTTTGATTGTCAGTAAGTTTCCTCAAGTCTTCAGGACTTTCCTCAATATTCTAGCCAATAATAATAATAATAATTATTATTATTATTATTGATACAGTTTCTATTACTGAGTTGAGGAGTTTTTAGAAAAGTCCTTTTAATTCCTCAACGGAAGTAGCTATTTTCAACTATTCCCCCCCACAAAAAAAACAAACATCGCAACACCAAAGTTACAATAATACAAGATTGTGTGAATGGATAAAAACGAGAATCTAATCAATCGAATGAGATAAAACATTAATTTTTTCACATGTGCTGATAAAAATGAAACAATCAACTCTATCGATGCTATTAAATCAACAAAAAATACTTTCTTCAACATTCTGATTTGGCAGTATTTGAAAAGGATTTATTTAACATGATAAATGAGTTGAAATCTGTTAAATTAAATAACAAATTCTAAAAATAAATTCTAAAAAAATGAGAAAGGAAAAGAAATATTCGCGAAAGCAAATATCAAACAAATTTAATCGAATAGAAAAAGGAAAATTCGAAAATTTTTTGAACAGAACATAGAAAATTGTATAAATTCCGAATTGTTGTGAAAATGAATTAAAATTGGAAGCTGGTAATATGACGGCTAAGCAAAAAATCAACAACCATGTTATGGTGATGTTAACCATAGTTGCCTCCCTCTTCATCTGCCATCTTCATATTTAAAAACAAAATTCAACCTCACTGACCAGAGTTGTATTATGTTTCAGTAAAGCTATTTCCTCGTTCGGTTTTCGTTAGACACGTCAATAAACTGTCCAAAAATCCGGCCTTCTTGACCATCGTGGTAAACTCAACCAAAATTGTTTCTTTTTCTGGATCAGTCATTATAGATACTAAAAGAATCTCCACCTTAACTTGATTGCGCTAAAGCTTTAGGAATGCAATAACGTTCTCCGACGTTTCTCATAATCATTAAAAACTATTCAGAAAAATTCAGAATTAATTTGGAATGTAGGATCCTAAGCCCTACAAAAAATATTGGCAAGATCACCGTAGGGAATATGTTTAAAAATTGATCGATTGATTAATTTTAATGTAATGTCACCTTGTCTAGAATAATTTTATACCTTGAGATTTAGGAATCACGTTCATTGTACGTTAGTCATTAATTAGGAAGTGAACATTTAAAAAAAAAATTTGGAAAATTTTTTAGGATAGTTTTTTAAAAAATTGAGTGACACAATCAATTTAAACATTTTTGCTTTTTGTTTGAATTATTATTCTTCCCAACTAAGCAATAATGCCATTGCTAGTCATAACTAAGCAATAATGCCATTGTTAGTCATAACTAAGCAATAATGTCATTGTTAGTCATAACTAAGCAATAATGTCATTGTTAGTCATAACCCTAGCCACAATGCCATTTTTAGTCATAACTAAGCAATATTGCTATTGTGAGTCATAATAAGGCAATAATACCATTGTTAGTCATAACTAAACCGTAATGCCATTGTTAGTCTTAACTAAGCAATAATGCCATTGTTAGTCATAACTAAACCATAATGCCATTTTTAGTCATAACTAAGTAAAAATGCCATTGTTAGTCATAACAAAGCAATAAAGCCATTGTTAGTCATAACTAAGCAATAATGCCAGTGTTCGTCATAATTAAACAATATTGCTATTGTTAGTCATAACTAAGCAATAATTCTACGTAATCATTTTTACCTATTTAGTTTGAAGAATTAATTATAAACCTCATTAGCGATGTTTAATTATAAGTGAACAATTATTTTAGCCAGAAAATAATTTATCTTATCTTGTATTATTTTTGAATTGAAGTTCTGCAGGATTGATCATGTTTGTAGCAATATAATTTCCCCACAATTATTCTTTATTGTAAAAGATCCCTTCTTTATTGGACCCTCTCTTTTCAGATAAGGAAAAGAAATAATAATTTAAAACCTTTCACTGGATCTAATAAGTATACACATCAAATGTTGGTTCTACATAAAACTTGGCATCTGTAGAGGATAGACAAACACAAACTTGCCACTTATTGATATAAAATTCAATAAAAAAAAGAACCATAAGATTGAAGGATTTTCTTGGGACCATGATTATTAATTAAATAAGCCAAATTAAACATTTATTTTGCACTTTTTATTTTAAATTTGTACAACCAGAACAATTTTTCTATTTTCATTTTATTGAGAGAAAGCAGTTTGTCCAATTAAATGAAAACATTTTAATATTGGGCGCTTATTTTGCTCAGGTATGTCAAAAATTATCACCAATTTCTAAAAAAAAATCTTCAACATTGATAAGTAAAACGTGTCTTCATTCATAATATTTTAAGCGTTCATTACTGTTGGCTTTTGATCATTCATACAATATTTATTTGGTCTTTGTGGGTTCAGATGAAGAAAATATATATTACCTTGTAAAAAAATGTTTAAACGGCAGAAAATAATTTGTAAACTAAAAAAAATTCCACGCACTCCAATCAAATACGAAACTGTCGTGAAATTATTCGAGAAAACTCCGAAAAAGTGGAAATGAATTCAACTTGGCACTTGTAATTTATATCAGCTTTCGTCTGGTATTAAATAGCTGTGTTGTAGACAGCCCCCTTTCAAGGATAAAGAAATAATATAGATGAGATTTGAAGGAAATAATTCAATAAAATATCGTAAAAACAAGATTTGTTTGATGGTGACAAATGTGACCAGTGAAAAAAAAAAAAAAAAGGTATCAGATATTGCAAACAATAAAACAAAGACAGAAATTAAATTTTCAATATTTTTTTTAAATTTCTTTTGTGAGTCTCCTGATTAATCTTTACCTGTAAATTATTATATAAAAATACGAGTTTAAGATTTATTTATCAGATAGATTTGCTTCAGACTCTTCTGAATCAAATATAGAAGTATAGTGGGATTTATTGTATCTACAGATTAAGAATTCACAATCACATTAATAAGTTGTTAAAAAAGCCGGATTCTGTGACAATAAGGAGTATGAAGAGAATTTTTTGAACAAAACGGAAATACAGGGTCCTAAATCCTTCCCAAAATACATTGGCTTTTGTTAGGTAATTTGGTTTAATTGCATATCAACTCTTAATGGTTATCTAATAAACAATCATATATATATATATATATATATATATATATATATATATATATATGTGTGTGTGTGTGTGTGTGTGTGTGTGTGTGTGTGTGTGTGTGTGTGTGTGTGTGATTTTTAAGGGAATAGTTTGTAGGTACCTTTACTTTTAAACGAGTTAGAATTCATTTGTTTGCACACAGTTATATGGTTTCAAGTATTATTTATTGCTTGCACACTGTTTACTAGTTTTCAGTATTGCAGACAATAATATTTCTCTTCAATATTAATCATTTTTATGAACACAGTAAAATGTTTTCAAGTGTTGCTATTTGATATTAGTAATTCTATTTATCAAGTATTTCTGTCTAATACAAATAATTTGTACACAGCCGTATGATTTCACACCATTTAAAATTATTCCTAATAAAAGATTTAACTGTTTGATCCATAGACAGGACCGTAATAAGTACAAACACACTGTGTCAGAGTGGACCCGGGAGTAATAGTAATGAAAAGGCACTCCTTATTCCCCAAACTCCAGACTGGGGCCTCACCATCCGGGCAGTTTAATGTCATATCATGGACAATAAATTATTTCCAGTATCGTTATTTGATGCAAATAGTTCTATTTGATATTAATAAGTTTTTTCCACACTGTTAAATAGTTTCACGTATCTCTATCAAACATTAATTATTCAATTTAGTTCTAGTCATTTGTTTGCACACAGTTAAATGGTTTTAAGTTTTACTATTTAACATTAATAATTCTATTTAATATTTGTCATTTTTATGCTCACAATTAAATGGTTTCAAATATTGTTATTTAAAATTGATAATTGTATTTATCAAGTATTCCTGTCTAATTTGAATAATTTGCATACAGCAATATGGTTTCAAATAACCAATAATAATAATAATAATAATGGGCTGTCCACCTTGGTAGATACTCAGGACCATTCTTGAAGTGGACCAGAAAACTTAAAGAAATGGACAAGAGAACAAGGAAACTCATGACGATGCTTAAGACCTTACATCCCAAAGTTGACGTTGACAGACTATGTGTCAAGAAAAGGAGGAAGGAGAACTTACCAACCTTGAAGATAGCGTTGAGGTATTAATACTCGAAGACTACATAGAAAAGCGCAGAGGAAGACTGATTATTGTAGGAAGGTGATCCACTGGGAATTGTGCCAGAAATTTAAATTTGTTCATACGACCAAATGTTATATGCGAAACCCAGAATCTGTTCCGGAGAATGAAACGCAGAATCTTCTCTCGGATTTTGATATACAAAATGATCACCTAATCTCGGCCCTACGACTAGATCTTGTAATACTGAACAAAAAATAAAAAGATAAAAAAAAAAAAATAAAAAGAGAGAACTTTCCAAGTTGCGATCTTTGCTGTCCTGGCTGACCAAATAGTAAGTTTAAAGAAAGCAAAAAGAAAGATAAGTACCTGGACCTTGCTAGAGAATTGAAAAAACTGGGAACATGAAAGGGACAATGATACCAGTTGTGGCTGGTACCCTTGGTACAGTCACCAAAGGATTAGAGAACTAGGAAATTAGAGGACGAGTAGAGACCATTCAATCTATAGTATTCGGTTAGAATACTGAGAAGAGTCCTGGAGACTTGAGGAGACTTGTGGTTACTCAAACTCCAACTCTAACGCTGGTGGGAAAAAACTCGACGTGTAAATAAAAAATAATAATCATTTGTTTGTTTTACTTTGGTTTGGTTTTATGGCACATCAATTATTGTAGGTTATCTAATGCCAAATCCTTTTTTATGCATATACATTGAATACGTGATTTCGAAAGACATTTCGTTGATAACCTTTTTGAATGAGCCTAAGCTGATTTTTTGGCACATAAATAAATGATTTCACTTATTTCTATTTAATAAACAAATGTCTATTCACTCCAAGCAGTTCTATTTCAAACAATTCAGTTTAGCATGTCAACAAAATTGAACGGTTCCAAGTTTTGATATGTATCGCGGACAAATCAATTAAACATCTGTGGTTTGTTTACACAGAGTTAAGTGATCAAACAGTCCTATTTCAAGCCATTCAGTTTAGCATAAGTATACAATTTGAATATTAAAAAGTTGTATTTGACCCATAGATTGGAACCTATTAAGTTCTACGACCTGGGACCAGAATGTACCTGGGGGCGACGGCAATGAAGGGGTACTCTGCATTCCCCAAAGTTCCAGCATTACTGAAGCCTCACTATCAGATTGTTTAGAGTCATATCAGGACACCTGTTGGGAGAGTCTTACCACTCTCCAGAGATGCAGTGGGTGTTTTTTACAACGCTATCCGATTGGGCCATAATGATCTTTAGTAGATGATTGAACACTTCTATGTGACCCTAAGAGGTACTACAAATCCGGATTGAAGTGAACCTGGGAGTAATGGCAATGAAGGGGTACTCCACACTCCCCAAAGTGTGGCTTTACTATCAGATATAATTTAGTGACATACTCAGGGCACTTGTTGTCGTGTCTCTTACTCTTCTGCAGTCTGCGTATCCTACAGCCCCGTCGACAGGGTTGAAATATACCGGAATATATAAATACTAAGTAGAACCATCTACTTACAGTCACCAAATGCATACACAAGTCCATTACCTACAGATTAACCTGTAATTCCAGCAACGCAAACATATTTGACGAAGCCAAAATAGAATATGAAGCTGCTCTAAAAATAGTACCTTATATAATAAATTGATTTATACTGAAAACAATAACCAAACCAACTAGAGACGTCCTAAAAATAGAAATACAACATAGTCCCCATTTCTCTACAAAAACACCGTCATAACAAAAATATAAAGAATAGTTTTCTAATTGATAAAAAAAAATCTACAAAACTTTGAAAATTGTTTAATAAAAACAATTAAAACATAAATTATTGTTGGTTTCTTTGTTTAATGGTGTTGTGGACCAGTAAAGGGTCCGGAAGAATAAGACAATTCGGGTTTGCGTGGAACAAATTATATTAACGAAGTATAATACAACATATGTTCAAAGTGTTAGATGTCAGTCCAACTGCCGAGTGTTGTAATTTACTGAACATTTTGCTCAGATGTGGCACAAGGCCGTATGAATGGGGCTCCCAATGAGACTCGAATTCATTCGTGAAGGTTTGCTAATCTAGCTTCCAAACCATTACACCACCCGAGGTGCCCCCGACTAACAAGTGTTCCGCCGGGAATAAGTACAGAGCCCGGTATTAATAGTTACGGAAGAGTTCATTACCGACCGCAGGTTGGGTACCATGACACATCAACCTTCGTGGGCTATTCAATGCTAAAGATATGCTTACAGAAGAACAGCTGTGTTCCTATTTAATCCATAACGAGGAGTATAAGCGGGTCCATTCCTTTTCTAGGAGGCGCCTCTGGTGGTGTAATGGTTAGCAAGCTCGACTAGCAAACCTACACGAGTGAGTTCGAGTCTCATTGGGTGCCCCTTTCATATGGCCTTGTGCCACATCTAAGCAAAAAGCTTCGTAAATTATTAAGGCGCCTCTGGTGGTGTAATGGTTAGCAAGCTCGACTAGCAAACCTACACGAGTGAGTTCGAGTCTCATTGGGTGCCCCTTTCATATGGCCTTGTGCCACATCTAAGCAAAAAGCTTCGTAAATTTCCATTCCTTTTCTAGGAGTATTTCTTCGAACGTGAACGCAATAGCGCGACTGGTGTTCGAACTCGCTTACAACGCTTCCGCAGTTCAGTATGTCAGACATGACATCAAGAGGACTCCCAAAGCTATTGATGCATAGATAATATTTAAAAAAATCATAAGCAGACAAAATATGAAAATTTTAAATGAAAAAGGATGACTACCTGAACGCCAGATGTAACTGCAGGGAAAGAGAGAAATGTCCTTTGAGTGCTAATTGTTTTATAGACAATTTCATTTATGAAGGTACTGAGAGAAAGGGTGTTAATAATGATGATGATGATGATGGTGAAATGATCTACATCGAAATTAAATCGTAAAAAAAAGGAAAATCACAATTTAAGATTTACCATCAAATGAAAATATTCAAATAGAATTTAATTATCAAGCTATGTATGGGAAATAAAATCAAAATGGCAACGCCTTTCCCTTCATAAAAGGGAAATTCTAAAAAGAAATCCTGCTAATAGGTGGGGCATTCCTTGTGGCATTCTGGTTAACGAACCTCTTTGCGATATAGAAGTAAGCAAGTTCGAACTCAGGTCGTGCTATTACATTCACTTTTTGACTAATGACCTTAAAAAAATATGAACTCTTTTATCCCTCCAGTTATGGGTTAAATAGTACCACTATTGTTCTTCTACTTGGGTGTTTTTGATATTAAATAACTCACGAAGGTTGAGATGCCATTAAATAAAGAAACCAACCACGGCGTTGATAACAATTGCCTGGAAGAAAAACTTAAGATTAGACTGAACCCATTAGATTGCTGAACCGGAAAATGAATTAATTTCGAGATGTTGCCATAGAATAAATATATTTTGTGTCATGGAAGCTTTGAGGTATTTTACTTCTAGGAGTCAGGGAATTGCGTTCATTGTACATTTTAATACAATTACAATTTTTTGTGTTGTTCTCTTAAGAGTTGTTTTGTCCATAGAGTTATACGATATCAAGTATTCCTATCTAATTTCAAGTATTCCTAAATAATTTGCACACTATTATATGTATTCAAATAACTGATAATAATCCTTAGTAAACAATTATAGCTTCTAGTAACTATTTTTGATAAAGATGATTTATAGTTACTAGGGAAAATATGAGCTCTCCGCTCGGCGCAAGTATTTAAGTTTAAATATAAAAGTTTATATTAAACAAGAAAGATTAAATATGAACACTTAAAAATTGCACTTATTTCTAAAAATTTGATTTTAATTGATTTTTTCATAGAAATTAGTTTTAATTTCTCTTTAAAATTTGATTTTCATTGATTTCTCAATAAGATTATACGTATGATAGCTTTAGGTGAGTGTAAATATTTAAAAAGTTAATAACGAATAAAAAAACATCAACAAAAAATTGATAAAATAAAAAATAAGATTTAGTATTATTTAAAGATGAATTATTACGTAAAAGTAATTTAAAACAGAGAACGTAAAATCAAACAATAATACAGCTAGGAAGCTAGCTCGTCCCATCACTGTTGGCTTTCCTAACTAAATTTTCCTAATTTAGATATTTAACTTGATTAGACGTTAAAAAAATAAAAAAAACAGTTATTTGTTTTTGTTGATGGATTTTTAAAAAGATTTATTCCACACGTTTGTTAAAATAAAACCAAACAAGTACTTGCCCAATCGACTGGGGTGTGTGGAATACACCGACTGCATCTCTGCAGAGGAATAAGACTCCCCCAACGAGTGTCCTGGATATGACACTAAACAATCGGATGGTTAGGCTCCAGTAATGCTGGTGCCATTGCTCCCAGGTCCTCTCTGGCCCGGATCGGTAGCACCTGATAGGATCCTGTCAAATAGAACTAAAATGCGTACTTATGCTAAAATGAATTACTTGAAATAGAAGTGTTTTGATATTTAAACAGCGTACCTATGCTAAACTGAACAGCTTAAAATAGAACTGTTATGACATGTAAACTACGTACCTATGCTAAACTGAATTGTTTGAAATGAAACTGTTTTTGACATTGAAACTGCTTTTACGCGAGGCTGAATTGTTTGAAATGAAACTGTTTTTGACATTGAAACTGCTTTTACGCTAGGCTGAATTGTTTGACTTGTTTTAACATTTCACTGAGTGTAAACAAAATTTATATTTACACTAAAGTGAATCGGTTGAATTAAAACTGTTTGACTAAACTGAATAGCTTGAAATAGGAATGTTTTTGGCAATTAAACTGTGTTCTCTTGCTAAACTGAATTATTTGAAATAGAACTGATAATTGGTATAAAAATAGATTTGGCATTAAATAACCTACAAAGGTTGATATGACATAAAACCCAAACAATAACCGACCAACCAAACAAGCTGAAGTCAATATTAATTAAAATCAGATTTTTAAGATCAATATCCAAATTAGCTTTCCCATTCCCTCTCTAACCCCTATTTGACTGTATATATATGTTATTGATATGGATAAAAGGCCAACAATAATAATATAATACATTATCTTTATAATTGACATTCAAATAAAAATGAACTTGTGGAGGATGAGACCTAAATTACAGAGGGAAATTTTGACGTCAATGGTGATGTTATTTCGCTTACAAACCTACTGACACATAATCTTCATTATAATAATATATCAAGTATCAAGTATTCCTATTCAATACAAATGATTTGCACACAATTATTTAGTTTAACGTATTCTTGTCTAATAATTGTATTTTTTTAAGTAATTAATTCCACTGCACATAGTTATATAGTTTCAAGTCACTAATAACAATAATCTTTACTAAAAAAATTATAATTTCAAATAACTATTACGAGAAAATTCGCACACAGTTATATGATATCTAGTATTCCTATCGAATTCGTATATTTTGCATAGAGTTTTAGTGTTTCAAGTATTTCTATCTAATACTAATAATCATATAGGTTTAAGTTATTTCTTTTTAATAATAATCATTTGTTTGCATAGGTTTGGTTTTATGGCATATCATTGTAGGATATTTAATATCAAATCCTGTTTATGAATATCTATAAGATTTGTAAACACATTTTGTAGGTAACATTCTTAAACGAGCCTGAGTTTTTTTTTTTTGCACACAGTGAAATTGTTTCAAGTATTATTATATAACTGTCACAATTTAATATCTGTCATTTGTTTGCACACAGTTTGTTCTATTTGACCCCTATATAGGACCCTATCAGATGTTACCACTACGGGTCAGAATGGACATAGGAACAATGGCAATGAAGGGATACTCCACATTCCCCAAATCTCCAAAGTTGTAGGCTCGCCATTGGATGATTTAATGACATATCCAGGACACCTGTTGTGGGGGGTTCTACAGAGATGCAGTCGGTGTATTCTACAGCTGACTGGCCTTTTATTTGTTTATACGAATAAGGTTTTAAGTAACTAATAATGATAGTCCTTAGAAAATAACTATATTTTCAATTAACTGTTCTTAATACAAATAATTTACAGTTGTATGGGATCAGGTATTCCTGTTGAATAAAAATAATCTTAAAAACAGGTCCATTTGACCAATAGATGGGATTCGAATAGATACTACAACTCCGGGTCTGAGTGGACCTGGGAGTAATGGCATTGAAGTTATAATCAATATTCCCTAGATTTCCAGGACTAGAGCCCAACCATCAGATGTAGTTTAGTGTCATATCCAGGACCCCTTTTTTTAAGGGGGGAACTTATCCCCTATGCAAAAGGAAAACAGTAAGGTTATTCTAAGCCCTACTAACAGGGTAGTTAATCACTGAGCAGGAACTCCTTCATAGTGTTAATGCATTTCTGTTTCAAATGACAAGGGAAGTTCTATTTCCCTTAAAAACCTCAAATTCTATACGGTTTCATGCCGACAGAAACGTACTTGAAAAAATATAATTGAATTTATGAACAATCAGTTGGCTATAATGTTCTGATCAGGACATGTATTGGCATACTTGTAAAATCTATAACATGCTAATCATTTGCTTAAAGAGAGGTTCCATTTAGTTGTCTGTTGTTAACATCGGTTTGCCATTAGTTTGAACAACAAGGATGACATGTTCGCTCAAATGGAAAAAAATATTCACCGGGGACAGAGACGTAAAACATTTCCATGAAAAACATCGAAGATATTCTTAAAATAGACAAAGTTATGACAGATATAAGACTGTAATTTGTGTGGATCGAGATACGTTTAAAAACTTTCAAATATATGTTCATTTAATTTCTTTTTATGTACATTTCATATAAATACAGAGATTTGAACAGAACGTGATATGATCTGTACTATATATATATATATATATATATATATATATATATATATATATATATATATATATATATATATATATATATATATATATATATATATATATATATATATATATATATATATATATATATATATATATATATATATATATATATATATATGTGTGTGTGTTTAGGCTTTTGTGGTGTAATAATCACCAACGAAGGAAATGGACACTTCAACCTGAGTTCAATTCCTGGACGAGGCTGTCTACATTTCACGTTTGGGAATGTATGAATCAAACTATACTCTATCCAGCCACTGGTACATCGTAAGGTAGTCTCAGCTCTTTAACCTTGATATGGTAACTAGTCTAGGAGAAGAAAAACTCTACATCAAAACCTGTTAAACTTTACTTAAAATTGACATTGTGTCGACTCTTACACGTGCTGAGGAATTTGTAAATATATATATATATATATATATAATCTGCAAATCGATTTTGTTAACAATCGCACCACGCAAGGCTCTATTTAAAAGAAAGAAATTAAGCGTAGTTTAGACTTTGCTCAACACCACAAATATGGGACACTCAGTGAAGATCAAACTCACTGATAATATCCTAGATTGTAAACCATTACTCCTGATGAGGTGTTCGGAAAACTAATTGTCGTTTAAATTTGTCATGAGACCTCAAGCATGAGTTACCAAGTGAGGATCGAACTCACAGACAATTGCCTAGTTTGTTAATCATTTCATCATACGAAGCGTAGAGGAAACTAATTGTAGTCTAAGTTTTGCTTAAGGGCACCAGTGACATTTACCCAGAGAGGATCGAACCTACTTCTCAGGAGTAATCGATCCTTTAGACGATATGGTTTCCACTACTTTACAGAAATATCTACACATTGATATCCTTATCATCTTCCGTACAAATCTACCAATCTATTTTTCGTGTAACCTATTTCCAGTTGAAAATATATATTCTTTTTCGGTAGATTAACGCCTTAACAAAATCTATGCCGTTAGTAGCTTTTTAGGTATTTGGCTTAGTTCCACGGGTATCCTCCTTTAGAGGCGTTGGGCAATTAAGCAAGCCCTTTATCCCTTTTGAGGGCGAGGAAACAAGTGCTGGCTGCAGGTGAAGGCCCCCTGGAACTAAATTGTGCACGTGAGATGTTTAAAGATGTCGGAGTGGAGAAAAAGAAGGCGCGGGAAGATGAGGTCAAGTAGAGAAGTAGGAGTGAGGAGAAAGCAGAGAAAGAGGAGTGGGATCAGAACGGAGAAGGTGGCGAAAGAGAGGATTTAAATTGCCACTGACATGCACGATCGCTTCGTACAAGTGTATTAAGATGTAAGTGCTAATTTGTTTAATAAAAGCATAGCTTTCATATTGTTTATTTTATCTATTTCTTCTTTCCTCAGCAACGTGCTAAAGACAGATATCTCTCTTTTGCTCTCCTCATACGTGAGGTATAGTTATAAGTGAAAGTGTGCGTGTCTCCCAACCCCTCCATACCAGCAGGATATGACACAAGGTCAATTTTTAAATAAATTTTAAAAAGGTTAAATTCAGAGTCATCTTTCTAGAACAGTTGCCATCCTAAAGTCAAAGAGCAAGTCTATCCTACTATTTACTCATAGCTGGAATCATACCTTTCCCAAAGGTGTTAAAAATACACGAAATACAAACAACCTTGTCTAGGATTTGAACTCTGGTCGCCGTGTCGATTTCTTACGAAGGTAATCATTACATTACGACCGCCTTCAAAAGTAAAAGTATGACACACTCGGACGATTGATAGGAAGATAGAAAAAGCCTAGTAATATCTAAATTCCATCATATTTCAACACGTTTAATTACTTGACGTTAAATTCTTGATATCAGACCTTCAGAAAATACACCAAGGTTGAAAAATCTGTTTGTATTCACCCCACTACCCCGCCACGAGTCGGATGTGACCTAAGGTCAATTTTTAAACGTTTGGAATCTGGAGCTTTCCTTCTTCTAGGCTGGTTGTTGTACCAAGGCAAAAAAACAAAAGTCATACATTAATGAGATATCAGAACATCTGAATATCCATTAGTTTCGCAGGACTCAATGAATCTGTTTCCAGATTACAGCACTTGTCAGAGTAAATTGTATGAAAGACCATACAGCAACTATTTCCCGTTAAATAATATTATTTTGTTATCCGAGGGGAAGGTGCTATATAACTTGGCATTATTCTTTCTATAGATGGAGCCAGAAAGAGTTTGAGTCACAAGCTTTTAATTTTGCCTCTCCGTCGGGGCAAATGAGACGGCCACTCTTGATAGTAGGGTTTGAATTCAGAGTTTTCTGCCTCCCTGACCGGATGACATTAATAAGGTTCGTGAGCTCAGTTTAAATTTCGATATATCCATAATCAGGTAGTTGAAGAGATAGATCCTTGGCTTTTTCAAGGGCATGAAATTATTAATAATAAGGATTTCATAAAGAAATTACACTGATTAGAGTGAGCGTGATTGGAAACACCGTACTCTGCTACTTGGTATAAGTCTCGCTTCAAGAATTGCCAGAAAGAAGTCGAACATAATATCGAATTGCCTTAGGGACTCCGTCTCCTTGGTTTGCCACTCCATCGCGCAAGGAAAGAGTCTTCGTGGCGTTGTGACTAACGTTTCGGACTGAGACATTTTAGTAAGCGAGTTTTAGCTCAAGTCGTGAAATTGCGTTCACTTTCGGACTAATGCCCATGGCAAAGATATGAACCTCCTGATCCCGCCAGCATTTGGAAAGATAGAACTTTATATATAATAGAAGTGATTGTTGTATTTAAAATCAAAATAAATCCAAGCTATTTGAAAATTTTATTTACAAACGTTGTCATTTGGTATATATGATTTAAAAATAATTATATGAGCATTGTTTATTCGTGAGAACCTTAAAAAAAGGAATATATACAAAAAAGTAACCACCACCCATTGCACTGGTCATCCAGTGATATAGCGTTTAACTTCACAACTCCAGGGTCAGAGAGTTTAACTTCACATCTCCGGGGACAAAGCGTTTAACTTCACATCTCTGGGAACAGAGCGTATAATTTCACATCTCCGGGGACAGAGTGTTTAACTTCACATCTCCGGGGTCAGAGCGTTTAACTTCACATCTCCGTAGTCAGAGCGTTTAACTTCACAACTCCAGGGTCAGAGAGTTTAACTTCACATCTCCGGGGACAAAGCGTTTAACTTCACATCTCCGGGGTCAGAGCTTTTAACTTCACATCTCCGGGGACAAAGCGTTTAACTTCACATCTCCGGGGACAAAGCGTTTAACTTCACATCTCCGGGGACAGAGTGTTTAACTTCACATCTCCGGGGACAAAGCTTTTAACTTCACATCTCCGGGGACAGAGCTTTTAACTTCACATATCCGGGAACAGAGCGTTTAACTTCACATCTCCGGGGACAGAGTGTTTAACTTCACATCTCCGGGGACAGAGCTTTTAACTTCACATCACCGGGAACAAAGCTTTTAACTTCACATATACGCGGACAAAGCGTTTAACTTTACATCTCCGTCCCTTCGTAAAAAGTGATGAAGCCATTGTTAACACCATGATAAATAAAGTCTCCCCAAGACAAATGTCGACACGCAAGGGTCCCTATTTTAAAGTCAGCCTAGAGCCACATTCCGTCCTGGTTGAGATATTGATTTTAACGTTATATCAACCCGTCTAGGTTTATTTTATGCCTAGAGATTACAGAATCACTTTCATTGTAAATTTGTATTCAAACTTTGTACTCGGTCCTATCTAATAGAATTGATTTTCAAACAGCTCTATTCAACCTATAGCTGGGACGATAACAGGTACTAGCAATCCAAGTCATAGTGGACCTGGGAGTAATAGTAGTAGATGGAGTACTCCACACTCCCTAGATCTCCAGAACTGGAACTTCACTATCAGATTCATTTGAGTGTCATATTCAGGACACTAGTTCCATTTGGCCTAAAGATTGGACGTAAGAGGTACTACAACTTCGGCTCGGAGTGGATTTAGGATTAATGGTAATAATGGATAACTCTATACTCATTAGATCCCCAGAATTGGAGCCTCACCATCAGATGCAGTATACTGTCATACCCAGGACGAACGTTTTTTGTGTGGAATACAACGAATTCGAAGATTTGTCAACAAGGTGAAGATATCGAATGATGGTAAAATTCTGATGTATGGTGTGTCTGAAAAACAAATGTCCACAGAACAGAGCAATTTTGTTCCTTAATTTCATGAACACACACGAGGGCCCAACTTGTGTTACATTCTTTTACTGATACATTAAGTATTAACCAACCCTTCTGCATGAGCAGCATGTAACGCGAAGTCAGTTTTTTTAGCGGAGTTTAACAGTTTTAATTCAGGTTTCCTTCTCCTAGATTGATTGCCTAAACAAGGCTAAATAACCTAGTCTTCGCAACAATTTGCCCTTTGCTGGAGGACGAATAATTAGATTCATACCTTTCCCAAGGGTATTAGTGCTATGTGAAATGCAATCAGCCTCGTCCAGGTTTTGAACTCGTGTCTCCGTGTCCATTTCCTACGACAATAGCCATTACACCGCGGGCACCTCCTACTGTCGAACTATAACGTTCTTTTAGTCTGCCCTATTACTTACCCATAGCTGGAGGGAGAATAATTGGATTCATACCTTTCCTAAAGATATTAGTGCGATGTGAAATACAATCAGCCTCGTCCAGGTTTTGAACTCGTATCGCCGTGCCCATTTCCTACGACCATGATCATTGCGCCACGGATACCTCTAAATACCTATAGTATAGGCCAGACAGATATATAAATTCGATTAAAATAAAATAATCCCATTTTCCTATTGATCAAAAAACATTCAGAGTGCTCTGTGATATAATTTTGCTCATCGCCCCCTTGAGAAAATAAAGCACCCTTGAAATATAATTTTGTTCCCCCCCACTTTACTTATTGTCCAACTGTCAGCAAGAGCACATTGTAATATAATTCTGTTCACTGGCTACTTATGGTAATTAAGATACACCCTGTAATATAATGCTGTTCAGCACCCACTTCAGGCTATTGACGCTAACTTACGGGCGGTATGAAATCCTGTTGGTTTAAGGTGTGTTGATTGATGTCGAAGGAAACGCTACGGGGAAAGTATCGATTATTAACATTACAACACTGGTTGGTGATTTTCACTGTGGTTCCCTCATTCGACATGAACATGCAGAATGCATCAATATTTTACCAATTTTCTGGTATCAAAAGTTTTTTTTTTCTGTTCCGTTCCCAGAGAAGAACACAGGAATGTCTTTTTTATCTCGCATTGAAGGCATTTCCAATTGCTGACAAAAAAAAAAAAAAAAAAATGGTGCTAAAATATTCATATATTTCTTTATTTGTCGACATTTTCTTTCCTGGCTTTTTCTTAAGAACATGTCGAGATGAAACTCAGCGTCTTTTATACAATCTCACAGTAGATCATTTACTAGCACAATAGAATTGTATATGAAAAAGAAGATATATTCAATGTATGCGTGCGTCAGTCGAATTCTTACGATCAAATTCTATTCGCCAAGAAGTGGTAGTATCTGTTAGAGTCCCATTCAGGAGTCAAATAGTTCTGTTTAAAAGTCTTTTGTATTTGATAGGAATGCTTGAAAAATTACTGGAAGCTATTATGTGACCATCTGTGCGCAGTCAACGCGACCACTTCGAATGGTATGGAATCACAAGTCCTCATGAGCATCGACGCGCAGGTAACACCCTTCTGCCTTGTGTAGTAATCTGTCATAACGAAGAGATATAGCCCAGCAGGGGGTTCGATCCTTCTACACGACTCCAAAATGTACAACATCTCTTTTGACTGATCGGCGGCGTGTAATTTTTGATAAAATCTTACGATTTAAATCAGCAAGCCATGCTTTAGTTTGGTTGGGCTTTATGGCATATCAACCATTTTAGGTAATTTAATGCCCATATCTCTTTATTCATATATATGAAATATATATGATTTGTAAACACATTTTGTTGAGAACATTTTTAAACAAGCCTGAGCTCATTTTTTTGCACACAGTTAAAAGCTTTCAAGTATTGCTATATAAGTCACAGTTTAACATCAATCATTTGTTTGTACACACAGTTTGCAGGCAATTGCATTCTTAAATAAGTTAGAACTGATTTGTTTGCACAATGATATTGATAGTTTCTACACAGTTAAATGGTTTCAATTATTGCTCTCTGACACTAATAAATCTATTCAATATTAATTATTTGTTTGCACACAGTAAAGTGGTTACAAGTATTGCTATTTAACACTAATTATTCTTTTAAACATTATTCATTCATTTGCGTACAATCGAATGGCTCTAAGTAATGCTATATTATACCAATATTTCAATCTAGGCACACAGTGAAAGAGTTTGCACACAGTAAAGTGGTTACAAGTATTGCTATTTAACACTAATTATTCTTTTAAACATTATTCATTCATTTGCGTACAATCGAATGGCTCTAAGTAATGCTATATTATACCAATATTTCAATCTAGGCACACAGTGAAAGAGTTTGCACACAGTCAAGTCGTTACAAGTATTGCTATGTATCACTAATAATTCAATTAAACATCAGTCATTTGTTTACACACAGTTAAAAGTAAAAACAGTTCTATTTCTAATAATTCAATTTAGCGTAAGTCCTTTGTTAGACCACAGTTTAAATGTCAAACAGTTCTATTTGAAACATAGATAGGAGCCTATCAGGTGCTGCCACCCTGGGTCAGGTAAACCAGGGAGCAATGACACAAGGGGAACTCCACATTCCCCAAAAGCTTTACGACTGGACCCTCACCATTAAAGGGTTTTGTGTTATATCCAAGACACCTATTAAAGGAGGGGCTCTCACCCCTCTGCAGAGATGTAGTCGTATTCTACTGGGTTGCAGCAAAACATGGTTTTAATATCAAACTCACTAAGATTGAACAGGAAGGAAACGACAATGGAAATTTACTAAGCTTTTTGCTTAGATGTAGCACAAGGCCATATGAAAGGGGCACCCAATGAGACTCGTACTCAGGGAAACGACAATGTCAACTATGGATATTTACATGTTTATCTACATTTCTTTCATGTGTTGAATGTTGTTTGGAACAGAGGACGACTTATAATTTTTTTAACAGGAATAGGGAATCATTTCCTTCAAAGTGACAAAGTGAAATACCCTGCTAGCAGTCCGGGAGTTTTTCAAGTGTTTCAATTCTACTATACTCTGTTCTGGTCTGTCAATTCTTCGCTTAAAACATTTCTTATTAATCGATCTTAATTGGCAAAATTATCGTAATTATCCTTTTAAGAAAACAAGGATTAAACTTTTCTTTTTTACTAGCCAAGAATAAATAACACCCTTATATCAGCCAAGAATGGACAATCTAGATGTTTGTACTTGTCGGTACCAGCGCATCTTAAGGCCTCAATTCCATTCGTAATTATTCTTTTTACAAAACAATAATTCTCCTTTTATCTTTCCAGCCGAGAAAAACACGCGTTCTGAAATCAATCCTATTTAAACGTGTTACAACCACTTATCATCATCTTTTGATCAAAACATCTCTATTTCTTTTCAGTTTTTCCGATTCCAAAAGATTTTAAGAAAAAGTCATAATGTTTTCCTCACATCTCCTGATAAAGAGTGAATACACGGCTCAGAACGGAACGGACACAGGCTTTGAGAGGATGAATTTCTGTTACGCCAACTTTTACACGATCTTGCTTGTCTATTTAACAAGTGTTGTATGTTGACCTCCGACCCGGCCAAACATGCCATTCCAAAGACGGCGGAAGTTGCATATTCCATTGGGCGAGCTTGGCTGACAATATGGGACAGGGTTAAAATCCCACGGTACAGTCACAAACTGATGCACCGGAAGAGGGCGACCTGTGAACTGCATGACAGTTATTTCCGCTCGATGATGATCAAAACATGCCATTCCAAAGACAGCGGAAGTGGCTTATTCCGTTGGCCATTTATGGGAAGAGATTGAGTGGGCGTTGAACTAATATATAACTCAGTGGACAGGAAATTCAATCAGTTTGGGGATCAGAGAGTTGGAGAAATGATGCTGTAGAGAAAACAGCACCCAGCAGAAGGGGCTCTTGGGACCCCCGATTGGGCAGTTTGGGGATCAGAAGAGTTGGAGAAATGACACTGTAGAGAAAACAGCATCCAGCAGAGAGCTGGGACCACGAGCCTTCGGTTGAGCAACCACGGAGAACGAGAAAGACACACTGCTATGTCTGGAGGCCAATATGTTGCAGTTCTGTTCGGTCTCCAACTCCCTCTCACACACAACCCTTTCAATAAAGTGAGAGGTATATTTTTCTAAAGAATTGTGTCGCTCGTCTTTATTGTTGTGTTGAGTATACAACACAAGTTCAATCCCACCCAGCACATTTCACCACTTTAAATCAATTTCTATTTCCCCAATTGATTCTTTCTCCATATTCATTTAAACGATCGGATTTCTTTTACCTAGAAATCTAAGATCGTCCATCGTTCCTGATCTCCAAATGTACACACATGCAACAATATATGCAAACGAGAAAGTTACATTGCTATGATAATTGTTTACTAAGGATTTTTATTAGTTGTTTGAAGCTTTGTGCGAACAAATCAATAATATTAAATGTAAATGATTACTTGAATGCTTGAAACCACTCAACTGCGTGCAAATTATTTGTATTAGATAGAAATACTTGATAGGATATAACAACTAATTATTCATAATAAGAAGAATTACTTGAAGTTATAATTGTTAAATAATGATTATTAGTTATTTGAAATCATAATACTAGGTGCAAACAAATAACTATTATTATTTATAAGTAATTACTTGAAACCATATAATCATTAGTATTAGATAGGAATACTTGAAACAATACAATTATTAGTATTAGATAGGAATACTTGAAAGCATATAATTATTAGTATTAGACAGGAATACTTTAAACCATATAATTATTAGTATTAGATAGGAATACTTGAAACCATATAATTATTTCTGTTTGATAGGAATACTTGAAACCATATAATTATTTGTATTAAATAGGAATACTTGAAAGCATATAATTATTAGTATTTGATAGGAATACTTGAAACCATATAATTATTTCTGTTAGATAGGAATACTTGAAATCATATAATTATTAGTATTATATAGGAATACTTGAAACCATATAATTATTAGTATTAGATAGGAATACTTGAAATCGAACAACGGTGTGCAACAAATGATCATAGACAAATGAAAATTAGATTAGAATAAAGGGACAAGTAAAGAAAATGATTCAAATCGATTATTTGAAATTTATTCCGAATTCTGAAGAGGAGATTTTAGGGCCCAGTTCTGGAGATCGACCTATAAAGATAAAAGGAAGATATGAGAGGCTAAAATAGCAAGCTTCCGACATTAGACATATTTACAAGATATAAAAACCCTCTTTTCTTTCTCTTTCAAACACACACATACACACACACACTAGCTATCTCTCTGTCTTTGTCTCTCTCACTCAACCTATCACTCTCTCACTAACTCACACACAGATATATATGTAAACTATATATTATAATACCAGTTATAAAAATCCGTTGTGTTTTGGTTGATTTGAATAAATATTTTTGAAATGTCAGATTCCAAGATAAAGATGAAAACATTTCATTGCTTTGAAACTGTTGAGCCAGAAAGACTCCTCTCTCTTTATCTCTCTCTCTCTCTCTCTCTCTCTCTCTCTCTCTCCCTCCTTCTTTCTCTCTTACACATACTCTTTCTTTCTATCTATCTCTCTTTCAAACACTCACAAATATAGACATAAACTATATATTATTTACGTCAATATTTGTCATTATATATAGGAATATCTACATCAACCTTGCCCAGTCGGCTAGGGCTGTAGAATACACTGACTGCACCTCTGCAGAAGGGTAAACACCCCCTAAAGAGTGTCCTGGATATGACACTAAACAATCTGATGGTGAGGTTCCAGCAGTGCTGGAGCTTTGGGGAATGCGGAGTACCGCTTCATTGCCATTGCTCCCAGGTCCACTCTGGCCCGGAGTGGTAGCACCTGGTAGGGCCCTATCTATGGGTTAAATAGAACTAACGGCATGCTTATACTAAACTGAATAGTTTGAGTAAACTGAAATACAAATGTTTTTGACAATTAAACCGTACTTACATTTAAAATGCGTGCTTGTGCTTGTGCTTAACTGAATTGTTTGAAATAGAACTGTTTTTCAACATTAAAACTGTATTTACTCTTAACTGAATTGTTACATATAACTGCAACTGTTTTTGACATTGAAACTGTATTTACACTAAACTAAATTGTTTAACATAGAACTGTTCTGACATATAACTGTGTGTAAACAAAATCTGTACTTTTACAAAACTGAATTGGCTGAAGTAGAATTGCTTGACTAAACTGAATAGCTCGAAATAAAAATATTTTTTTACAATTAAACTGTACATACATTTAAAACTGCGTGCTTTTGCAGAGCTGAATGGTTTTAAATTGAACTATTTTTGACACTGAAACTGAACTTACACTAAACTGAATTGTTATATATAACTGAATAGTTTGAAATAGAAATGTTTTTGGCAATTAAACTGTGTATTCATGCTAAACCGAATTGTTTTAAATAGAACTGATTATTTACATAAAAATGGATTTGGCTTTCAATAACCTATAAAGGTTAATATGCCATAAAACCAAACCAAACCAAATCTACATCAACCATCGCCCTATATGTTCAATAGTAATATTACTGTTCTTCCACAAATCTAGATTCAGTATTAAATAACCCGTGAAGGTTGAAACATCGTTAAACACAGAAAATTAAAGGTTCTACATGTAGTTATAGATATTACCATATAAAGTTTATATATATATATATATATATATGTGAGAGTGTGTGTGTGTGTGTGTGTGTATAGGTTATTTGGTTTAATGGTATATCAAACCTTATAAGATATTTAATGCCACATCCTGTTACTGTTCTTGTGGGTAGAGTGATTGCCAATGGCCCGGAAGACCAGGGTTCAATCCCAGGTCGAGTCATACCAAAGACTTAAAAAATAGTACTTGATCCCTCCTTGCTTAACACTCAGCAATATAAGGTACGTATCAAGGGTAAAGTGGAACAATCCAGGGAAAGGAGTAGAGCCCTCCCATATACCTCGTGGTTGTAGCTTATAAAAAGGGAGCTTTTGGGTCGCCCTTGACTACGGTCACCAACTTATATATATTTATATAAATATACATATGAATATTTTTAGGAGGTGTCCGTGGTGAAACGGTTATCGTCGTTGGAAATGGACACGGCGACACGAGTTCAAATCCTGGACGAGACTGTTTGCATTTCACATAGCACTAATATCTTCGGAAAAGGTATGAATCCAATTATTCTCCCTCCAGCTATGGGTAAATAGTAAGACAGACTGAGTTCTTCAGCCTTGTTTAGGATAAGGAAAACTCTGAATTCAAACCTGTTAAACTCCACTTAAAAATCGACCTTGTATCATATCCTACCCGAGCGGAGGGGTTGGTAAATATGGATATAAATATGTATATAATTTGAATGAAAATGATTTGTTCGTAACATAATTTTTAAACGAGCTAGAACTCATTTGTTTACAGAGTTAAATGATTTAAAATATTTAAAATATTGCGATCAAATATTAGTAATTTTATTCATCAAGCTTTTTGTTTAGGTTTGGTGTGGTTTTATCACATATCAACCATTGTAGACTATTTAATGCCAAATCCATTTTTATACATATAAACTGTTCTATTTCAAACAATTCAGTTTAACATATATATACAGTTTAAATTTCAAAAACAGTTATATTTCAAATAATTCAGTTTTGCATAAGTACACTGTTCTATTTGACCCATACATAGGGCTCTATCAGGTGCTACCACTCTGGACCAGAGTGGACCTGGGAGCGATGGCAATAAAGGGGCACCCCGCATTCCCTAAACCTCCTGTATTATTGGAAGCTCACAATCAGATTATTTAGTGTCATATCCAGGACACTTGTTGGGGGTTGTCTTACTTACTCGGTATATTCTGCAGCGCCAGCAGACTTGGAACTCGTTGGGGTTGTCTTACACCTCTGCAGAGATGTAGTCGGTGCATTCTGGGTAAGACTGCACCGACTGGGCCATTATCAAGTATTCCTAACTAATCTAATCCTATATACCCAACCCCTCTACTCGGGAAGGATATGACACAAGGTCAATTTTTAAGCGGAGTTTAACAGGTTTGAATTCAGAGTTTTCCATCTCCTAGACTAGTTGCCTCACCAAGACTGAAGAAACAGTCTGCCCTACTATTTACCCATAGCTGGAGGGAGAATAATTGGATGCATAGCTTTCCCAAGGGTATTACTGCTATGTGAAATGCAATCACCCTCGTCCATGATTTGAACACGTGTCACCGTGTCCATTTCCTACGACTATAACCATTACACCTCCCTCCTAACTAATCTAATGTTACTATTTGCTTGCACATAATTTAAATATTTTCAAGTATTGTTATCTTAGCACGATTGATTCTCAGTTACGGCTTATTTGAGTTAAAACGAGGTTGGACATTTGTTTGCCACCAGAGCAATTTCAAGAATACGGCCAGAATAATCCAACTGCATGTCGAGCCGTCTAAGGGCCAAAATGAAGATGTGTGTGTGTGAGTGTGTGTGTGTGTCATCATCATCATCATCATCATTGTCAAGTTTCGCTGCTAACATGTATTTCCCTGACTCTCTCTTGTTGTATAAATGTCGTATCAATATATAAATGTCGTATCAATATATATATGTCGTATAAATGTCGTATCAATCACAAACGTTATACATATGCAAATCACACAATACACAGTCGGACTCAAATACACAGGAGACTCTCTGTTCAGATACGAACGTTTATTAACTTCTTGACTTCTGAGTTCGGTTCTTCGACACGAGGAGAGAGAGACACAATTCTTAAAAGTCTTTCGTAATCAAACTATGTTAACAAAACTCAAACGCTCGGCACATCTCGTGGAGTGTTAGATCTCCTTTCATCTTCGCAGGTCAGGACCCGAAAAACTTAACCGTATGCCTCAACGGTCGAAACGCAAACTTCTCAACACCATGGTCGGAACTCAACTTCTACTGTCCGTCAACCAACTCGACCGGTCCCCATTCGACAATCAACTGGACTGCTCCTCAGTAAAAACCCAACTGACGTGTTTTTCAAAATACCCAAATTCTCAGCCCATCGCTTCCGGGCATGACGTCATTCACACTCCAGTCCCATTTCCTATCTGGTGTTTATTATGACTATTGGGATTGTCATATCCTCTGCACGCGAGCGTAAATTGTACTCAATGTCTGTGCACCTGAACTAAGAACCGAATAGTTCAAAGCCCAACCAAACTGAATGTTAAAATATAATTAACGAAAAATGATTTATATATAAAAAATCATTCCGTAAGTATATAACACTCACCATTCGTCCCTATCAGCCATCACTTCCGGATGGTCTTCCAGATAACAACCAGTGTCGGTACAAAGCTGTTGTATGTAAGTTCTTGTTAGTCGGCTTCTCCTGGATCGTCCATGTGCAGAGGTCCATCGGAGAACGTCACTGTGTCCTGTAAGCCTTTTTCGTCTTATTTGGAAGGTTTTAGAGATAGGAGGTTGATGGCTGTACATCTGTTGTTTCAAGAGATGTTGCTTTCAGGATTTGTTCAATATGGCTCGTAACATTCTTGTGCAATTCCCGTTTAGCTTTTTCTTCATGTGTTTTCTCAACTTCTATGTCGCACATTCATACAGTAGAATTGACACAACTGCTGTTTGGAAGAAATTGCATATTATTTTATCGGATTGGTTAGACATATGATAGATAGTCTATCGATAGCAGTCCATGTCTTAGCTGAGGCGACACTCTTGTTCGTAGATTTCTCCAGGGCAATTGATTCTATACACATGGAAAATGGAGCAAATATTTTTAGCATATTATCGCCTCAAAGAAACTGTCCGAATCATAATAAAGTTCTATATCAACAAGAAAGTCAAAATTCGCTCACCGGATGAAGACACAAACCTCTGCTACGGGATACATTAGCCATCTATCTGTTTATAATCTGCTTAGACAACGTACGTAATAAAAGGAAATGGCTTTACACTAAAAATGTCAAGAGGCAGACGATACTCCGTAGAAACTATTACGTACACAAGCTATGCAGATGACATGCCGCTTCTTGCAAAAATTCCTACCCAAGCCAAATCCCTGCTGCATCGTCTGGAGCAGGCAGCAGGAGGCATCGACTTCCATGGGAATGCAGTCAAAACAGAGTACATGTGTTTTAATCAAGGAGATATCTCCACTCTTAATAGCGCTTCCCTGAAATTAGTGTACAAGTTCTGAGACCTTGGTAGCAGCGTCTCATATATATATATATATATATATAGAGAGAGAGAGAGAGAGAGAGAAATTGATAACAATGTAATCCAAGCAGAGGGAGAGATTTATTGAAAAATAAAATCAACACTATTGCGTTTCGGTTCTAATGAACCATCATCAGGGCTGTGAGGGATGAGGTTAGTGATGTTAAATCATCGATGAATGTGTAAGAATTGCAAAACCTTGGAAAAATTTATACATTGGGAAAGAGTTGGTCATTTATTCAATAAATCAGCTTTTTTTTAAAATTACGTCATGTGACTGTATAGGAATATTGTATAGAATTCATACGTTCCATTTGTTCAGCGAGAAAGATATCGAATCAAAAGGAGGAAGAAAAAGAGAAAAAGAGAAAGAAAAAGAAAGAGAAAGAAGGAAGTAAGAGAGAATAGAAAAAGAAAGAGATAAGAGGACAGAAGAACGATCGGGGTGGGGAAAGAGAGAGAGAGAGAGAGAGAAGGAGAAAAGAGAAAACAAGCGAAACAAACCTGAATAGCTAAATAACAAAGTAAATAAATGACAGAAATAAAACAATTTGATATTTACAAATAAAAAAGTTAAAAAGAGGATAAACGGTAGATGTGAAAATAAAAGTGTGTGTGTGTGTGGGGGGTGAAATATTAAATGAAAGAAGGATAAGGTAAAGAGATAAAATATTTACAAGGGAGAAGGAGAAAGGCAAAAGAGAGAGGATTGAAAAAGTAAGGGAAAAATGATTGAGATATTCGTTTGAAAAAAGCGGAGAGCTTGAAAATAAACGGTGAAATTATGATATGTGTGCAACTTCATGTTTGTTCCGCTTGTTTTCTTCTCTCCTCGTAGCCCTGATGATGGTTCATTAGAACCGAAACGCTATAGTGCAGAATTTGTTTCTCAATACATTTCTCCTTCTGCTAGGTAGAAGTAGCTGATATAAAGCCTGAACAAATGTACATTAAAAGTTCATTATTTGAGGTTTCGTGTTACGTGTACAATCATCAGACGGAAAAGTGACTCATCAATCGTACTTTTGTCCCCCTCCTTTCTTTCTCTCTCTCTCCCTATATATATATATATATATATACACATCTCAACGCAACCATGAGTCTCTCTCCCCGTCTGACTTGACTGTCTACCACTTTTCGACAGGTCCTTTAGACTGTGTCTGCACAGAGCTGATGCATCTAAATTTTCGCTGGTCGGCGAGCACTGGTGTGTACATGTATAGGAGTCCATATCAGTCCCCAGCATCTCTTCTTTGACTAACTTGGATAGTTTGTGAGATGTGAGTCAAGTAATTGTACAGTTACTAATTTGTGGGTTGCTGAAATAAAACCGTATTTCACAAATTATGTAATCATGTCCTTGCTCTTAATACAACCAACTCGTACATACGTTTATTTGTGTAAAGAAGCACTTTCTTCTTCTATTCCATATTTACCCGACCCCTCCGCTCGGACATGATATGATACAAAGTCAATTTTTAACCGGAGTTTAGCAGGTTTAATTTCAGATTTTTCCTTCTCCTAGACTAGTTGCCTCACCAAGACTGAAAAACCTAGTCTGTCCAGCTATTTACCCATAGCTGGAGGGAAAATAATTGGATTTATACCTTTCCCAAGGGTATTAGTGCTGTGTGAAATGCAATCAGTCTCGTCCAGGATTTGAACTCGTGTCGCCGTGTCCATTTCCTACAACGATAACCATTACACCACGAGCACCTTTCTTCTTTTAATCGCTAAACAGAAATAAATACAAACTTGACAGATATGAAATGTTGAGTTGAAAAGTCGGTTTTTACTTAAGTAAATTACCGGCGTACAAGTCTTTTTAATATATTAGTCGACCTTTATATTTTTAGCTCAAAATTTTGCTTTAGACCTCTGCCTGCTGTACACGATGGAACGATAAAATTGTCGTCTTAAAGAAAACAACACTACAGCTTTATTTTAAAACTTTTACTGAAAAAATCAATTCAGCTAACTTGATTATGTAGTACAGATGACATCTACAGGGTGGAATGATAAAATTGTCGTCCTAAAGAAAACAACACTACAGCTTTATTTTAAAACTTTTATTGAAAAAATCAATTCAGCTAACTAGATAATGTTGTAGAGCTGACATCTATTCAATGTAGCCGCCTTCAGCCTCAATCACCGCCTCGAAACGGATCCGGAACTGGGAGCATGCCTTTTCCTCAAGAGCCGGCGGGAGCTCGGTGAATACTCGGCGGATGGCGGCGATCAGGCTGGCTTTGGTGTTGTGAGAGATCATGTTGGTGATGTTCTCAACGTATGACCAAATGAAGTAGTCCAGCGAGTTCAGATCGGGGGAGGAGGGGGACCAGCGAGAGAAGGGTACAAAGTCGTAGCACTCCTTCTGAAGCCCAGCCTGCGTCTCTTTGGACTTGTGGTCCGGCGCCGAGTCCTGCTGCCACACCCAGGGTTTGCCACCGGCCACCTGATTGCACCAGGGAATCACCACACTCTTCAGCACATCCAGGTACTCTTTGGTGTTGACTTTCAAGCCGACTTCGAAGATGTGAGGTGGCATGATGTGGCCTTCACTTGAAACCACACCAAAGACCATAACCGTTGGCGGAAACTTTGTTTTCATCACCCTGGGCACGTCCCTGTTATTGGTGGCAATCCAGATTTGCATTTTGAGGGTGTAGGCAATGGTCCTGTTGTCATAACTTGGATCGGTAGAGAGCATGCGTTGTACAGCGGCGCATATCCGATCTCCCTCGTTGAACATTGTGTCACTTTCAGACATGATAGAAGGCTCCTATCGCTCTTGGGATTTGTACACAAGTGGCCAACTAGTATATGGTCTGCAACAAAAAAAGAAAACCGGTTTTCATTAAATGGAAATGGAATCATGTCGTCTTTTCTTGGGGGGACAATTTTATCGTCCCACCGAGTATAGGTCGACTTCCAAACTTAAAGGAAGTAACTTGTAGGTCAAAACTTATCCAGCTGGTGTAAGTGTGAATAGACTATGATAACCTGTAGCAAAAGAATATAAGTTTATTGGAATTTAATTTTATTAATACTTTTAAAATTACAGTAATGCCTTTTAGATTCAAGATTTTAATCATCAAAAAATGACACTTTCATTTATTATGTTGTGCTGTATAAATACAAAAATAATGTTGATATATATATATATATATTCAATGAACTACCATTATGTCTCATTAGACCATCATTATTCAACTCGTGCATGGAATATGTTGTGGGAGCCTTACCCATCATACCATAATGGACTCTTCTCACCGTTATTAGTACTAGAGATTTCGCTGCCAGAGGGCAAATAAACATCGGTGTTATCCGAACAGTACGAGACTTCTTACCTTTACTATGTAACTCTATCTTTCTTGTGTAATATAATCTGTTATCTAATATCAGTGTTTGTGTTTTCATTAGTGACCCTTTCCGGGGCCACAACACTTTCTGAAGTTAGAATTACATGAGCTAAAAGAAGCAAATCTTACACATTAGAACATATATTCATATGAATTCGCTATTTGTTGCATTATTATGAAAGTGCCCAGATAAACAACATGCTGAACCCAACAGAAGAATCGAAGCGATTATTGGCATCATTGAACGAGACTAGCAGAGGACTATCCGAAAGTTTATATAGAAGTTTGCTTTCTTTTGAGGAAGGTTACAGTGTTTTAAAGAAGTATTGTAAATTGGTACTACTTTTCAAACTTTTCAGCTTATACATACATACATATATATATACATATATATATAAACAAAATTGATCAGATAAATAGGACTATTACTTTTATTTAATTTATTTTTTGATGGTTCTCAAATAGTTTCGACTTTATGTCATTTCAACAGCGAAAAAAATTGCAAAAGAAACTAACATGAAATCAATGAGGGAAGAAAAGAAAACAAATTGATAAAAAG
>OY757938.1:67915340-67975340 GCA_963585895.1 Sepioteuthis lessoniana | reverse complement strand
TTTGATAAAGTTGGTACTTTCTTGAGTGTTGTTATTGAAGAGTTCAGGTGTATGTGTGTTATGGGGTCTTTTTTCGAGTTCTTCAAATTCCTTTTTCATGTTGTTCATCTATTCGTCTTTTCTTTCATATTATTTCTACTCCCATACTTTTCTCGAAAATTGTTTTGTTTTCTTTGAATCTGTTTGTTAATTTGTCCTTGTGCATTCTTTAACGTCATGTGAGTAGACTTTTCTTTAGTTTTTTAGAAAGTTTTGTTTTATTCGTATTGCTTCACTCTATCCCTGTATTTTTTCTGTCCCTCTTCTTTCGCCAATATCTTTTGATTTATTTCTTCCAGTTGTCTGTGGTTGTCTTTTTGGGATTTTTTCCTTTCGTTGATTTCCTATGTTCTTTATCTGATTTAGCAGTTTCTCCTGTCATAGATTCTTTATTTGTCTATCCTCATTTCCCATCCCCGTTTTGTATTTCTCGTCGGCTTTCTTGTTGGTGGGGGGAAACTAATTTAACACAGACAAGTTATGCTTTTGCATAAATTAGCTCATTTAGTTCAGTGATGTTATCCATTGGAATATTTTTTGATAATTTTTTGTCTTTTCAATTTCTACCTTGAGTCGATTCAACCCCTGATTCTTTAAACATAGTCTTCTTTTCAGTCATGATTATTTAATTAAAATTTTTTATGTCTTCTTGTTTTGGCATTGATGTTGTGGCGCTGTATATTCTCAGGCGTGTAGGTTTTCAATACTTTATGTTTCAGCTCGTATGGTTATTTTTTTTTTTAGCAGAATCTCCATAACTTACTCGAGCACATATTTCTAGAATCTCAAGGTCAGTAAACCAACCTTTTTTTTTAAAACCAATCTCGTCTAGTCGGCAAGTATTTTATTGTATTAAATTTAGCAGGTTCTGTCCAGATCTCATCATCATTTTTTTCTTTTGAAGTTTCCTAGCAATTGATTGTTGCTTTGCATTCCTGAAATTAAAACAGTCGACATTCGACAAGGACCCCTGTTAAGTAAGAAGCAGCCAATTATAACACTAAGGTCTGTCGTGTGAGTCCCAGATTTTTCTTTTTTCATGGGTAGAATATTGTGGTAATATCAGACTCAGGGTTGATTATTATCTATGCTCCTATCGGAAGTGCGACTTGGTACTCTTCCAAGGGAGAATACAGTTCAGCTGCCCCCCCCCACGCCTGGTTCAAAATTTAAGATACCAACCACTTTGAAGTTTTAACTTAGCTAAAGTGAGCACACATCTTTTTATATAACAAAGTTGGACTCAAGGAAAGAAATAATCAGTAAAGACTTCTTGATCGCATATCAAACACCGTTTCAGAAATTTCTGGAGTTTTCATGTAAATTATTTAACACTTATGTTTAGATGGTTGTAATGTGTTGTAATGGTCATCGTCGTAGGAAATGAATACGACGACACGAGTTCAAACTCTGGCCGAGACTGATTGCATTTCACATAGCACTAATACCCTTGGGAAAGGTATGAATCCAACTATTCTCCCTCCAGCTATGGGTAAATAGTAGGGCACCTGAATTTTTTGCAATAGAACTGTTTTTATGAATAAAAATGGATTTGGCATGAATAACCTACAATAGTTGATATGCCATAAAACCAAACTCAACCAAACTAAAAAAAAAAAATACGAATGTAAACGTCTTTTCGCCTATCAGATCATCTTTAATATTTCATTTGGTATTTAAGCAAAATATGTCATTTTGATTTGCAAGTTTTTCACAGAAGTTTGTGTGAAAAAAAATATCCTGAGATCTCTCGTGTGTATCCTAGCAACGTTTAAAAGGGTTATGGTCTTGATTCTTTCTCTAGTGAGTTTCGCTTTATATACAATTGTGTATGACATGATGGGAAGGATAATTTAGTTTGTGGGACGATATTTGTCTCTGCCTCCCAAAAGACAGGACCAGACACAAGGTCTCTTTAGAGTAAGGGCTTAGGGAGCCCAGCTGGATGTATGCTGGTCATAGGCCCACCAAATGCAATGTTAGCCAGATGAGTCAAATGCTGGACTTAGACTCACTCGGCACGGATGTCTGTTTATAGCTTAAAGTAGACCCAAGAATTTAGTGCTCTGCAATGCTTGTTAATGACGTCATTGCCCACCTGCAGGTGACCCAGCCGAAGCCAGGAGCTATTCGGCTTCAAGTCTGTCCTTGACCTCGAAAAGCTGGAGAGAAACAGATACCTCTCCTCTGGGACCTACAGAACCAGAAATAATCTACCTAGTTTTCATCTAACCGGACCATCAGGATAATTCTCACTCAGTTTGCTTCGACTGAGAGACAGAATTATCCTGCTGATCCGGTTAGGTGAAACCAAGGTAGATTACTTCTGGCTCTGTTGGTATTCGAATTTCGCTCTATTTACTTTATTGAGCACTCTAACGTTTTAGCTTAACGTATTTTTCGTTCTTTTTTTTCTTTTGATTAGCCATTGAAGTTGTGGTAATTATTTTCAAGCAGTATGAATATTTTTACTCTTTTCTTTTCTTTTTTTTTATTGAATTTTTTTCCCAGATATCATTTTGTGTAATATTTCTTATTTGCAAATCGTATTATCTGGGTTTTTTTCCATACTGTCAGATTTATAGGAAAAGTATGAAAATCAAAATAATATATTTTTTTTTCATCATTCAACGTTTGAAAGCACGTGCGATACCCTCTCCTCGTCAGCAGCCAACCAGGGATAATAACACAGTTTCGATAGCTCAAGGTGGTACTGCCACTCCTGGCGCTACCAAGCAGCTTTTGCCACCGGACAGGGTAATAATATTTCACCAGCTTATGTTGATGGAAAAAATCATTAGAACTGTAATAATAATAATAATAACAATAATAAATTAATTAATTAAAGAGTCAAAAAATTAATATATTTTAACGTAAATGATTACACCGTAAAAAGAATATTTTTTTTTCTCATGTTGCCACTGGTGTTACGAGCAACTGCAATTAGCCTTTCTTTGTTGTCTTTTTAATTTACTCCCTGAGTACTTGTATTGATATATCGACGCAGTCATCTATGTTGGCGAATACTCTTCATTCTTCTTTCGAGGTTTTCATATTGGCTTTAATTATAATCTTTCACTGAAGTCAGGAGTGACAGACTCAAATGAAAGCTAATGTTGATGGAAAAAATCATTAGAACTGTAATAATAATAATAATAATAATTAAAGAGTCAAAAAATTAATATATTTTAACGTAAATGATTACACCGTAAAAAGAATATATATATATATATATATATATTCTTTTTACGTAAAAAGAATATATATATATATATATATATTCTTTTTTTTTAAGAATGTATATATATATATATATATATATATATATATATATATATATATATTCTTTTTACGCTGTAATCATTTACGTTAAAATATATTAATTTTTGACTCTTTAATTATCATTATTATTATTATTATTACAGTTCTAATGATTTTTTCCATCAACATTAACTGGTTATCTTTCATTTGAGTCTGCGTGACAGGAACTCTCTTCCGGTCTCCATGATCCTTCTGATTATTCTAGTTAATCTTTAAAATGCCGTGGTCTAGATGGTCTCGATTCATCTTCTGATTTCCAATTCCTTCAGTCTTTTTTGCAGGCTTTTGGAGATCGTTCCAAATACACCAATTCCAATTGGTATCGCTGTCATCCACAGTTATATTCCACAATAGTTTTTGTACTCTGACAAGGTTCAAGTATTTCCTGTCTTTTTTTTTCACTCTATGGTTCACCGGAACGACCAAATACACAAAAGGACAAATTCTTTTTTTTGTTTTGTTTTTTCTTTATCAATACTAAGTCTGGGCAACTGGCCGGGATAAGATGATCCGTTTTTATATCAAAATCCCCCAAAATGTTGTACATCTAATTCTTTGGGACGGATGGTGGTTTACGCTTATAGCATTTGTTAGTACGTTCAAAATTCATTTTCTTGCACAATTCCCTGTGGATCAGCTTTTCCACCCCATTCGTTTCTACGGATTATATTCCTTTTGTATTATTTCACTGCATTTGTTTATAATGTAATTCACCGATTCACCTCTGTCTCCACGTAACTTACATTTGCAATTTTGTAGCGTATTATCAATTTTCGCTTTAATATAATTGGTCCTTATGGCGTTGTTTTGAGCTACTGTTATATGAGATTCATTTTCTCTCTCGAGATTTCTCTTTCATAGCAATGTCTAGATCTTCTCGTGTGCAATCAAACTAATTCGTTGCTTAAAATATCCATGCAGTTTCTTTCTCCCATTTCCGTTTCCTAGTCGATGTCTCTCTTTGCTTTTGTTTTTATTTTTTCTCATGTTGCCACTGGTGTTACAAGCAACTGCAATTAGCCTTTCTTTGTTGTCTTTTTAATTTACTCCCTGAGTACTTGTATTGATATATCGACACAGTCATCTATGTTGGCGAATACTCTTCATTCTTCTTTCGAGGTTTTCATATTGGCTTTAATTGATAATCTTTCACTGAATTCAGGAGTGACAGCAAGTCTCCTTTAAGAATCCCAGCTGATTTGAATAGTACTGTTGTCTGGATGGTCTTCCTGGGATCTCAAGTTACGCAAGTTTTTTTTTTTCCAAAATCGGAATTTGTTGTAAGGGATGCAAATACAGACGGTATCACCAACACCTTTATACTCCACAATTTTTTTCAGTTCTTTAGCAAGGTCTTGATATTTTTCCAGTTTTTCACTTTTTTAACACTTTGTTTGGAACGGCAAAATCCAACAGATAAGTTAATTTCCTCTCGTTAATCAACAATAGGTATGATCTGTTTTGATAAAAGATATTATTTTAACATATCTACTATATATATATATATATATATACTAACGAGAAAATATTTGGGAACACACTGAACTGTCTCAATGGGTTCATAATAAAGGCTAATTTTGCAATTGTTTGTAAAGTTCCGAGTGAACTGTCTAAAAAAGCAAGAGCTGCTTACAATTTTCCACATTTCCACACTACTTAGGATTCACATCAATGAATATAATTTTACAGGTTACTAGAAAGGATCCAGGGAATTTTGTTTTCTGTGATAAATGCTTATGGTAGATTTCTTGATAATAAGGAAATATTAATTTTATTTAGCTAAAATTGAAATTATTTATATCCATTGTGCTTTAAATATAAATAATTTTATAGAAGAAATCAGTTGGGTCCCAAAATTTGGTCGGTTGTGTATATATATTCATGAGTATATATATATATATATATATATATGCATATATATATTCATAAGTATATATATATTCGTATATATGTACATATGAATATTGTCATGTATATATATATATATATATATACACAAATAAATAACTAAAGTTTGCGATCTTAGTCGAGGGTGACCGGAAGGCTCCTTTTTCAATAGCTACAACACCGAGGTGTAGGAGAGGGCACTACTCCAGTCCCTGGATTGCACTACTTTACCCTTGATCCTTAACTTACAATGCTGAGTGTTAAGGAGGGCGACATCAAGTACCCTTATTTTTGAGTCTCTGGTATGACTCGACCTGGGATTGAACTCCGGTTTCCTGTAACACTGGCAAACACTCTACTTATCAATCCAATGGCCCGGTGATACTTACTTTATACAAATAAGTACACTTTTTATCATTAAGGATTTTCGGATTATTGTCTTCGTCTTTATTGTTATTTCTGCAACGTTTTGGCCGATATATCCTCCGGCCTTCTTCAGGTGTTTGTCGAACTCGGGAACCTTCACGGAACTTCAAACTACGTCCTTTACTGAAACCACGGGGGTCAGCTGTTCTGATTCCGTTAACCATAACCAGGTACAAGTGTTAAGTATTCCTGTATTGTTACTCGCCTGTAGTGATGATTGAACCTGCAACCTCCAGATGATTGTCTCCTTAGAAGCTTAGGGAATCAACACCTATAACCGTTACGCCATGTGTCCAGCAGGACACATGGCGTAACGGTTATAACACATGGACACAATAATCCGAAAACCTTTAATGATAAAAATCAACAAGCTTCGTCTCAGAAATTTAGACAACTAAATAAATACACATCCATATATACATACTCATATCATATAGGCGTACATCTGCAAAAATTAACGTCATCCCAAATGTTTGGTCGGTAGTGCATATATATATATATATATATATATATATATATGTATATTTGTATATATATATATATATAGAGAGAGAGAGAGAGAGATGCATATGTAAATACATATGTATACATGTGTATATTTCTGAATGTATAAATTTATATGCATGTATATATGTACGTATACATATACATATATGAATATATATATATATATATATATATATATATATATATATATGTGTGTGTGTGTGTGTGTGTGGGTGTGCTTTCAAGCATAATGGGAATTTTAATAATGTAGAGATAAAAAGAACTCTTTGTACATTTGCCATTGATGAATTTCACCTGTTTCTTAATGGATATAGGCAATCAGATCTCATCATTAATAAAGAAAAGGGCAAATAGAAAGGTTTCACGTAAATAACTAAATCACAGGAATGATTGGAAAGAAAGACAAAAAGGTTTTATTCTTCAGTTAATGGTGCCGGTTGGGAAAATGGATATATTCTAACAATATATCTGATGCGTTCTGATTATCATGGCATCCAGTAGTAAAGTCCCAGTTCTTGTGCTCTATGGAGTACACCTTCCTTGCCATAACTTCTGGGTCCAACTGAGGCGCGCTAATCGAAACGGTTATCATCGTAGGAAATAATCTTTGTGGTGAAGACGTTCTACTTGCTTTGAAAATCAGCATTCAATTTCCAGCTTTTTCTGGGCTTAAACACTGACCCCTGCCACGAAGTACGTGACAATATCTCCCATTTTACGAATGAGAATTACAAATGATTTTACAAGTATTATTGATTGTATTTTTCCCCATCATTCTTTTACACAAGGAAATTTTCGAATATTCATGCAAATTTCGACAGGTGAAACCCAAACGTTGCTGCAATCTTTATCTTTGGTAAATATTTCGGCAAAAGTATTGCCATTTGAAGTGACTCAAAACTGGTTCGCTAATCAGTCCCCCAATACGACATCCATACCGGAAGTAGATTGAAAGCATATTTATTTGTTGACCATCAATGGTGAAAGCAGGATATGACAATGGATCGTTAAACGAAGTACAGCTGGGGTACCATACCCATGATACGGATACGTGTGAAACGTACATAGAATGTTCATAACATATATACATAGAACATAGGAATCCCGAAACACTAAAAACACGTAACGACTTCTTAGTTCAGGTGCGAAACTTTTTTTATTACCTTTGAGTTTGAAGGTTCTTCGACATAAGGAGAGAGATACACATTCTTTCTATTCTGGCATTTTCATCTGCCCCTCCATCTCGTGCGGCGCCCGTAGCGCGCAAATTCGTCTGGCCTCAGTGAGAACCGAAAGTCGACCCTTCCCGTTCGGAGTCCAGTTCTCAACTCCACTTACTGACTTTTTCAAAATCCTCAAAATTCTCCGCGCGTTTCCGGTGCCTGACGTCACCCGCACTCTCTAGCCCCGTTTCCCATCTGAGTTATTGTAACATCTCTGAGTTACACGTCCGCTCCGCCCGCGCGCGTGAACACCTGCATTAGTGTTGCACCTAAGTAACCCATGCACTGAGACGAAAGGGTCTCAGCCTAACTAAACCCAAAGGCATAAAACGAAATCCCTCAGCCATTATATTACACTGGCTTTGGTTAACAGTTTTCATTTCCTAGACTATGGCTGGAGAAGAAGCTAGACGGCAATTTGGACGCTAACAAAACGGCTGGAGAAGAAGCTAGACGGCAATTACACAAGAACGCTACGTGCAATCTTAAACAAGTCCTGGCGGCAACACCCCACAAGACACCAACTGTACGGCCACCTGCCCCCTATCACGAAAACTATTCAAGTTAGACGAACCAGACATGCAGGACGCTGCTGGAGAAGCAGGAACGAACTTATAAGAGATGTACTCTTATATAACATGGCCGTGCAAAAGCAGGACGACCAGCACAAACATACATTCAGCAGCTATGTGAGGATACGGGATGCTGTCCTGAAGACCTACCTAGGGCGATGAACGATAGGGAGGAGTGGCGAGAGAGGGTCAGGGATATCCGTGCTACCAGCGCGATATGATGATGATGAAGGAATTGGGAAGGAGGAGAAAAATGGATTTATGTCTTTCCAATAGGCATTGTCGCAAAGTAAAACAAACAAATTCTTCCAGGATTTGAGCTTGAGTCACTTATTTTATTTCCCAGACTATTTCTTACCCGACTCATATCTTTTATTTCTGTACGAGTAACCACGTCGATGAAATACCCTGACATACGGGGATCGGCTGAAAAGTTCAGAGGTTGACTGAGATTCTTTCATGGAATGTGACTCAGTAAGGTTTATTTTTCAATATATTCTCCCAGGCAATCCACGCTCTTCTTCCCTGGGGGTTGAAGTGTGCGTTATCCCATTGGTAAACAAATCACTTGCAGGAGAGATGACGTCATCTAGTAAACTTTCAACCTACACTTATTGCTAAGAAGATTACAATTGTCCGGCAATTTAATTATTTAAGTGTGGGTGACTATATATATATATACATATGGGAACATATATATATATATATATATATATATATATATATATATATATATAGGAACATACAAATCCTTTATATCCTATCGTTGAGGCTTAAAATATACCGACTGTATTCTTTGCAGAGGTTAGGCCCCCTCCTCACCAAAAAAGGATTATCTTGAGCATGACTACAATTGCCCAGTTATTTAACTAGAGAAAGAGAAGAAATGGTTTTATGACTTTTGCAAGCACATTAATTCGAAGAGAATGTAAATGAATCCGACCTAAACATGGTTTTATGATTGTTCTGCTCTGGTAACCATTCCGCTACTCTACATTTCCATTTAAAAAGTTAATCTTAACAAAATTTCAGGATTCTTCAAACCAAGGAGGATTCGGATGCCATTCCTTATATCATTTCAAGAGGACTCATTATGTTTTAACGCCTGGGAATTCCATTTTTATTTCAGTGGAGGTCAACAAAAAGAAAAATTTTCTTAACTTAATGTGATTTTTAAGCATCTGTCTCTGCGTCTCTCACACATACATATATTTTGTTTGGAAGTAAATGATGGATTGTAATCCGACAATGTGTAAAGAAAAATTGATAATTACGTCGATCATCCAAGTAAAAGGAGGGATTTATTGAGAAGCAAAGTCGACACTATAACGTTTCGGTTCTACTGAACCATCATCAGGGCTATGAGGGATGATATTAGTGATGTTAAATCAACGATGGTCGTGTTAAAAGTGCAAAATATAAAAACTTAGGGAAAATTTGTATTATAATACGTTTGCCTTTTGATTAATGAATCACTGTTTTTGTTTTAAATTACGTCATTTGACTTATTAGAAATATTGTGTATAATCTCTGTTCTATTTGTTTGTCGAGAAAGATTTCGAATCATTCCTTGTTTTCGACGAAGTTCCAATCGTATATTTTTTGCATATATTTTTTTTCATTTTTTAAGTAGAGGAATTAATATTTTGAATTGAATTACCATGTACAGATGTAACTTGCAAGACACATTGCCCAGTAGGCTGGGGCTGTAGAATACACCGACTGCTTCTCTGCAGAGGGGTAAGACCCCCCCCCCAACGAGTGTCCTGGATATGACACTAAACAATCTGATGGTGAGGTTCCAGCAATGCTGGAGCTTTCGGGAATGCGGAGTACCCCTTCATTGCCATTGCTCCCAGGTCCACTCTGGCCCGGAGTGATAGCACCTGATAAGGGTCCTATCTATGGGTTAAATAGAATTAACAGCATACTTATGCTAAAATGAATTGTTTGTGTAAAACTGAATAGTTTGAAATAGAAATGATTTTTACAATTAAACCGTACTTACATTTAAACTACGTGCTTATGCTTAACTGAATTATTTGAAATAGAACTGTTTTTCGACATTAAAACTGTATTTACACTTAACTGAATTGTTACATACAACTGCTTGAATAGTTAGAAATGGAAATGTTTTTGACTATTAAACTGTGTACTTATGCTAAACTGAATTGTTTTAAATAGAATAGTTTATTTACATAAAAATGGATTTGGCGTTAAATAACCTACAAAGGTTGATATGCCATAAAACCCAACAAACCCAACCCTTGCAAGACACATTTAGGTTATTTGACCGCACAATTACCACCACTAGTAGATTTGGCGTCAGTTGTGTGTGATATGGACTGTTGGCTCAATTGTAGAATTTCGGCACTGCAATCTGTGGTCGCTGGTTCGGTCTTCAGTGGTGGAGATTACGGTATACACTGCTGATGAGACCTAATAAGGTCGAAACAGCTGTCCAGTGTTCCCGTATATCGTGCGTAGGTGTTCGGCGGATTTTCTGGTCATGGTAATTCAATTCTTATAATTTTTGTATGTATAATCAACTAATTTTAAAATTATTTTGGGCACTCACGCACACAAACACGCTCACACACACGCACACACACGTATATACATGTAAGTGTATATGGGAACATATATATACATATATGTATTTGGGAACACACACACACATGTATATATATATATATATATATATATATATATATATATATATATATATATATATATACGGCAACGTATATATATATAATTTTTACATATATGTATATGGGAACATAGGCGGATTTCGACCCTGGCTTGAAGCGTCTGATATGTCCAACTACATTGAAGAGTTGTGAAACAGTGAAACAGTCGGTTATTGGATGACAATATAGGTGAAGGAATATAACGCTTGCCACTCGGGTAATGCAAAGTTCTTCTAACGAAATGAGCACTTCGGTATCCGATAGCACAAAATGTAAACAAACGAAATTTTATATATATGCGTTATTTCCCGGGGTTTGGCAAAGGGGCTTCTCATCAGTATGACGTAAATTTAGGCGGGTTTCATTTCCGGCTTATCGCGTCTCATGTATCTAGCCACACTGAAGAGTTGTGACACAAAGGAACAGTCTGTGTGGGTGACTATATATATATATATATATATATATATATATATATATATATATATATATATAGGAACATACATATATATATTTATAAAAACATACAAATCCTTTATATCCTATCGTTGAGGCTTAAAATATACCGACTGTATTCTTTGAAGAGGGTAGGCCCCCTCCCCACCAAAAAAGGATTATCTTGAGTATGACCCTAAACTGCATCTGATGGTGAGGTTCCAGTTCTAGATATATGGGATGTGTGGATTACTACTTCATTGCCATTACTCCCAGGTCTACTATGGCTCCGAGTTAGGGTCCCATCAATAGGTGAGATAGATCTTTCGCAGATTATTTGTATTAGATAGGAATTCCTGATATCATAAAATCGTGTATAAAAACACGAGAAACTATAGAATATGTAAATATACATGTATAATGTACAAAATTTCCTCATCTTTAGACATGATAACTCCTGACAGTTTGAAATGTAGTTAAAATCAATGAATGAAATCAGTCAACTAATCTTTTGTAAATGATCCTCTTAAACTGAGAGAGTCTCAAATGCTGGACAGCAGAGCAGGAAAAACCTAACAGAAATGAATGTCATTTATTTACGTTGACTTCATATTCCAAACTTTTAGTCATGGAACAAACACAAAGACGTTATATATATATATATATATATATATATATATATATATATATATATATATATATATATATACTCTTTAAGAAAAACAACGAAACCAGTCTTCTTAAAGAATTTATTGCTCTGTATTATTGGTACATTGAGCTCTTTACCAGGAAAATTTTAAATATTCATGCTGGAATACCTTCTTGTCCTGATGGAATTACTCCCAACTCCGGTTTAGCTGGACCAAAAATATATATATATATAAAGTTGGTGACCTTAGACGAGGGTGACACGAAGGCTCATTTTCAATCGCTACTACACCGAGGTGTAGGGGGCACTTCTCCTTCCTCCGGATTTATCAACTTTACCCTTGATATGTACCTTATAATGCTGAGTGTAAAGCAAGGAAATATCAAGTACCATTTTTCAAATCTTTGATATGACGTGACCTGAGATTGAACCCTGGCGAACACTTTACCCACTTGGCCAATGAGCTGGACTAATATATATATATATATATATATATAGAATAAATGTCTAGAGACAATGAGTTTGGAATTATTCAATTGAGAATCTATGATAGGTTTTATACTATTCTCCAGGAGTACTCGACATAGGTGCCTTAATATATAGTGACCGAAGTCGGGGGTGACCCGAAGTCCCCCTCTTCAATAGCTACATCACCGAGGAGTTGGGGAGGGCGCTACTACTTTCCCTGGATTACTTCACTTACCCTTTAATGCTGAGTGTTAAGCAAGCAGATATTAAGAACCATTTTTTAAGTCTTTGGTATGATTCGACCTGGGATTGAACCCCGGTCTTCTGGGACATTAACAAATAATCTACCCACTCTCATTTAGAGCAAATATATCTGTCATATTACAGGAAAGAAAACTTAACGGCCTGTCATTATGCTATTTGGAATTTATTTCACCTATACTATTTCAACAAATGTCGAAATAAAATTCTTTTCATTTTCAGACAGTTGCTAATTTATAATTTTGGTTACAAAGTTTTAATTCTATATATACTATATATATCGTTAATGATTTTACTGGAGAAATAATTTTGATATCAATGCATAGCTCGTGATTTTATGATAGAAATGCACTGAAAGTCAGTTAGAAAGGGATGGTCAGTGGTCAGGAAATAATGCAAGAATCACTGATGGAACCTCTAATTTAAATGCATAGCTCATAATTTTATTATAGAAATGCATTGAGAGTCAATTAAAAAGGGATGGTCAGTGGTCAGGAAATAATGCAAGAATCCCTGATAGAACCTCTAATTTAAATGCATAGCTCATGTTTTTATTATAGAAATGCATTGAAGGTAAATTAGAAAGGGATGGTCAGTGTTCAAGAATTAATGCAAGTATTTCTGATAGAATATATAATGTAAATCATGGCTATTGATTTTATTATAGAAATGCATTGAAAATTAGCAATAAAAATATTATCTGCATTCAGGAAAGGCAAATATATCAAACTGTAGATGACAATTATATACAGAACATTTTATTATTTTCAATTGTTTAACTGAATCTAAATCGACGATTTTCCTTCTATATTACAAATTATCCATGTTTAGTAGACCAGCTACGGTAGAAGCCATCCCCGATCGACCTGTGACTTATTGTACAGGTTTCTTTCCATATTAAGTCCGGCATTCGTTTCGCTCAGTCAAAGAAAGCATTTCTGTACAGACAGCAGCATTTCCAAACAAATCCATATGAATGTCTAATAATAACATCTTACATATTTATATTCATAAACCATTTGTATTCATGAATTCCCCTGAACTAATATCCTGATCTCTCCCCCTTCTCTCTCTCTTTCTTTTGTCATTTGAATCGTTTGTTCTTTTGATTATCACTTTTTTTTTCATGGAAATGAGTCGAGATCAAAGTTAGAGCAACTCCTACGTTTATAGAAAGATGCAAGCGGCCATATTGATGTGCGCATTCGTCAGTCAATTGTCTGTAGCTTTCCATGTTGGACTGTTAACTCTACACAAATTGAACAAACAAGAAAAAGCAGTTTTTTTATAAACAAATTAAACTATCATTTCCGTGGTCACTCAGTCTTAACTTTGTCTTATTCTTTCGAGTATTGCTGCTTTAAAGAATACAAAACCTCTCAATTTTTAGTGTTCTGAGTAGGACACTAAACTGCGTCTGATGGTGAGATTCCAGTTCAAGAGTTTAGAGATATGGAGAGTAACCTTTTATTTTCAAGTAGGAAACCCCTGCACCGTAATTGCTAATGTGCTGGACTGTAATATCGTAGTAAAAGACTTCGAACTTTAGTCGCGCAATTACTTTCCCTTTTGGGAAAGGCATGAACTCTTTTCTCTCCCAGCGCTGTGTTAAATAGCACCACTCTTTCTCTACATCGATGTATTTGGCATTAAATAATCCCCGATGGTTGATATTTCATTACGCAAAACGATTAATTTAACCAAACCAAATCAACCCCTTCATTGTTGTTACTCACAGGGTCACTGAGATAAAAATTGGTAGTTTCTGTGAGGATCCTATTCATTGGCCAATAAGATCTCTTTAAAAATCATTCATATTCATATATAAACCCTTAAGAAATAACAACACAAATACATATATATATATATATATATATATATATGAAATATATGAGCGTACAACGAACGCTATTCCCTAACCTTCAGTCATAAAATAACCCTAGACAGGTAGACACGGCTCAGAGAGAAACTGAAGCTCTAACGGGATCACGAATCGAACTCGAACCGACCAGAAATCGAAATTAACTTTTCTGTTTCCTTCTCTTATTTCCATCACGCAACACTTAATAACCAATCAGCAAGCAGCCGTCTATTCACTTCCCAACGAGTGATATATTCAGGAATTATTTTTCCAGAATTGTGGTCCAAGATGCCAAAGTGACCCGATACTCAGAGATCCGTTGTTCACTTCTATACTGATCAGCCAGTAACTTAACATTATCCACTTCTATTTAATCACGTTCCCTCAACACAAGTCTTTGATTCGTTCTCAGTGTTATCAAGTAGGGCACAATCAGTTGTAAGAAATGAACACGAGTTCAAATCATGGACGAGGCTGTTTGTATTTCATATATTGCTTATAAACTTGGAAAAGGTACGAATACATCTGTTCTCTCCTTCTAGCTATGGGTAAATAGTAGGGTAAACTGGACTCTTTAACTCTGGTATGGCAACTGATCTGGAAGAAGGAAAACTCTGAATTTTACTTTTATATTTATATTTTTGTCTATTTGTTTCCTAAGAATTTTTTGTGCACATTTATCCAGTATTCCTATCAAGTCCAAATATTTTGTACACAATTGTAGAGTTTCAAGTATTTTTATCTAATACAATTAATTACATGGTTTTAAGTAATCATTTCTATATTGTAATAGTTAGTTCTTACCACTCAGTTGTAAGGTTTAAAGGAACTAATAATAATAATCTTTAATAAATAATTTTAGCTTCAAGTAATTATTCTAAATACAAATAATTTACTGTTATATAGTATAAAGTATTCCTATCTAATACAAACAATTTTAAACAGGTATATTTGACTGATAAATGCGACCTTGACACGTACTATCACTGCGAGTTTTTGGGGACGTGGAAGTAACGTATTTTCACCATCAGATGAAGTTTAGGCTCATACACAAGACTCCCCTTTTTGGAAGGGGATTTTACTCTTCCACAGGGGATATAGACAGTGTATACAAAGCCTCACAAACAGGTCGATTACATCTTTGAGTGTGTGTATATGGGAGTGTCATTATTTACGATTCTTCTCAATGCCAGGGCAGTGTGTGATACAAGGTTAAGTTTAATGAGAACTCCCTTCAGTATGGCGCTAAAAAAACAAAAATTAATCAACATTCCCCTTTACATGGCGCCTCAGGCATAACCTGACCATACTCTTTTTAGTTGAAGAGGCTGCTTGTGGAGACATACCCTTAAAGCTAATTTGGATAATTAATGGTACCCGGCTGGCGGCAGTGAAGTTCATGTGTGTGCAATATTCTCGTAAATATCCTTCAAGCTTTTCGAGAACAAAGCCTCTAACGATTGATTCCCCTGCTCTGCCTTCAAGACATACTCGTTATGTATTGACAGTAAATAAATGGTAAATTTCTCTCACACAATTGGTCCGTTGAAGTCGTCTTTCGATTTAGCCACAAACAGATGTCTGCTGCCAATCAGATTCTTAATTAGTTGCCGAAGTCTCTTTGAAGTCGACCAGAGAGAGACGACGATGCCTGTGTATATATAAATAAATATCTAAGTTAGGGATTGTACCCACCGTATATGTTAGAGCGATTCTTTGTAAACAGTTCTGTCTATTCATTCGATTTGAATATACTATCGCCATATTTGGACCCTACCCTTGCGGCAGTGCTTAAATATTCATCCAGAAAATAAATGTTTACTGACAATAGATATATTAGCCGTTTTACTGTCCTTACAGAAAGCAAAAGTTTTTCTACATCTAAATTATTATTTTATTTGATAAACATCATTCTGATATAAAATAGTCTCTTTATTTAACATGTCTCCTCATCTTCTGGAAAATTGAACGTTTTTTTTTTTTTGTTATTCATCTGACATTTTGATCGGTTCATTCTCCTGTTTTTTTTTCCAGACATGCATCTATCTAGCCACGAGCAGTCAATTTTGAAGAGGTGTAAAGCGGGTGTGAATTATGATTTTTCCTTTTCTTAGATTAGTTACCTAACCAAAGTTAAAGAATCAAGTCTACCAGATTATTTTTCCATAATCTGTGTGTGGTAGGGGGATAAAGAAAAGATGGATTCATGCCTTTCGAAATGACAAAGTGAAACGCAAATAGAGTAGACCAGGATTTGAACTCAAGACACTGATTCCAATTCTTATGACGATAAATGTCATGCTAAGCGCGCCTCAATACACGCATATAATATATATATATATATAAATGATATATATATATATTCTTTATATATATATATATATTATTCAATCATATTATAAAAGATCTGACGTATATATTTACTTATCATCCTCATATCTTCAACTCCCTTCCTGATGGAAAATGAGGAAAAAAAGAAAAGGAAAGTAGCGCATCGAAACAAAACAGATTTTTAGCATTTGAAGATTGTTGGTCCTGTAGCATAGTCACCCACAACTGCTATATCGGTGATGGTTAATCCGTCCAAAGGATTAACACAGAAAACACAACTCATTTCATGCGTTACCAACTCTTTTATTTTATTCTCTTCGCTCAATTCCCTGAGGAAATGGAAGTCGGGGGGGGGGGTAATGGATAACAGACTCAAAGTGCGAATTAATTTCTTTTTTCAACTTGGAACTGGTTCTTCTTGAATTAATCAGTTGATTTCTGATCAGGGTTGCAAACTTGAAAAAAAAAAAATCTGTTTCGTTATTTTTTAGAACTTCCCAATAGAAAGCCGTCAAAAGATTTGCTGCGTTTTAGGACCGAGTGGTTGACGCGATAGGGTGACAAAAATTAATAAAAGAAGACGAATGAGCAGGAAAAGAATTCTTGCGGTGAAGTTAAGCAACAGTTCTTTCCACTTACTTCAATGGGTGACCATTTTGGTGCAGCGGGTACTATAAGCAACCAGTGTGGCATACTAAGCAAAGATTAGTCCATAGGATTACTGAAGGTAAGGCTGTGATGAGCCTGTTTAATACTTAGATGGGTAACCATTTTCGAGCAGGAAATACTATAAGCAACCAGTGCGGCATACTAAGCAAAGATTAGTCCATAGGATTACTGAAGGTAAGGCTGTGATGAGCCTGTTTAATACTTAGATGGGTGACCATTTTCGAGCAGCAGATACTATAAGCAACCAGTGCGGCGTACTATGCAAAATTTAGACAATAACATCACCGAAGTTAAGCAAGTGATGAGCCTGTTCAGTACTTAGATGGGTGACCATTTTAGAGTGTCAGGTACTATTAGTAATTAATATGGAATACTATGCAAAGCTTAGTCAATAACATCACTGAAGGTAAGGCATCAATGAGTCTGTTCAATTCTTAGATGGGTGCTAGGCCAACGCTAAATCTGAATACCCCTGATTTGATTATTAATGATTCAGGATTTCATTTCAACTAACTTTAATATAAGTATAAAATCCATTCATTACCTTTTTCTTGCTTTTATCTATAAGGGCAGTAATGTAATATTATTATGATATTTACCCAACCCCTCCGCTCGGAAAGGATATGACACAAGGTCAATTTTTAAGCGGAGTTTATCAGGTTTGAATTCAGAGTTTTCTTTCTCCTAGACTAGTTGCCGAACCAAGGCTTAAGAACCTAGTCTGCCCTATTATTTTACCCATAGCTGGAGGGAGAATAATTGGATTCATATCTTTCCCAAGGGTATTAGTGCTATGTGAAATGTAATCAGTATCGTCCAGGATTTGAACTCGAGTCGGCGTGTCCATTTCCTACAACAATAACCATTACACCACGGGCACGGTCATGTAATATTATTATAGGGTCATTATCATTGCTTCATTTTTAGGAAATGATCATCCAATCCAACAAGAAGAAGAGAATATATCTTAATGATAAATATAATCTTACTAATATCACTCTTCTTAAAGAAAAAATACAGGTCTGTGTGCAAAAGAAAAAAACACTCAAGAAATAGTTGGCGACTATAGTCGAGGGTGACCCGAAGGCTCCCTTTTCAGTTGCTACTACACCGAGATGTAGGAGAGGGTGCTACTCCTTTCCCAGGATTGCTTCACTTTACCCTTGATACATACCTTATAATGCTGAGTGTTAAGCAAGGAGGTATCAAATACCATTTTTAAAGTTTTGGTATGACTCGACCTGAGATTAAACACCGGTCTCCTTGATCATTGGCGAACATTCTACCCACTAGGCCAATGCACAATGAATGCGATTTCCAAATCTCTACGCATAAAAAACCCAAGATGGTTTGACATGCCATTAAAATCAATGAAGCAATTAATCAAACCGATTTAAAATTCTAAACGAAGCTCTGTAAAGCTTAAAAGATCAATTTTGTGTTCAATTTGATTTAAAAAGTAAGGAACGTTTCCTTGTTGTTTAGTTGTGTATTTTTATAGACTCATGAGATAGTTTCTCGTTTTAAGGAAGATAAATTTGAGTTATCGACTTCATACTTACGTTATATATAAAAACAATTCTGCTCGTAAATATTCCTACTAGAATTTGAATTCTTTTTCTACGACTCGAAGCCAGTTATCGATCAGCTCCTAATAAAAATAAAGAAAAGAAAAAAACCGTTCCTTATGTTAGTTATTCAATACCACCCCCAAACTGCTCTACTTTCACCACACGTAAAATGGGTTACTCATTTCGTTCTTAATTTTGCCTCAAAATTATTTGACAGTCCCACCATAAATTTCAGCATTCTATGATAGCTTCCCATTCAAAACTTTTTAAATAATGACGTTTCTAGTTATTTTTTAAGAATTGGTTTTCAGAGTTCCATTTGATTTGGAAACTCACGTTATGCATTTGTCATTTTATACATTTTCTCTTTTCTTTTATTTCTTTTTAAATTACCAGTCTTGACACGGATTTATTTTCTTAAATATCAGTTTAGAAACAGAATTCAGTTTTATTGCTCATTTCTCTTTATCCCTTCCAGAGAGTGTTCGTCTTTTAATCTTTGGAGAGTTTTTCACACCAGCGTTAGCTGATGGCTTCTCACTAGAGTTTGAGTGACAGCAATTCTCCAGGACTTTCAGTTCTGACTGATCTTATTAATGCTTTAGTTTGGATGGTCTTCATTTGTACAATTTTTTTCAAGTCTTCCATTAACTTGACCGATCCTTTGTTGACTGTACCGAGTGTACCATTTACCATTGGTATCACTGTCACATTCAAGTTCCAGAGTTATTTTTAGCTTACTATCAAGGGCTATGTACTTTTATCTCTTTTCGCTTTCTTTCAATTTTACTCTGCTGAGACGGCAAAGTTCAATATTCGGAAGGATATTTTTGTTTGACTATGAATAGGTCTAGTCGTCTGGCAGAGATTAGATGATCTGTTTGTATCTCAAAACCTCAGAGAATATATTATTATTATTATTATTATTATTATTATTATTATTATTATTTATGAATTTTCACATCAGCGTTAGCTGATGGTCTTTCACTGAACTTTGACTGGGGGCAAGTCTCCTCAAGTCCCCAAGACTCTTTTCAGTATTCTGGCCGTTCTCAATTATGCTGTAGTTTGGATGGTCTCCAGTCGTCCTCTTATTTCCAAGTCCTCCAGTCCTTTTATTAATCCCTTGACTACTGCTACGAAGGTTGATATGCCGTTAAACAAAGAGACCAAACCTTGATGGCTGTACCAAAAGCTCCAATTACCATTGGTATCACCGTCACTTTCATCTTCTACAGTTTTTTTTTTAATTCCCTTGCAAGGTCGACGTACGTATCCTTCTTTTCACTTTTTTTCAATTTTACTCGGTGGTCAGCCGGGACAGCAAAGTCCACAATTCTGCAAGTTCTCTTTTTTTGTTTATTACAAAGTCTTGGGGATTCCTTTGTATGTCAAAATCCTATAGGAGTTTATGTCTCATACTCCAGGATAGATGCTGAGTTGTGCATATACAGTTTGTTCGTATGGTTAAATTTAAATTTCATTCCACAATTCCCAGTGGATCACCTTGCCCAACCAATCGTCTCTTGTCTTATACTCTTTCTGTGCTAATTTGCTACATTCGCTTATTATGTGATTAATTGTTTCGTCTCAATCACCACATAACTTACATTTGATTTTTTTTTACGTTATCTATTCTCGTTTTGATATGGTTGGTTCTTATAGCGTCGTTTTGTGCTGCTATTAGCAGAGATTCAGTTTTTATCTAAAGGTTTCCCTATCTTAGCCACGTCCACGTTTTCTCGTGTCATTTGTTAGTCGCTTAAAACATCCATTGAGTAGTTTTTCTTCCCATTTTTGCTTTCAGGCTGTTTCAGTTCGTTTCGTCTTCGTGTATTCAGTATTGCTTCTGATGGCTGTGATCAGAATTCCTCTGCACTTTTGTATCTATAGTCTTCGAATCGTTGTATCGATACGTCAACGATATAATTATTATTTTAATCCTAGTTAGTTTTTGTCTCACCAGCTCCAACTGATAGTTTTCTAGTGAGTCTGAGTGACACCATGTCTTCTCAAATCATCCATGTTCTGGTTAATTAAAGATTTCGTCAGGTTTTTTGACCTGGATTGAGTAATTATCAATCCCTGTAAGTTTTTCACAGCGATTTTAACTTGATGGTCTCTACTGTTGTCTGAGCGACAAAAAATCTCATCAGGTCCCCAGAACTATTGTGTGTATTCTAGTCGGTCTTAACAGGGCAGTGGTCGCGAAAGATTTAATATTTCCGCTAATCTTTAGTTTTTCCTGTCCCTTTTCTAAGCCTTTGGAAACTGTTCTAAATGCACCAACTACAATTGCTATCAACGTCACCTCATGTTCCAAAGATTTTTCAGATCTCTGTCAAGATCCAAGAATTCGTCTATCTTTTCGCTTTATTATTATCATTATTATTTACTCATTAGTGTTTTTCACATCAGCGTTAGCTGATGGTTTTTTACATGAGTCTGAGTGACAGTAAGTCTCCTCAAGTCTCCAAGACTCTTCTCAGTATTCTGCCCGTTCTCAATAATATAGTAGTTTGGATGGTCTCCCCTCGTCCTCGTATTTCCAAATCTTCCTGTGACTTTATTAATCCTTTATTACTGTACCAAAAGCACCAATCACAATTGGTATAACTATCACCCGCATGTTCCATAGTTTTTTCAATCCTTTAGCAAGGTCGAGGTACTTATCCTTCTTTTCATATTCTTTCAGTTTTATTTTGTGGTCAACCGGGACAGCAAAATCGACAATTTTGCAAGTTCTCTTCTTTTTGTTGATTATTATAAGGTCTGGTTTTCTGGCCGAGATTAGGTGATCCATCTGTAGGTCAAATTCCTATAGGATTTTGTGTGTGTTATTTTCTAGGACTACTCCTTGCAAGTTTTTCCCGCCAGCGTTAGCTGATGATCTTTCACTGGAGTCCGAGTAACAGTATGTCTTCTCAAGTCTCTAGGACTCTTCCCAGTATTCTGGCCGATCTTAATAATGCTACAGTTTGGATAGTGTCTATTTGCCTCTTATTTTCAAATCTTTCAGTCCTTTTATTATTACCAGTTTTGCACACCAGGGGAAGCTAGTGATTTTTCACTGGAGTGTGAGTGTCAGTTAGAGTTATTAGGTTTCCAGGATTCTTCTGACAATTCTGACCGATCTCAACAATGCTTTAGTCTGGATTGTCTCGATTCTTCCTCTGATATCCAGTTTTTCCAGTCTCTCTTCCAACCATTTTAAGTTCGTTCCAAGTGCACCAATTACGAGTAGTATTCCCGTCAACTTCGTGTTCCACATAATTTCTAGTTCTCTAGCAAGATCCAAATACTTGTATGACTTTTCGCTTTCTTTTGTTTTTATTCTGTGGTCCGCTGATACGGCAAAATCCGCTAGACGGCAAATTCTCTCTTTTTTAAAAAATCAAAACTAGAACTGGTCTTCAGGTCGTGTTTTAGAGATCCCTTAATAACAAAATACCAGGAAATTTTACTTGTCTAATTTTCTTGGATGTATTCTGGATTGTGCATATAACATTTGGTAGTATGTTCAAAATTCAATCTCTTGCACAATTCCCAGTGAATTTCTTTACCCGACCAATCCTTCCAATTCTTGTTCTCATTTTGTATTTGCTTATTATGTTATTAATTTCCATTTTTTCCCCACATAACCTTCACTTGCTAAATTCTGTTGCGTCTAATCGAGTTTACGCTTTATTATACTTTGGATTAATGGGATATTTCTGTGCTCTAGTTAATACAGATTCAGTTTCTCTCTTTAGAATTCTCTTCTTTAGTCATGTACATATTTTCTTGTGTGCAATCTCACTCGTTTGTCGCTTGAAATATCCATACAGTTGTTTTACTTCCCATTTCTTTTTTTTCGTTCTTGTTGTTTTTCTATCTGGACTTATATTGCTGATGCACTTATCTGCAGCAGCAGTTAATTGTTCTTTGCTCCTTTGAATATACTCCTCGATTTCTAGTGCTGATGCATCAATGATCTCTTTAATGCTGATGAGTCCTCTTCCTCCATGTTTCCTTGACACTTACAATCTGTCTATGTCATCTACCGAATGTAAAGCCGTGTGCAAAGTCATCAATTGCCTTGTCACTTAATAAATTAGACTGAGTTCATCTTTTGTCCGTTTTAGGAATGTTCCCGAGTATTTTAAAAGTTGGACTGCCCAAGCATTTAGACCTTTTGATGAGATTTCTACTAATGGGTTTGGTTTCGAGAAAATTTCACGTATTTCTGTGATATTCTTTTTTTACTTTTTCTTTCATTTCTGTTTGCTTGAGAGTGTCCTCATCTAATATTCCCCAGTACTTGTAATTTTTCTCTTCTGCAAGTGTTTTAATGCTTTCCTGATTTGGCAGGTTTTTTCTTTCCGTTGTTTGTGGTTTCCCATTCTTCATAATGAACATGGTACATTTTTCAATGCTTGAAAGGTTGTATATTCTTATTGTTTGTAATAGGATTTCTAGTTCGTTTTAATTTTTTTTTTTTTTTGCAGATACTTTTATATCATCTAGGTACATGAATTGATTAAACTTTTCTTGTCATTTAGTTAATTTTTAGCCCCCCCACCTCTTGCATTTCTTAATTACGTAATTGGGTGACATCGTTGTTGTAACGAATAGCAGTGATAAAAGCGAGTCTCCTTTTAAGATGCGTCTTTGGATTTCTTTCTTAATTCTGCTAGTATGTGTTCTCAATTCCACCCACCAGTTTTTGATGGCTTTCGAGATGAAATTTATGATTTTCTCAGATATTTAGTACATTTTAAGACGCTCAATTATCCATAGCTCTTTTTCTAGTCAATCCATGCCTTGACTACATTTTCCCACGTAATTTTGGCCTCTTTGAGGATCTGCTGGTCTATATATAGTAGGTGATTTTTTTCCTAATGTTCCCCTGTGGCATACTTTTGTTCTTCCGGAAAATTTCCATAGTATTCAAGCGAGTAATTGATTACATCTCTTGCCTTATCGTTGCGCTTTCAGACTTATCTGCGGTTGTCTTTTTTTGGATCTTTTCATTTCGTTACATTCCTGTATATTTTATTTTCCCAAGCAATTTCGTTTGTAGTCGCAGTTTCTTAATTTGTCCTTCTGTCCTCGTTCCCCATCGAGGTTTTGTATTTCTGTCCGAATTCCTTTGGGGAATGCCTATTTTATCACCGACTAGTTTTGCTCCGGCATCGATTAACTCTTTCACTTCGGTAATGTTCTCCGTTGGGATATATTTCAATAATTCATTTACTTTTTCGGTCTCTACCTTGACATTTTTTCCAGTCTTGATTCCTTCGGGATAGTAATCTAATCTGTTCACTCATGGTTCTCTTAAGGAATTCTACATTTTCTCCATCTTCTGGCATTAAGATTGATACTGTGATGCTGGAATCTGTCATCGTTTGGTTTTGAATATTTAGGACTTTAGCTCCTTTAGGGACTCTTTTTGAATATATTTTTAACAATTTACCTGTACACATATTTCTTGTATTTCAAGGTCAGAAATCCAGTCTTTCTTTAAAATCAATCCCTTTTAGTCGGTCAGTCTTTAATTGGTTGTATTAGATTTAGCAGATTCTGTCAAGATCTCCATCGTTCACCTCTTAAAATTGGTTTGCTTTTAAAATAACAGTAGGTGATATTTTTGTTGTCTCCTTTGGTCCAATTTTTCTTTTGATGTCCCACAGATGCATTGTTGCTTCTATCTTTGCTGGTTTTTTTACACCTGCGTTTGCTGATTGTCTTTCACTGGAGTCAGAGGGACAGCCAGCCTCCTCAGGTTTCCAGGACTCTTCTCAGTATTCTAGTCGATCTTAACAGTGCTGTGGTCTGGATGGTCTCAATTCTTCTTCTGATTTACAATAACTCCAGTACCTTTTCAAAGCCTTTGCGAGCTGTTCCAAGAGCACCAAAATTGATTTCATTATCATTTTCATGTTCCATGATATTTCTTTAGTACTCTAGCAAGGTCCAAGTATTCGTTTATCCTTTCGTTTTCTTTTATTTCCACCCGGTGGTCCAACGGGATGATAATGTCCTCGAGATGGCAAGTTCCTTTTTCCTTCTTAATCAACTCTTGGTCTAGTAGTTGTCTAAATTTCTGAGACGAAGCTTGATGATCTTTATCATTAAGGGTTTTTGGACTATTGTCTTCATCTTTATTGTTATTTCCACAACGTTTCGGTCGGTAAGTCCTCTGGCCTTCTTCAGGTGTTTGTTGTGTAAATTTCTGAGACGAAGCTTGATGATTTTTATCATTAAGGGTTTTCGGACTATGTTAGTTTTATTCAGTGATCAGCCGGGATAGCAAAGTCGACAATTTTGCAAGTTCTCTTCTTTTTGTTGATCATTATTTGGTCTGGTCTTCTGGCCGAGTATAATTATTATTTCGGTGTTTTTACAGCAGTACTAGCTGGTGACCTTCACAGCACATCTCAAACTTCCAAGAACTCTTTTAAATATTGTAGCTGATTTAAATTTGGGTCGAGACACTTTCAACCCTTTCCCAGATTTCTCTTCCTCTATTCAGTCTAGTGTGTTCCAAGAGCTCCAACAATTATTAGTATCACTGTCACCCTTATTTTGCACAAATTGGGTTCAGTTCTCAGGCAAATCCTAGTTCTTCTTCTTCTTCTTCTTCTTCTTGGTGGTCAGCACAGAAAACTGGGTGACTAAAAGCCTCCTAAATTCTTCAACACCATGACTTTATGAAGTTTGTACAATTCTATCATCCTCACCTTTAAATCCTTTTCAACGCGCACGGGCCAAGTCAAAGGTACCTCTCCTCAAGACACTTTAAAATTCGCACTCTTCCACATTGTAACTTTATGCATATCTATTAAATATATATGATTTGGTTGGGGTTTTATGGCATATCAACCCCTACAGGTTATTTAATGACAAATCATGTTTATATATATATATATATATATATATATATCAAATATATGATTTATAAACACATTTTTTGATAGCATTTTAAGATGGCCTGAGATCATTTTTTGCACACAATTTAATAGTTTCAAATATTGCTATCTAATATAAATAGTACAATTTATCATAAATCATTTGTTTTCACATTGTTAAATTTTTTCAAGTATTGCTATGCAGCAGTAACAACTTAATATCAGTCATTTGTCTGCACACATTTAAATATATATATATATATATATATATATATATACACACACACACACATATATATATATATATATATATTGTCATCCACAGACAAACTGTTTCGTTCAATAAGAACTCTTCAGTGTGGCTATATATATATATGTATAAATATATATATATATATATATATATATATATATATATATATATAAACACCAAACAGCCCTATCTAAGGAATTCTGGAGTTTGAAAAATAAAGGGTTAACCCCTGAGATTCATTGGTTTATATTGAAAAAGTCATATACCCCAATGGTAGATTGATGGTAGATGTAATCTATGCCTTGAGGAAAAAATACAAATAATAACATACACAGACCCTGAAAAATTGTTAAATAAGAGATGTGAATTAATTGCTAGATGTAGACATAAGACTAAATTTAAACTATAGAGAAATTATCATAAATAATTGTTTAAAAAAACATAGAATTAAATTGAGAAATAAGGTAAATGAACAAAAATATAATTAAGATAAAAAAATGTGAAGAAAACTTATCTTGTATACGTACACGTAAAAAAGGGGGTAACTGAATTAATAGGCTCTATATTAATAGACGTAAAATTATAAAAAAGTGAATTATCTAATTCAGTAAGGAATTTATTTTTCTATTTTTTCAAACTTAAGACTCCATGAGTCTTAAGTTAAAAAAACAGAAAAAGAAAAATAGAAAATAAAAAAATTAAATTACTATAATTCCAACCGGCAATAAAATAAAATAAAATAAATAAATAAACCAGAAGTGGACTAAACGAGGAGATAACTCTTCACCCCTCTTCTATCCCTTCCAACCCTTCCCTCCCGTGTCTATTCTGAATTATTTTATCCATAAGATCTGAAGATGTCCTGTTAATTTTTTCGTGGTTTTGGTTTATTTCAAAAAGCCATAACAGGATGGAAATAAAATTATAACCCTAATGTGAGCGGTTCTGTTTTTTCTTAAAGAATATATATATATATATATATATATATATATATTATATCTAAAAGATTAATTTGGCGTTAATTTTGTTTTAAAATGAATTAGAACTAATCTAGTATTGCTTTTGTTTCTAGTTAAGGGATTTCAATTATTGCTATATAAAACTTATAATTCTACTCAATATTAATCATTTGTTTAAACACCGTTAAGTGGTTACAGATATTGCTGTTTGAAACTGATTATTCAATCCAACATTACTCATTCGATAGTTAAATGGTTCCAAGTATAGCTATGGATTATCAAAATTCGAGTGAACATCAGCTATTTGTTTACACACAGTAAAATGATCAAACAGTTTTATTTCAAATAATTCAATTTGGCATAAGTTATTTGTTTGCACACCGTTTAGATATCAAGCAGTTCTATTTGACTCATTCATAGGACCCTGTCAGGTGCTACCACTCCGGGACAGAGTGGACATAGGAGCGATGGCAATGAAGGGGTACTCCACATTCCCCAAATTTCCAGCATAACTGGAGCCTTACCATCAGATTGCTTCGTGTTATATCCAAGATATTCGATGGGGAGGGTTTTACCCCTCTGCAAAGATGCATTCTGTTTATTCTTCAGCCCTCAGCCGAATGGGCTGATCTGTAAGTCAGTCTAAATAACTGAATCGTAATTAGTATATTAACTCGTTACAGAGATTCATGATTGTTATCATTAATTGATCTTGATAGATTTTTTTGCTCATTAAAAGAATCTCAAACTATATAACTAGTCATACCCATTGTCCTTGGTATGACTCGAAACTGTATCGGGAGCCATGGGGCAAATAGAACTGTTCACTCATTTACTTAGAATTATTATCTATTTTAAACTATGCTGCTGTGTACAAATTATCATATTTACCCAACCCCTCCGCTCGGGCAGGATATGACACAAGGTCAATTTTTTAAGCGGAGTTTAACAGGTTTGAATTCAGAGTTTTCCTTCTCCTAGACTAGTTGCCTCACCAAGGCTGAAGAACCTAGTCTGTGTACAAATAATATTCGATTGAAATACTTGATAAACAGAATTAGTCATGTTAAATAGCAAAGACTTGAAACCATTTAATTATGAACGAACAAATAATTAGTATTAAGAAGAATAATTAGCTGCGTTAGATAGAAATATTTGTTTTTCTTTCTTTTTCTTCCTTTTGATTCGAAATCTTTCTCGATAAACAAACGTAACATAAATTCTTTACAATATTTCTAATCATATTTACCAACCCCTCCACTCGGGCAGGATATGACACAAGGTCAATTTTTAAGCGGAGTTTAACAGGTTTGAATTCAGAGTTTTCCTTCTCCAAGACTAGTTGCCTCACCAAGGCTGAAGAACCTAATCTGTCCTACTATTTACCCATAGCGTCGTGTCCAATTACGATAACCATTACACCACGGGTACAATATTCCTAATAAGTCAAATGACGTAATTTAAAACAACAAATACTAATTCACCAATTAAACGGCCACCTTTTTCTTGTTATCCTATTTACCGACCCCACCACCCGGGAAGGATATGACACAAGGTCAATTTTTAAGCGGAGTTTAACAGGTTTGAATTCAGAGTTTTCCTTCTCCTAGACTAGTTGCCGAACCAACTCTGAAGAAATCAGCCTGTCCTACTATTTACCCATAGCTGGAGGGAGAATGATTGGATTCATACCTTTCCCAAGGGTATTAGTGTTATGTGAAATGCAATCAGTCTCGTCCAGGATTTGAACTCGTGTCGCCGTGTCCATTTCCTACGACGATAACCATTACACCACGGGCACCTCCAAACTTTTGCTTGTTAAACAAATTTTCCCCTAGGTTTTTGTATTTTGCATTCTTAAACATCCATCGTTGACTTAACATCACTAATATCTCCCCTCATAGCCCTGATGATGGTTCAGTAGAACCGAAACGCTATTGTGTCGACTTCTTAATAAATCTCTCCTTCAACTTGGATTATCTTGTTATCAATTGTTTTCTACATGGAAATACTTGGAACTATCTGTGCAAACAAATTATAATTATTGAACTATTCAACTTTCCTATTCGTATGGATGTCAAATTTCTTCTTTTAAGAATTTTATTATCATTCACCATGATTTTAAATAAATTTTGCATTCGACCATTATGTATAACATCAGTTTAGAGAAAACAATGAAATATTTGATGTTATGTTTCAAAGAAACATGAAACAAAAATCTTTTTCATTAATTTTTCTTCATGCTTTGACATAAAACGCCCACGTATATACATAGCTTCATTTATAAATGAAGACTTTTACAATTTTAACAATCAAACATTATTTAATTCTATGACATATGCTGATAGATTTGCAGTTTTTTTCTTGATTACCTTTCTTGATACATGTCAAATATCCAAAATAAGAAACGTTGCTCACGTATATTTTTTAAAATGCCAAGTTACCAAAAAAAGTCAGCATCTACTTCCTCTTTCTTTCTATGTACCGTATCGGTAGTCTGGGTTTTCCCGCTAAAATATTTATGCGCGTTGAGTTCTCTGTCCTTAGTATACCCCTTTCCCCACTAAATGGTCGATATCAACCCCTGGGGTCGGAAGAGAGTTGATAAACATGGTGGAGATAGAATGCTGAACTTTAGGGAGGAAAAGCTGACATTAAGAAATGGAAATACATAAATACAACTTGATACACGTTATATATATATATATATATATATATATATATATATATATATATATATATATCGTCTCTACTCTGCTTAAAAAAAATTGAACATTTTTGTCAATATTTTTTGTACTTGGTTACTGTTCACTCCAATAGCACAAAACATTTTTTTCTTTTTCTGTCTAAATCTTTCAAGAAAGATTTCTCAAAACAATAATCACGCTGGCATTTTGTATAGACTTTCCTATAGAAATACGAGGATCATTAAATAAGTTTCCAGACGTTTTTCGTATGGGCACTTTTATTGAGAGTACACACATGAAACTCTAGTCCCCTTTGAAGTAATCGCCTCCGGCTGCAGTGCACTTGTTGGACCGTTCCAACAACTTCTTCAAGGCCCCATGGAAGTCCTCTTGTGTGAACGTGTCAATTACTTTCGTCACAGCCTCTTTCATCTCCTCAATTGTCTCATAACGACAGCCTCTGAGCTTAGGGAATAACCAGAAGTCACAGGGAGCAAGGTCTGGACTATATGGAGGGTGAGGAACTGTCTTGATGCCCATCTTGTCAAATAGTCTGTGACAAGGATGGAGTTGTGGACTGGGGAATTGTCCTGCTGGAAATGCTCTGACCCGATTTCAAGAGTGCTGGCCTCTTCCGACGGAATCTCTTCCTGAACTCCCTTTAAACCTCAACATAGCAACTCTAACCCTAACCGTTTGGCCAATCAACTCTGGTGTATTGACTTCCTTACTCCTCCCACACCTCTCATCATCCCTCATAGACTCCCTGCGTTCCTTGAATCTCTTATGCCACTCAAAAACTGATGCTCGATTCATGCAAGATGCTCCAAAAGCAGTCTGAAGCATTCCATACGTTTCTGTTGCATTTTTTCCAAGTTTGAAACAGAATTTTATCGCATATCGTTCTTCTAAAGTGTCCTCACGTCCAGATTGTATTTTTAAAATTCCCCAGCTGTGACAATCAGGCTTTAGTAGGGTGTATTCCAATTGCTGCTGTAGCTGTTCATTTAAACCTGAAATCATATAAATTAGTCTGTCATCTTATAAGATGTATAGCAATAACATACTGAATTTACAAGAGTCTATAACAATTTTAAATACCCATACAAAATGTCTGGAAACATCGTATGCACCTCGTAGGTAACATTTATTTTTTCCATGAAGGTGTTGATAGTCTAAAAAGTTTGATAACTTCTTATTACTCTATCGCCTCGGCCACACGATACTACTGTCTTCTTCAGAGGTACATTCCGAAAAAAGATATTTTCCTTTTTTTTTTCCTGAAAATGTTCGAAGAATCAAGAGGAATAGCAGCCAAACCTTTAACTTATTTAACAACGTTCTTCAGTCATAAAATCTGTGCGAAAGTTGTGAGGTCAGTCTAAAAAGTAACGAGACTGATTTTTGTTTTTCAGGTTGGTAACCTTGATTGAAAATCAACGGACCAATGTTGATTTTAAACGCTTAATCAGTGGTTATTTAGGAAAGAAGGCTTCAAGTTCCGGTGAGACGTGCTACAACTACCTTTATGATTATGTTATATAATGATTTCGTAATAATCATGGATTCTATGTTCAACCGCATAAATTAGCCAATCTTGACGCAAGTTATAAATGCTCATCTCTAAGAGCTTTCTAAAGAAAGTAATTAATTGGAAAGTTATTCTAATTTTCAGGATGGCAACCCTTATTAAAACCATATTGATCTGACACCTACTGACCTATCGGAATTCACGTTGAATAATCTTGGATTATTACAAGAGTATCTGATTGACTGTCTGGTAAAGTGTATTATGAAATTGAAGCAGAAGAACATCGAATTGGGTCATGTGATCAAATTCTTAAAATTTAGAACAATGTGACAGAAATAACACTGAAGATTGGGTTTTATGAGAAGGTACTAAGGCAGCATATCATTTTTGGATGACTTAGAGACTGTAGAATGTGAACCCCGTTTCGATCAACTGGTCATTTCATGACCTAAGGAAAATATGACAAACGTAAAGGACCCACATGAGATCTTATAGAATTATGAACGTGAGAATGATTATAGATTTTAAAAATGTGAATCATCCTCGGCGTGTGCAGAGACGCACGTTGCCTGAGATGAAGACCAGACGAAGATATGGAGACAATTCGCAGAAAAAGAAACAGTCAAACGTGTAGTCCCAGAAAAATTCTACTCACTTTATCACTGATCTTCAGTGTCCCTCTAGATCGACTTCAAAAACAGGAAAACATGAGGTCGAGTTTTCTTCCAAAAATCGTAGGGGAAGTACCCGTAGCGGATAAGCGACACAGTAACAAATAAGTTCGAACTCAAACCGCGCTATTACCCCCCACTTTCGGACAAATATCCTTGGGAAAGATATAAACCTCATCCCCCAGCTGTGTGTGTGGGGGGTTAAATAGTATTACTACTGTTCTTCTACAAGGATGATTTTGGCATTAAATAACCCACGAAGGTTGATATTTCATTAAGCAAACAAACCAAAGCAAACCATAAGTAAGTAAAGTTGGCGACCATAGTCGAGGGCGACCCGAAGGTTCCCCTTTCGATAACTACCACACCAAGGTGTAGGGGAGGGTGCCACTCCTTTCCCTGGATTGCTCCACTTTACCCTTGATCCGTACCTTATAATGCTGAGTGTTAAGCAAGGAGGCATCAAGTACCATTTTTTGAGTCTTTGGTATGACTCGACCTGAGATTGAACGCAGGTCTTCCGGGCCAATAGCGAACACTCTAACCGCTAGGCCAATGTCCGGTATATTTAAAAAAAGAAAAAGAAAAGCAAACCATAAGCTGTAGCCAATACCCCAATAGAGGAGGGGCAGGGTCGTCAGCCTCTAAATTCAAAGCTCCTTATTTATTCTTAACCCTTTTCAAAATTCAAAACTTTCGTGTGATTACTTCTCGCATGAGAGTTCTCATGGTTAACCCCTGGCTCTCGCTTCTCCAGGTTCATTGGGAGTAGTGAAAGGCAGTTTCTTGCATAAAAGGAAAATCTATTTTTTTCCCCCTGTGTGCTGCTTTCTTTATTTCTCTAACTTTCCAGCTGTTAGACACTATCAAAATAAAATGCGATTGTAAAGAGATACATACGAAGGAGGCTAAAGACATAAAGATGTCAAATGAAGACATAGCACAGATGAAGACCAGAACAGTCATTAATATACCACGTTCACAGTAACAAATCACAAAAAAAAAAAAAAACAATGGTAGAGAAACAAAAAAATGATTATCTCAAATAATTTACATATCCGTTAAGGGCATCGTAGAATTTCGTATGACAATTTCTGAGACCCTTTCTTGGCCTCGTTTTGCCTCTGTTCTTGAACAGCAAGGAACGATAAATTTAAACCCATCAGATGAACCATTTTAAAAAATGTTCCCCTTTCACATACTGTTTGTTTATGAAACTATATGTGTATATTTCTATCTGTTTGGACACATTCACGTGTCCTTTTTTTAATACAACTTGAATGAATTTTGTATATACTAAGTGTTAAATGTTCGTGTATGTGTATAAGAGTTTACATTGTCTTTCATTCTGTTGTGTTCCGTATTAGTATATCACGGATATATTAATGTTGGTCTTTAGTGAGAGTGGATTTAACAAAATATCTTTCTAAGCGCCAACACGATTGTCAGAAAAACATAGATTTTAACCAACTGTTGTTTACGCTGCTAACACTAAATAAAAGATGAGGGAATGCTCTTATCGTTGTGGTGACGTTGTTGTAATAAAACAATTTCTTCTTGTTCTGATAACATTTCTATATCGAAAAGTTTTTCAAACAATTCAGTTTAGCATGAGTAAACAGTTTTACTATCAAAAACATTCCCATTTCAAGCAGTTCAGTTTAGTCAATCAGTTCAAATTCAAAGAATTCAGTTTAATATAAGTTTAGTTTTTGTCCACACAGTTAAATGTCAAAACAGTTCTATTTCTAGTAATTTAGTTTAGCATAATTACGTATTTTAGTTCTATTTGACCCATAGAAAGAACCCTATCAGGTGCTAATTCTCCGGGCCAGACTGGACCTGGGAGAGATGGCAATAAAGGGGTCATATGCAGGACACTCAATGGGGGGGTCTTACCCCTTTGCAGAGATGCAGTCGGTGGATTCCGTCGACTGGGCAAGAAAAAGTTTGGTTTGATTTCTTTGTTTAATGGCATATCAACCTTCGTGGGTTATTTCAGTACCAAAACCATCCTTGTAGAAGGTCAGCAGTGATACTATTAACATAGTTGGTCGATATCAGAAAAATTTATATGATACCGATTTTGTTTTTCGCTTGCAAAGAAAGAAACTTGAACAAGAGTCTTGTTCCTTACAGCAGTGCATATTATTTTATTGTAAACAGCGAGAAACAGCCCGATATATATATATATATATATATATATATATATATATATATATATATATATATATATATATATATATATATATATATATCACCAATGGTGCTATGAATAAAAGCACAAAGGGTGGGACAAGTGCTTGTTCGGAAACAAAGAATTTGTCTACTCGCAAAGTTTGCATCAATCTTGCTTTGTCTTAGAATCTTATCCCTGCAATGCCTAAACACGTTCTCACATACCAATATGGCGTAAAATCGAAAACCTTCATGAGAAGAATAAAACCAGGAAATGTGGCAAGGTAAAGGAAAGAAAGAAAGAAAGAAAGAAAGAAAGAAAGATTAACGATGTCTGCGTAGTAAAATGGAAAAAGAAGAGAGAAAAAAGAAGAGAAAGGAGATAACAATTAAAGAGATGAACAGACAGAGAGTGAGAGTTAGTAAATGATTTCATGTTGAAGAAAGAAAGAAAGATAGAAAGAAAGAAAGAAAGAAAACAGCAGACGTTCACAAGGGAAGAAAGAACATAAAGATAGAAAGAAAATTGAGATGAAATAAAGACGAAAAAATGCAAAATAAATAAGTAAATAAATAAGGACGAGAGAACATTTACAAGGATATACAGAAGCGAATTAAAGATAATACAAAAGAAAGAAAGAAAGAAAGAAAGAAAGAAAGAAGAAAAGGGGAGATAAACAGGGGATAAAAGAAGGGAAAATGCAAAATCAAGAAAGAAGGAAACAGACGAAGTTTACAAGAGAAGAAAGAAAACTAAGAAAAGAAAGAAGGAAAAATACAAACGAAAGAAATAGATAAGTAAAGAAAAGAAAGAAAGAAAAAATTAGAGGAAGTTAATAAGGAAAAAGAGAACAAAGAAAAGAAAGAAAAGAAGGACAAATACAAAAGAAAGAAAGAAAGAAGAAAGGAAACCGACGACGTGTGCAAGGGGAGAAGAACATTATGAAAAAAGAGAAAATACAAAAATTTTATCTAAATTCGATTGAAAGTTAAAAGACAGAGGATTAACCGCAATAAAAAATTAGAGAGTTATTTAAAAGTCCTCTTCAGCAAGTAGTTTGCATAGTAGATGTTATTTACGCCTAGAAGAAACATTTGTAGTTTGAAATATAAAGATTGTAAGAATTTATTACATATGAGAAACGAATTTATATTTAAATTTAGACATAGAAATAATTCAAATTATGATAATAAATATTTTATTTACTTTTTAACTACATTAATCAAATATATATATATATATATATATATATATATATATATATATATATATATGTATTAGTATTATATTGATCTTCAAGATATTTTATCTAAATATAGTATATAAATTTGTATAACATTAAAAGCCCTTATATTAAAAAAGCGTTTTAATTAATTTCACGTATTGTCCCCCACTGTGAGTTTAGATAAGAGAAAAAATATATTTAAATTAAAATAAAATTAATTTTACACCTGTACATTTTTCATATAGAGACATTGGAATTAATACAGAATATGATAATAAATATTAAATTTAGATTTTAGCCACGTCAAACAAATATGTAGTTAAGGATAAATTTATGATTTTGAATAATTATTATAATAATTATATTATTATGTTATTCTTTTAAAAAGCAAATATTTTAAACTAATGATTACATATAAATCTTAAAACATTATTAATTAATTTAAAGTAAAGTTTCCTTTAGTAAATCAAACAAATTTAATATGGAATCTAAATAAAAGTCATTTTAAACTTAAACTGTTATGAAGAAGGTAATTATTAGTCATTCACAGGTTTTTTAAAAAGATAAAGAAAAATGATATATATTACTCATTAAATTGCTTCGTAAATAATCGCACTAGATTTGTATTATTCATTGGTCTAAATATTGTGATATTAACTGATTATTTCGATGGATATGAATTTCTATATCATCTGATAACTTTTGAATTTCAATAAACTTAAAGGAAGCTATTAAGTTACGTAATCATTATTTTAAAAAAATCAAATAATTGATTAAATTCAAATTAGAATAAGGATGATACATTTAGGTTTTTGGATATATATATATATATATATATATGTTGGTATTATTCAGCCATCCTTATTATATAATATATATACCCCGTTTTTATCGAATTTACGGTGTTTAATACTTGAAAAGGGCCGGAAGAAAAGATCCTTCGTTGTTTTATTTTTTTTTTTTAGTTCCCCAACTGTAATTACCAATAGTGTCTTTGTTTATTATAATATATACATTTTGTTGTACCCGCAATTTTATATATATATATATATATATATATATATATATATATATATATATATATATATATATATATATATATTTACCCAACCTCTACGCTCGGGCAGGATATGACACACGGTCAATTTTTAAACGGAGTTTAACAGGTTTGAATTCAGAGTTTTCCTTCTCCTAGTTGCCTCACCATGGCTGAAGAACCTAGTATATCCTACTACTTACCCATAGCTGGAGGGAGGATAATTGGATTCATACCTTTCCCAAGGGTATTAATTCTATGTGAAATGCAATCAGTTTCGTCCAGGATTTGAACTCGTGTCGCCGTGTCCATTTCCTACGACGATAACCATTACACCACTGGCACCTCCATGAATATATATACTTATATATGGTTATATATTCTTATGTATAAATGCCCGTGCATTGATCACTATTTGAGTATATTAATACTACATATCCTCTATGGATTGTTTCTTTTAAGTCTATTAATAGACTTAATTTATATTATATTTTTATATGTTTGTATGTGTATTATTTAACAATACACACACACACACACACACACACACACACACACACACATATATATATATATATATATATATATATATATATATATATATATATATATGTATAATACAAGAGTCATAAAATGAATTAGGGGAAATTTTGGAAAAAAATTCTAAACAATTTTTTTTTTTTAATTTTTTTCACAATAATATAAACTCTACCTGGCAACAATATTTTAATATAACAGAAATATTTGTTTCAGACTATCAAGAATAGTGGCAAATAAAACAGAGGTCTGTCATGAAATTTTTGGTGGCTGAAAAATGCAAACCATGTGAAATTTACAGAAGAATGTGTGATGGATATAGAGATGCATATTTTAGTCAAAACATTTACGAATGTCACTAAAATTCTGAGTTGAAAAAAATCTTTGGAATGGAAACAAACTGACTCTCCAATAAAAAAAAGTTCCGGTCGTAACAGTTAATAAAGAAGGTCATGCTTACACTGTTATGGGAAATTAAAGGACCCATTACAATTGATTTCCTTGGAAAAGGTGCAACAGTGCTTACTAATGTCAAATCCTAAGAAAATATTTCACTTTATTTAATGACTCATGTATATTTTATCAAAAACCTTTACGAATCAGCTAAATGTCATTCGTCCGAATCGTATGAAAGTGACCAGGAAGTTACAGTTCAGATGTTCTGCAGACAAAAATAAAATAATCAAAACAAAACAAAACACTTTGTGCTCAAAGAAAGACCATTAAGTTATTATGGTAAGACCATTTAGATATTTCTTGCAACATAAACACAGACGTTATCCTGCAGCAAAATGGCGTCCTTCTTTTTATTAAACACGGCACTGACTGGTTGAGTATTCAAAGCATTATTTCATGGCAATCTGTAGTCACTGGCTAATTTCAAAGGAATTTGTAATATAGAAATACACACACACACACACGTAAGGAACGACAAAAGAAAAGCACACAAAACACACCGAAAAAAACAGAAACACACATACACACACACACACACACACACACACACACATATATATATATATATATATATATATACATGTGTATTTGTGAGTGTGTTTACTCACCTAATCATGACTACAAGTTCCATGTATTTTCACTTAAAATGCAGTCATCAGAGAAAACGTGACTTTTAATTGGTGTTGGATCATTCTTGCGATTGATGGATTTTAACGGCATGTCAACCTGTTGAGGGCTATTTTATGTCTAGAGGTTACAGAATTTCGTTCATTGAAGAATCATATTTACATTTTTGAATAGTGGTTTCTTAACAGTTTTTGCACACATTTATATGGTTTCAAGTATTTCTATCTAATATAAATAATTTGATCACAGTCATAGGATATCAAATATTCCTATATAATACAAATAAATTGCAAACAGTCGTATGGTTTAAAGTATTTCTATTAAATATTAATATTTCATGATTTTTTTTTGCACTCGGTCCCATCGATTTCGAAAAATTTCTAAACAGATCTTTTTCAGCCATATATGGGACCCTAACAGTTACTACTCGGGTTCAGAGTGAATCAGGGAGTAATGGCAATGAAGGAGTATTTATAATTCCCAGATCTCAAGAATTAGAGCCTTAACATCAGATGCAGTTTAGCACCATACACAAGACACACCTTCTTTTATGTGGAGGGTATCTTACCCCTCTGCAAGGGATACAGATAAAACCTGATATTAGAAGTAAACATTTTTAAAAAAGAAATTAAACAGCATTTCGTTCAAACACGTCCGATTAATATTTGAATTTAATTCAATTTAGATAAGATGTCAAAATGATAATTATCTGGTGATTTTAATGTTGAAATGAACAAGTTTTGATGAAAAATTTTTTTTTCTCTCGAAACAAGAAAAGGCTCAAATAATATCGAGTAGAGAAGGATAAAACTTTTAATAAAGATTTGTTAACGTAACTCCTCTTAACAGTCTCATAATTATTTGGTTGAGATATGTTCATTGAGAGAAAAAAAAAAGATTATTTGTGTGTGTGTATTTGTGTTTATTTATTATAGATACTTCTTATTTTGTTATATACATGTTTTTACAATATATATCTTTATATATATATATATATATATATGTGTGTGTGTGTGTGTGTGTGTGTGTGTGTGTGTGCGAGTGTATAAGATTTAATTCCACACACACACACACACACACACACACACACACACACACACATATATATATATATATATACATATATATATATATATATAAGTCATGCAGATATTTCCTGATAATATATATATATATATATTTGACTTTATGGAAACCATTCAAAATGTTGTTAGTCCCACCCATTTTTTTGACTTGCTACACACTTTGTATGGCTAGTTTCTCTTCTTTTATGAATTTGTTTGTAATTGTTCTTATTTCTGGTCGAGAGTCTTAGAACATTTTGGTCGACCCTCGTACATAAACTTTTATATAAGGTTTATATATTATTACAAAATCAATTTTACAATGTCTAACTATATATATACGAGGTGTATACGATAAGTTTCCAGACTTTTTTCGTATGGGCACTTTTATTGATAGGACACACATTAAACTCTAGTCCCCTTCGAAGTAATCCCCTCCGGCTGCAATACACTTGTTGGACCGTTCCAACAACTTCTTCAAGGCCCCATGGAAGTCCTCTTGCGTGAGCGTGTCAATTACCTTCATCACGGCCTCTTTCATCTCCTCAATTGTCTCATAATGATAGCCTCTGAGCTTAGGGAATAACCAAAAGTCACAGGGAACAATTTTAAATGCTTACACAAAAAAGTCTGGAAACTTATCGTATGCACCTCGTATATATATATATATATATATATATAATATATATATATATATATATATATATTACTAACAGAACTATGCTGGATTTTCCATATGCGCCCCTAACACGTGTGGCACCTGCCACAAGGCCACTGCGAGCTAGCGAAAGTCACCCTTGTTCTTCGGAACGCAAGATTCAACTCAACTCACTTTTCTCAAATCTTCCAAAATCCTCCGCACGCGCTTCAGGTGCATGACGTCATTCACATCACCAAGTCACAATGTTCTCTCTGGGATTTTTATTCTGACATCTGTGAACGACACATCCTCCCCGCACGCGCGTTAACACCTGCACTCAAGTTTGCACCTAACTAACCAATGTGTTGAGCCGAAAGGTTCTCAGCCTAACTAAACCCAAAGGCAAGATATATATAACGAAATCCCTCGGCCAATATATTACAATGAAAGCTTTTGTTACTTTATGAATTGATCTTAGTATTTCTTTTTCATTTTTTAGTTTACAAAAGAAAAAAGGTTTTATATAATATATAAAAATCCAATACAAGTGAAAGCTGTAAAACATTTTAATAATATATTATTTTCTTTACATTAAGTGTTCACAAACAGAACACATTTTTACTTGATACTTTTTGAAAAAGCAACATAATCTTAATTTCAATTTTTATTCACGTTCTGAAAATCTAAATATAAAAGAACATAATTTACACATTTTTGTTTATATTTGAAATATTTTTTCAAATATGTAACCCGAAATTCCTGAGTGGTTAGAAACATTATAATAAATTTTAGATTTTTTAGAAATATAAAAAAAATTTAAATTCAGTTTTTAATTGCTTGTTGAGTTACAGTGATAAAAAATATTTGTTCAATTTATTTTTACCCTAGAAAAATGCATAAATAAATAAAAAAAAAAGCTCAAAATAAAAAATATGTCATTATCTTTAGTTGGAAAATGTTAAGTATTTATTAAAATGAAATGTATTTGTTTATTGTATGAATCGTTTATTTCCCTTTTGTTAAGGGTTTTTGGGTTATACTGGATTAAAATTGATACATTTAGATGTGAAAAATATGAAAAGTATTCTTTTATTGTATGATTTGTCCTCCTGGTGTAATGGTTAAATTGGTTGACTTCGGAATCGTTACAAACGAATTCGAACTCAAGTCACCCTAATACGTTTACTTTCGAACCCCTTTCATCACCCCCACCCCCAAGCTAGAGGTTAAATGTTACCAGTAATATTCTTCTGCAAAGATGGCTTTGACATTGAATAACTCATAAAGGTTGAGATGCCATTAAACAAAGTAACCAAACTAAAAATACAAGTTTTTGAGTTCTCGATAAACAATTCTTTCGTTTGATCTTTGTTTATTTTCTTTGTTTAATGGCATATCAATCTTTGTAGGTTATTTAATGCCAAAACTATTCTCCTAGAAGAACAGTAGTGGTGCTATTTATTTAACCCATAGCTGGAAGGATAAGGGGGTTCATACCGTTCCAAGGGTATTTGCCCGAAAGTGAACGTAATAGCACGACTGGAGTACGAACTCGCATACTACGATTCTGCAGTCCATCGCTTTAACCATTACACCACGAGGACACCCATCTCGTTTGATCTTTGTTATTTTGTCATTTTTATCTTCTAAAAATGTAACATTGAATTATATCTTGTAATCAGTGAAAATCAAAAACTAGATTTTATACTTTTCCTTACAATAAATATATCAATTTATACGCGCGATTTTAATGCTCAATGACATCTCTTTTCTGAGTTATAAGTCGTTACATATCTACCAAAACTGATGTGACTCCTTTATAAATCGATATATATATATATATATATATATATATATATATATATATATATATATATGTGTGTGTGTGTGTGTGTGTGTGTGTGTGTGTATATAACTATTAATAGAATAATTACAACAGCCCAAATACACGCATATATATATATATATATATATATATATATATATATATATATATCATCATCATCATCATGTCACGCTGGTAGCACGGATATCCCTGACCTTCTCTCGCCACTCCTCCCTGTCGTTCATTGCCCTAGGCAGGTCTTCAGGACAACATCCCGTATCCTCACATAGCTGCTGAATGTATGTTCGTGCTGGTCGTCCTGCTTTTTCGCGGCCATGTGTGGGGGGCCATAAGAGTACATCTCTTATGAGTTCGTCCCTGCTTCTCCAGCAGTGTCCTGCATGTCTGGTTCGTCTAACTTGAATAGTTTTCGTGATAGGAGGCAAGTGGCCGTACAGTTGGTGTCTTGTGGGATGTTGCCGCCAGGACTTGTTCAAGATTGCTCGCAGCATTCTTGTGTAATTGCCGTCTAGCTTCTTCTCCAGCCGTTTTGTTAGCGTCCATGTAGTGCACCCATATAGCAGCATCGATGTGACCGCTGCCTGGAAGAAACTGCGTTTCATTTTATCAGTTAGGTCTGATTTCCATATAATCGATAGCCTATTGATAGCTGTCCATGCTTTCGTTAACCTCGTTTCGATGTCCTTTTCGGTTGATTCGACGCTGCTTCCTAGGCAAGTGAATTTGTCTACTAGTTTAAGAGGGATTCCTTCTAGAGTGGAGATGTCCCCCGTTTGATTATAGCACATATATTCCGTTTTGTGTGCATTAACATAGAGGCCTATGCCTGCGGCTGCTCGTTCCAAACTATGCAGTAGTGTTTCGGCTTGGTCGGGTGTATTTGCCAGTATCGCTATGTCATCGGCGTAGTCGGCGTCGGTAATTGTTTTTGCGGGGTACCTTCTGCTTCTTTTCGTCGTCAGCTCGAAGCCATTCTCTCTGATCTTGTCAATCGATGTTCTAAGTACATAGTCTAGACAAATGATAAAGAGGTACGGAGCCCGCGTGTCCCCTTGTAGTACTCCTGCTACAATGTCGAAGTATTCTGTGTCTCCATCTGGTGATCGTACTTTTACTTTGGTGTTTCTATAGAGAATTTTGACTGCTATGGATGTAAGTGTTATGTCCCGGTAGTTTTTGGTTAATCCGAGGTCCCCATTTTTAGGGAAGGGGAGTATGCATCCCTTCATCCATCTATCTATCGGATTTTGATTGTATACTGCGTTGCAGTGTCGGAGTAGTATGTCGTCGAATTGTCTGGTCTTCCATACTTCTGGGGGAATCTCGTCCTGCCCTGCAGCTTTCCAATTTTTAATTTTTCTGAGAACCGAGTCGAGTTCTTCTTGTGTGAATGGTCCTAGTTTAATGTGTAATTGTTTACTAATTATTCTGGTGATTGGTTCATGTGTTATTTTTGGTGGGTTTCCTAGTAGGTTTTCGAAGTGCTGTTTCCACAGTTTTATTCTTTCTTGTTGGTTTGCTGCTTTCAGTTTTGCTTTGGCTGTGTTCTTTCTTCTGCTCACTTCGTTTATTGTTTGCCAGGCAATTCTAGATTGTCTATCTTCCACCGAGTCTCTAATCTTATCTATCTGATTTTGAATGTATTCTGTCTGTTCCTTTATATATATGCCTGCTAATTGATATTGTGCCGTTTTTAGTTTTAAGGCATTTGTGTTTGTGGGTTTTTTTCGATAGTTTTTGGAGGCTGTTTTCACTAGTGCACGTTTTTCTCTCACCGCTAAAGTTTCCCATGGGACTCTATATTTAGTTTTGAGCTTTGTTGGAATGCATTTTGCTGCTGCCTCGAGGTGTGCATTGACGAAATTTTCATATTCGTCGTTTGGTGTACTTTTTTCCATTCTTTCTTGTAGTGTTTGGTATCTGTTTCTTGATTCTAATACGTATTTATCTCTTATATCTCTGTTGTTCAAAAGGGCCCAGTCATAGTGTTTGGTGGTCGCTGTTCGTTTGGCGTTTTTTCGTAGGCTTAGCCTTATTTTCGCCGTGACTATTCGGTGATCGGTGGACACACCTTCGAAAGAGGAGTATGCCTCGCAATTCATTGCACTATTTTTCCATTTCTTGTTTATAAGGACGTAGTCTATCTGAGCTTTAGTATTGTTCGCGTACGTGTATATATATATATATATATACCAATACTCCGCCCGTGAAGGATGTAACATGATATCAATTTTTCAACGGATTTTCACGGGTTTGAATTCAGAGTTTTCCTTCTCCAAGATTGGTAGCCTGGCCAAGGCAAAAGAACATAGTTTGGCCTAATATTTACCCATTGTTGGAGGGAGAATAATTGGATTTATACCTTTCCCAAGGGTATTAAGGAAATGCAATCAGCCACGTGCAGGATTTGAACTCGTGTCGCCGTTTGCTCATGGACGACAACCATGGACATATATATATATATATGTGTGTGTGTGTGTGTGTGTGTGTGTACACATTAGGCATAAATAAGTATACCACCGAGAATCTTTTATCGAAGTTAATTTTCTCTTAAAAGAAGAAGGTATATATATATATATATATATATATATATATATATATCTGTGTATCAAAGTCTCTTCCCTCTTTATATATATATATATATATATATATATAACAACAGATTGCTCAGAATAAAGTTGTAGATTTATTGAAAGATAATGAATTGAAAAAATTCATAGAAACATAATATATTCAATCAAAATGTTTCCCGTCGGCATCTTTGTATGACTTTATACCTCGACAGCAAATCGTTTCTTTCATTCCTAAAAGATATTTCATTCAAACAAGCAATATACTCATTCAAACTTTCTTCATTTTGATCTTGATTGGATAAGTTCTTGCCTCGAAGCTATTCGTATGAGATTGTCGATCAAAATTGCTATTTTTAAATGAAGGGAACTTATTCTTTCTTTCGGATCCTCACTTGTTATAGATGCCGGCACCATGACGATTTTTTGTACTCGTGATAAAAAGAGTTAATGAAATTAAGACGAAAGAAATACCAGAGTAAAATTAATAACGGTTGACAATGGGTCATTCAGTAATAATAATAATAATAATAATAATAATAGGGTGAGTCAAATGTTTTGCAATCTTTTGGTAATGTGGGGCAAAATTGGGCAGCTCCAAATACAAAAGCTGAGGTCGTAAATGTGAGGAATTTCACAGGACTGTGAAAAGTTGAATACTAATCACCGGATTTCCCCTCCCATTTCTAAGTACACGGCCTCGGAATCTACCCTTTTCAGTCTACCCAATCTTACCTTATCGTCAAGGTTCAGCAACACGAGTGAAACTTCTTGAACCATCTGCTCATTCTTCTTTGATCAATTGTGACTTCATAGTTTCGTTTGGTTTAATGGCATATCAACCATTGTAGGTTATTTAATGCCAAATCATTTTCATACATATATATATTAAATATGTATATGATTTGAAAACACATTTTCTTTATATAAATATGTACACACACGAGTGAACATACCCACCGTTGCCTATTGAAGAATTACAACAAATTTAAATCGAAGCAGTGAATTAAAAAATATAAATCTCTCGGTTCTCATGACTTCTTTATTAAACAATAATTATGCTTCTCCCACTGAATTCCATTGCGAGTTGATTGTTTGTATATCGAACCCTCGAACAAAAGATTTAAAGTTGGCCATAATAATCACTCAAATAATATGGGACGAAAAACGACAAAGAAAATTTTGATGAAAAATGTTGATGATGATAGTGAATGTTTTAACGGGATCTTATCATTGATTATGCTTTTCGGACTGACTTCCTCATCTAGGTTGTTTTTTTCCACAACGTTTCGGCCCTCTGATCCTCCGGCCTTCTTCAGGTTTATCTCGAAATCGGGAACTCTGGAATTTCGAACCCAACCCTTTATTGTTCCGGGGGTACCATGTTCTTATTCCATTAAGGCCATTGCTGCTGCTACTGCTTAATGCTGTCGCTGCTGCTGCTGCTTCTATCGACGCTGTCACTGCCATTGTTTTTGTCACTGCCACTGCACTCAGGATTGAACTCAGCACCTTGGGGGACTTCCAATTTTTGATTCAACGGCCATGTGTCTCTTGGACGAAGATGTATCAATTTTTGGGACTGTTAAACCTAAGTTCTTACTCTAGGTTCTCTCTCACGATTAGAGGTTCCCAAATCGTGTTCAGTTCTATACTCGGTCTGCTCAGGAGGTTGTTATGTCCTAGCATGTGAGCTGTTTCTTTGAGTTTCCTCACTTTTTCCAGTGGGGCTCACTGTTTATTATTTTAACTTCATCCCAGAGGGGGCGATGGTCACCCTTTTCCTTCCATACATGGTAGGCTATACCCGACTTGTCCGTTTCCCCTCTAGTTACTGCTTTTCGATGTTCTTCCACCCTTACTTTAAGAGGGCGGCATGTTTCGCCCTTGTAAACCTTGCTGCAGCTGCATGGGATGGAGTATATGCAGTTCTTGGTCTGGTTCTTCTCTGTTGGTGGCTTTACTCGGACTAGGTGTCTTCTTAGTGTTGATTCACTTTTGAATACCGTCCTGATGTTGTAAGGGGCACATATCTTTTGAATTCTTTCGGAGACCCCTCGTATGTATGGTAGGCAGACCGTTGGAGGTTTTTGCGTCTCACTTTCTTCACTTACTCTATTCATCTTTCTGGTGGACAGTATGCTATCAGGGTAGTTGTTACGTCGAAGGGTATTTTTTAGCCTGGTCATTTCTTGATGGTATGTTTGGGAGTCGCTACTTATTGTCTGTGCTCGGTGTTGTAGACAGCGTGCGATTCCATGTTTGACACTGTATGGGTGATGGGAGTCGAAGTTAAGGTATTGTCCGGTGAAGGTGGGCTTGCAATACACCGATGTCTTGAACCCACACTCTGTGCGTGTTGTGAGTATATCCAGGAAGGCCAGTTGGTTGTCTTTTTCCTTCTCCATTGTGAACTGTATGGATGGTCGTATTGTGTTCACATGTTCCAGTAGTACCTGGACGTCTTCCTGATGAGGCCAGAGTATGAAGGTGTCATCAACGTATCTGAGCCACATAGTTGGCCTTAAGGGGGCTGAATTTAAGGCCATGTCTTCGAAATATTCCATGTATATATTCGCCATTACCGGTGATAACGGCGAACCCATAGCCAAGCCTTCTTCTTGTCGATATACGTCATTACCCATTCTGAAGTAGGATGATTCCATGCAGAAGGTCAGCATTTCCATTAAGTTCGGCAATGGTACACATGTGCGCTCTTCTATGGAAGGGTCCGCAGCTAGTTTGTCATGAATTACTGTTAGTGCCTCACTGGTTGGGACTTTGGTGAACAGACTGACTACGTCAAGGCTAGCCATTTGGTGCGAACCGATGGGTGCCTCTTTGATCAGTTCTGTGAAATGGGCAGAATTCTTAACATGTGTTGCTGACTTGCCTGCTAATGGGTTTATTATATCCACAAGGTAGCGGCTCAGTGGATGTAATGCTGAGCCTCGGCAGCTCACTATAGGTCTTAGTGGAATACCGTCTTTGTGTATCTTGGGGAGACCGTACAAGAATCAACACTAAGAAGACACCTAGTCCGAGTAAAGCCACCAACAGAGAAGAACCAGACCAAGAACTGCATATACTCCATCCCATGCAGCTGCAGCAAGGTTTACAAGGGCGAAACATGCCGCCCTCTTAAAGTAAGGGTGGAAGAACATCGAAAAGCAGTAACTAGAGGGGAAACGGACAAGTCGGGTATAGCCTACCATGTATGGAAGGAAAAGGGTGACCATCGCCCCCTCTGGGATGAAGTTAAAATAATAAACAGTGAGCCCCATTGGAAAAAGTGAGGAAACTCAAAGAAACAGCTCACATGCTAGGACATAACAACCTCCTGAGCAGACCGAGTATAGAACTGAACACGATTTGGGAACCTCTAATCGTGAGAGAGAACCTAGAGTAAGAACTTAGGTTTAACAGTCCCAAAAATTGATACATCTTCGTCCAAGAGACACATGGGCGACTAAGGCGTTGAATCAAAAATTGGAAGTCCCTCAAGGTGCTGAGTTCAATCCTGAGTGCAGTGGCAGTGACAGAACAATGGCAGTGACAGCGTCGATAGAAGCAGCAGCAGCAGCGACAGCATTAAGCAGTAGCAGCAGCAATGGCCTTAATGGAATAAGAACATGGTACCCCCGAAACAATAAAGGGTTGGGTTCGAAATTCCAGAGTTCCCGATTTCGAGATAAACCTGAAGAAGGCCGGAGGATCAGAGGGCCGAAACGTTGTGGAAAAAAACAGCCTAGATGAGGAAGTCATTCCGAAAAGCATAATCAATGAAAACACCTCATCCCAAAAATATAGACAATTACTGTGATTTTATCAATTTCAAACACAAACAGGTGGCTCGATTAATTGTACTTAAGGGTACACACACACTACACACTCGAGGGTACACACGCACACACACACACACACACACACATTCGAAGGCACACACACACACACACACACACATACTCGAGGACACAGACACACGCACACGCACTCGAGGACACAGACACACTCACACACTCGAGAACACACACACACACACTCGAAGGCACACACACACATACACACACTCGAAATCACACACACACACATAGATACACACACACACACACACACACTCGTAGGCACAGACACTATGATTTTTTGTATTACCCTACAGAGGAAGAATCGAGATCATTCAGACCACAGCACTTTTAAAATCAGCTAGAGAACTGAGGAGTGTCCTGTAGACCTGATAAAAATTGTCATCACTGAGACTCTCTTGAAAACTCACTAGTTGCTGCGGGTATGAAAAAAGTGGATGAAGTAAACTAATAATTTTTCAGGACAGCTAATAAAAAAAATGCACTTTGCGAAACTGCACATCTCCTTTGGAGTGAACTATAATTGTAACAAAAAATATCTCCCAAAAGAAGTAGCATTAAACAAAAATTGATAGAATATATATTATTACAACCTTCTCTTACCTAAGTCTTGGGTAAAAACCTACTGAATGATTGCAAATGATTGAAAGGATTGCTAAAAATTAAATACTACTACTACTAATAATAATAAGTCTATGTGGTGACAGAGAAGAAACCATCAATCACATAATAAGCGAATGGAGCAAATTGGCACATAAGGAGTACAAGGCTAGACACGACTGGGTAGGGAAGGTAATCCACTAAGAAATGTGCAGAAAATTTAAATTTGAACATACTAACAAATGGTATATGCACAACCCAGCACCTGTCCAAGAAAATGACACACACAAACTCCTATGGGACTTTGACATACAAACGGATCATCTAATCTCGGACAAAAGACCAGACCTTATAATAATCAACAAAAAAAAAAAGAAAATCTGACCACAAAATAAAACTGAAAAAATGTGAAACGAGAGATAAGTACCTCGATCTTGCAAGAGAATTGAAAAAAACTATGGAACATTTAGGTGACAGTTATACCAATTGTGATTGGTGCTTTCGGCACGGTAACTAAAGGATTATTAACGGGCCTGGAGGATTCGAAAGTTGGCGGCCGAGTGGAGACCATCCAAACAACAGCATTATAGAAAACGGCCAGAATACTGAGAAGAGTCCTGGAGACTTGAGGAGACTTGTTGTCACTCAATCTCCAGTGAAAGACCATCAGCTAACGCTAATGTGAAAAACTCTAATGAGTAAATAATAATAATATTTATTGTTTCAGAACGTGCAAGATATCCGACGAAGTCATAAATTTTATCGAGAAAACCATGGAAAACTGGAGAACCAAACGGACAGCAAGAGGAAAAGCTTAGCTGAGGTGAAAATCCAGAATGGCAACTTCTAGAGAGCTGCGCAATCACCATTACTATTTGTAATAGCGCTGATGCCACTCATGCATGCTTAGGAACAGCGAGTTACAAACTTACTCATCATCATCATCATGATGTCGTGCCGCCAGCACGGATATCCCTGACCCTCTCTCGCCACTTCTCCCTATTGTTCATCGCCTCCGGCAGGTCTTCAGGGCCACACCCTGTATCCTCACATAGCTTCTGGATGTATGTTCGTGCTGGTTGTCCTGCTTTTGCCTGGCCATATGTGGGGGGTCCATAGGAGTACATCACTTATGAGCTCGTTCCTGCTTCTCCAGCAGTTACCTGCATGTCTGGTTCATCTAACTTGGATAGTTTTCGTGATGGAAGGCAGGAGGCCGTATAGCTGGTGCCTTTTGTGGTGTTGCCGCCAGGACTTGTTCAATATTGCTCGCAACATTCTTGTGTAATTGTCGTCTAGCTTCTTCTCCAGTCGTTTAGTTAGCGTCCAAGTAGTGCATCCATACAGCAGTATCGACACGACCGCTGCCTGGAAGAAACTGTGTTTCATTTTATCGGTCCTAACCCTAACCCTAGTGATAGACAAAAAAAAAAAAAAAAAGAAAAAAAAAGAGAACCTGCTGAAAAATGGATTTCGTCTTTCCAGTTGATTACAGGGTAAAACTGAAAGAAAGTGAAAAGAAAGATAAGTACCTACCTAGACCTTGCTAAAGAACTGAAAAAACTATGGGGCATGAAAGTGACAATGATGCCATTTGTAATTGGTGCTCTTGGTACAATCACCAAAGGATTGTTACAAGGACTGGAGGACTTGGAAATAAGAGGACGAGTAGAGACCATCCAAACTACAGCATTGTTGATATCGGCCAGAATACTGAGAAGAGTCCTGGAAACTTGAGGAAACTTGCTGTTACTCATATTCCAGTGAGAAAACAAAGGCTAACGTTGGTGTGAAAAGCTGTTAAAAGTAAAATAATAATAATAATAATATGCACAACCCAGCACATATCCTAGAAAATGCCACGCATAAACTCCTATGGGACTTTAACATACAAAAGGATCACCTAATCCCGACCAGAAGACCAGATTTAATAATAATAAACAAAAAAAAAAAAAAGAAAAAAAAAAAGAGAACTTGCAAAATAGTCGACTTTGCTGTCCCGGCTGACCACAGAATAAAACTGAAAGAATGTGAAAAGAAGGATAAGTACCTCGACCTTGCTAGGGAATTGAAAAAACTGTGGAACATGCAGGTGACAATTATACCAATTGTAATTGGTGCGTTTGGAACAGTAACTAAAGGATTACTGAAGGGACTAGAGGACTTGGAAGTTGGCGGACAAGTGGAGACAATCAAAACGACAGCATTGTTGAGAACGGCCAGAATACTAAGAAGAGTCCTGGAGACTTGAGGAGACTTAAGACCATGAGCTAATGCTGATGTGAAAAGCTCTAATGAGTGAATAATAATAATAATAATAATAATAATAACTATAAGAAGAAGAAAATGAATCTCTTCTAATTGTAGCCTACAACAATGTCATAATGTCAAATTATATTAAAGCAACAATTGATGATGCGTAACAGAATAGTAAGTGGAGGTTATGTTGAAACAGAGAGGAAATGATTAGTCTACATTATTGGATGCAGCAAACTAGCACCAAAGGAATACAAGTAGCCATGACTGGGTCGGAAAGGTGGTCCACTAGGAATTATGCAAGATATTAGATTTTCATCATACTACCAAACAGTTATGCATAAACCGCAATCCCTCCCAGAAAATGAGAAACATAAAATTCTTTGGGATTTTAAGATAAAACGGATTACCTAATCCCGGCTAGAAGATCACCTTTAGTTTAAATTAACAAGAAAATAAAAGAATTTGCCGTTTTGTGTATTTTGCCGTTGCGGCGAACCACAAAGTGAAAATCAAGAGAAAAAGACATGAAAAAACAAAAACTTGAACCTTGCCCGAAAGATAAGAAAGCTGTGGATTATGAGAGAGACGGTGATACCAACTGTTGTTAGCGCACGTGGAATGGTTCTCAAAAGTTTGGTAAAAAAGACATGGGGATATAAAAAGCATCGGGAGAATTAAGGCCATCTAAACTAGAGCACTTTTGAGTTCGGCCAGAATACGCCGGGGACACCTGAAGATCCGAGGAGACTCATTGTCACTTAGACTCCGGTGAAAAGCCACCACTTGTGTCTGGTGTAAAAAAAACCTGCCAGGAAAATAAGAAAGAAACCATTTTTCCAAGTTAAAATTAATTCCAGTACATACCATTACATACCATTACACAGATAAAAATTGGCCCAACAACCAAATATACTCTCAAATACAGGATGGATTGAATAACACCCACTTTAGTGCACCAAACTCCGGGAAGAAATCACAAAGACAACCCTAGGGATACCAACAACAAAATTATACGCCTTTTTTAGGCAACACAGGCCAAAGAAAAAGACCAATCGAGGTAACGTACCAAACAAAACCTACAACATAAAACCAAAAATATTCAATCAACCAACATCCAAATTAGACACAAATTAATTTATTAAAACTAGGTCTGCATTTTCCCCACTCCATAAAGCAATATTAGTGAATTAAAAAGAGACCTTAAAGAAATTGAAAGAAAATTTGGATTGATACAGAAATTTAATAATAAAAAATATAGACGACTCCCTAGTAAAGAGTAAATCAAAATTCTCCCGAACAACAATATTATTAGGGAATTAATTACTTTCTTCGAAAAGCTCTGGAATATTAAGTTAAAAGACAAAAACAACACAAAACAACCTGTCATACAAACAAACAAAAATTCTAAAAAATATACTGAAACAAAAAATTATAATTATAAAAGAAGGAGACAAGGGAAACAATGTATCCATTTTTAAGTAAATCCTATTTAAGAACAAAAATCCAATAAATACAAAGAGATAAAATCAACTATGAATTAATTGATACAAACATAGACAATGATATTCAATGAAACATTTTAAATTTCTGCACAATACACAATGCATTAACTAAAAAAGAGCGTGGGGTGTCCTCGTGGCGTAATGGTTAAAGCGCTGGACTGCGGAATCGTAATAAGCGAGTTCGAACTCCAGTCGCGCTATTACATTCACTTTCGGACAAATACCCTTGGGAAAAGTAAGAACCCCCTTATCCTCCCAGCTATGGCTACTATTCTTCTAGGAGAATAGCTTTGGCATTAAATAACCTACAGAGGTTGATATACCATTAAAACAAAGAAACCAAGAAACTAACTTACTAAATCCCCACAAAATAGCAATTTTTACGCATTACCAAAAATCCACAAGTCTATGGAAATTAAACTAGCCGTAGACATACTAAAATTTGAATACATAGAAATTCTAAACTCTAGTAACCTTAAATTTAAATCTATTGTAGCTGGCCCATCATGCCCAACCAATTAGAAAACTAATATAACTGCAACAATTCCTAGATAAACTAAAAACGCTACATCAGAGATAGCATTTACTTTTTGATTTTAATCATGATCATGAAGCAACATTAATGCTTTACATAACTTACTCCAAAACCTACACCCTAAAATAGAATTCACCGTGGAATACAGTTTTTAAGAACTACCATTTTAGATATCCTCATTAAAAATCCAAACGACCAAATAATCACAGATATTTACCACAAACCCACAGACACCTAATAATATAGCCATTTCAAGAGCCATCACACCTAAGGCTACATAAAATCCATCCCTTACTCCCCGGCACGTAGAATATACTTAGTAGTCTCAAATAACCACACCAACAAACTCGTTTAGAAGAATTACGCGTAATCCTCTAACAGAGGGGATATCTCTCAACACTAATAAATAAAAGATTCGAATTAACAGAAAAAATACCATTTAAAGAACTATGAACCCCTCCAAAAATATAGCAACGAAGAACCCTTTGCTGATGTCTCAAAATACAATAAAAGAAATCCAGAACTATTTACCGAAATAACAAAGAACCAATAACAAAGTCAAACAATTATACAATTAAAAACATACTAGACACACACAAAAAAAAAATCATTAAAAGAATAAAATAAAAAAACTTAAAACAAGCTAACTGCATCTAAATTTCGGTAACACAAACGCATGAAAAATGTGTTGCTTATTCACCACCGAACCGGCCAAGCTGTCAAAATAGGAAATGCACCTGTGTAAATAACAGGTGCATCCGGTCGAGGAATATCAGGATATTATAACCTTGACCGTGGACGGGTTGAATGAGTGCGAAATTGTGACGCTCGCAGGAAGAAGAGTGGGCGTCAAATTATCATATAAATCGGGTGAAGACAGGAAGACAGTCAGTTGGAGATCAGATGAGTTGGAGACAAGATGCGGTAGAGAAAACCAGCACTCAGCAGAGTGGGCCCCTAGCCCCCCGGTTGAGCAGCCCTGGAGAACGGGAAAGAAACGCTGTTATGGCCAATAGAGTGAGAGTCAATATGTTGCAGTTCTGTTCGGTCTCCAACTCCCTCTCACACACAACCCTTTCAAATAAAGTAAGAGGTATATTTTTCAAAAGAATTGTGTCGCTCGTCTTTATTGTGTCGTTGTTTTATGATTCTGCATGCAGATGTATATGTGTCTGTATAGTTGGTCATGGCTATATAACAAATGTAGCGTATTTATTATACTCATATAAGAATAATCTTATACTTTCGAAAAACCGAAATCATTGTTGATATATAAAAAAATTTAAAAAACGTAGTTTGCATAATCAAATGTACATAGAACGAAATTTACATAGGAGGCACACAAAAACTGAACATTAGAGTCTTTTAACATAAAAGCAATATTAAATTACTAGAAAGTAGAAATCTTTATGCATCAAAACAACTTTATGAACGCTGGAAATGAAGCTTTAAAATGATGACAATATACAAAATTGATAACAACTCATTATTTCAAGTAAAAGAAAGATTTAAACCAACATTAAACAGGCTATAGCTATATGAACACACAGATCGACTAATTAAAAAAAACAAAACTTTCTCCTGCACAAAATCCCAGGAAATGTTTGTGTTTAAGTGTATGCATTCACAAATCTACATTCATAAACACCCCCCACACACGTACAGAATACATACATATATCCATAAAAGCACATGTAAAAAAGCAAATAAAAAAATAATAACACACACATTTACATAGACTTGAGGTAAAAAAAGGAAAACAAAAACAAAGGTCATGAATAAAACAACCAAAAATTTTTTCATACAGTTAACTCCAATTGGACAATCACGGACACAAATGTAGAATTAAACAAAATCAAAACAACCAATCAAAACAATTTTTACAATAAGAAACTTTACACACAACCAAAATTCAAATGCCGCCTTACTGCTTGACGAGGATTGAACTCTCCGAAAATTTTCAGGATAATTATAAAAAACCTAATTAACAGCCCCGAAATGATTTGCAGACCTATTCATTTTAAATATTTACTTTTATCTCGTTGGACCAACAATATATATATATATATATATATAACCTCGGCGCATGAGCAGGATGTAATTAAAATTTTAATTTTAAATCTCGATTTAAGAAATTTGAATTCAGAGTTTTTCTTTTTTCTTTAAAGCCAGTTGCTGTATTCATGTCTTCTGTGACAATAGTAGAAGTTGTGTGAAATGTAAGTCTTGTGTGGGATTTGAACTTGAGTCAACGTGTTCATTTCTCACGAACATCTGACAATGTGATATATGAAGCAACATTCAAAAAGGATGAAAATAGTAATAATGATGAAAAGTTATACAAGGCTCATTCAATAAATAAGGAGAATTTTTTGGACTGAAGAGGGATCTATTATGTATAAGAAGGTCTATCAATAAATAAAGAGAATTTTGGGAGGGGAAATCAAAATAAACTTCTTTTTCATAATTTTCCCCCTAAACATAAACTCAGTATTGTTTTGAATTGGATCATAGCAAAGTTATTTCAATCCGGTAAAAAATATTTGTTTGGAGGCTATTCAAAATGGGGGAGATACGTCATGAAAATTTCAAAGGTTGCGGAGACAATGTAAAATTTACAGAAGAAAGTGTGATTTGTATGTTTTAGTAAAAATATTGTTTACAAGTGGTCTAAACATGAGTTGCCAATGCGATTCTGAATTGAAAAGTCATTTCATGGAGTAGAAACACTCTCCGGTAAAGGAAAAATTCCGGGCTTGTTGGTTAGTAAAGAAGATCATGCTGGCTGTATTTTGGGACATGAAAACATCCATCACTACTAATTTCCTTGATGAAGGTGCAACTATGAACTGTGTTTACTATCGTCAACTCTGAAACATAATTCACTTTATTTATTTTATGAACCCCGTATATCGATGCGATTGAACTGAATTGGAAAAAGCGATGGTATAATCATAAACTAAGCGATGGTATAATCATAAACTAAGTTTTAACAACAAAGAATATTATAACAGAAAAATATTGTCGAAACAAGCATGAAATATATGATATTAAACGGTCAAATCTTCCCAAATAAAATGGGATATATAGAAAAAAAGCACAAGCTTACAAGGAAAGGTAACAATTGCTGCAAATTGTGTCTGGAGGGAAAATCATAAACCGTAGAATATGCCGAAGACGAATTGCTAAACAAAAAAGTGTATTAATTTTAAAGTTTAAACATAGTAAATTTCTCACGTGTCATTTATCACCTGACAAATTTCTTATTTTTCTTTGAGCAGCGTTATTGCAATGTATTTGTTTCTTTTTTCTTTTTGAATGCAAGTATCACGTGTTCTTGCCACTGACTTTACAAAACACAATCATAACGATTCATTTTCTATTTTTCTTTCTGTCTGACGAATCTACACATCATTTAAAACTTTAAGTTGCTGACTTTTAATGCTTTTAATTTGATATTTTTCGGGTTTTTAAAAACCTTTTTGCAGTAGAAGCATCGAGCACTTTTTCTTGCAAAATTTTCTCGTTTCCATTTATTATACCAAATATATATATATATATGTAATGATGTTTGTTTGAGTTTATGGTATATCAACCTTTGTAGGTTATCTAATATCAAATCCATTTTAATACAAATAATCAGTTCTATTTCAAACAATTCAGTTTTCACAGTTTAAATGTCAAAAACATTTCTATTTCTAGCTATTTAGTTTAGTCAAACAGTTCTAATTCAAACAATTTAGTTTACAGTTAAGTGTCAAAACAGTTCTATTACAAACAATTTGGTTTATTGTAAGTACAGTTTTAATGTCAAAAACCGTTCTATTTCAAACAATTCAGTTTAGCATGAGTACGCAGTTCAAATATTAAAGCAGTTCTATTTCAAGTAATTAAGTTTAGCATAAGTACACAGTTCTATTCGACTCATAGATAGGACCCTATTAGGTGCTATCACACCGGGCAAGAGTGGACCAGGGAGCGATGACAATTAAGGTGCGCTCCGTATTGGCCAAAGCTCAAGCATCACAGCAGCCTCACCATCAGATTGGTTTGTGTCATATCTAGGACTCGTTGGTGGGGTGTCTTACACTTATGCAGAGAGGCAGTCGGTGTATTCTACAGTCCCCCCCTGCCCCAACCGACTGGGCAATATATATGCAATAAAGAAACTTTCATGACAGGAAAAAATACAAAACAATGTGTTCCCTGAATTGGTTTATGAAGGGACATCAAAAACTAAGGAACTGCTTGGTCAGTTGATCGCTTAACCAAGGGTCATTGATTCTGTGTCTATTCGATGCTTTCTTAAATATATATGCTCTGTCATTGATACCGAGCACTCTTTATTTGAAATATAGTCAACTACATTGATATTATATATATATATATATATATATATATAATACAAAGCTCTTCGAACGAAGTGAGCACTCTGGTATCCGGTAGGGTATGAAATATAAAGAAACGAACGCTGCTGCTGCTGCTGCTGCTGTTGCTGCTGCTGCTGTTGCTACAAAATACTTTATAATTCCCTAGCCGACGTGGTACGCTTGTTGGCCGAGCAGTCAGATACTAAGTCTAACATAAAGTTGAGTGGGTTTCGATCCCAGCTTCAAGTGTCCTACGTATCTAACCACACTGAAGAGTTATGATACAACGAAACAGTCTGTCTGTGGATGACAATATATATATATATATACACGGATGTATGAACGGATGTATGTAAACAATAGTAAGTGATTAATAACCGTTTAAAATTTACTTCGTAGCTAATGTCTCCTCGTGGCTGAATGGTTAGAATCTTTGGCTTGGCATTTGAGTCAACCGGGTTTCGATCCCAGCTACGGGAAGATACTGTCTAGCCACTCTGATGAGTTCTGATAGAACGAAACAGATCTGTCTGTGGATGACTATATATATATATATATATATATATATATATATATATATATATATCATGAGGGACATTTAATGGCTGAAAGGGTTATAAGACAATTCGTTCTTTGTATTTGTGGGATAAAGAAAATCATGGTGTGACTTAAACCAAGATTTATTCATCGTAGTTTTCAAATGATTCAAGCTGGAAGCTTTTCGTTTAATGTAACATTTGACTTTAAGCAAATACTCAATGAAGCATCAATTTCTTTCTTTATTGTTGGTTAACGAACAACGCCAACAACAAGAAGAAAAACACCAATAACAAAAGACCAACTGGTATTGTTAACCAGGTTAGTTCTTCCGTTGAAGATTTCAGAGAAACTTTAATGAAATCTCTTTTAACTTCGTGATGGCGTTAACTTAATTTCAACTCGAAAGACATTGCTCCAAGATTTCGTTTCTTTTCGTTCAATTGAAATCATCCGTCAATTTCTAGCAAAAAAAAAAAAAAAAAAAATAATAGCCGAGTGATTTTTTGATTTTATTCATTTTCTCTGCGGCGTATCTAAAATCAGGAACACTCTCATTTTCTTTAAACGATTCACAATTGTTTCTCTAGCATTTGACTTGGTACGGGTGTTGATCTTGCAAGCTATTGGTCATGATTTTTGTCTGAATTTCTGGGACCAAACATTGTTCCTGTTATAAATTGTATCATACGAAACACTTCACTTCAAATTGTCTCGACCAATGCAGTTTCTGGTTATCTTTCAATGAAAATTCGGAGACGTGATAGTGTTACTATTATATATTGATTTTAATTGCATGTCAACCCGTTTAGGGTTATTTTATGCCCAGATAGGGTGACTATTATACATTGATTTTACTCGAACTCCATTCCTTGTGTTTGATATCTCAACTTATTACTTTCTGGATACTTTAAACTCCAGCCTTCTTTCTCTCTGATTGATTGATTGATTTTAATAGCAAGTCAACTCGTGTGGGGTTATTTTATGTCCAGAGGTTCGAGAATTGCGCACATTGTTCATTTATACTTACATTTATGGGTCGGTTTCTTTAGAGTTTTACACATGCTTATATGGTATCAAGTATTCTTATCTAATACAAATAATTTTTAAAGAGATCTATTTGACCAATGGATGAGACCCTTACAGGTACTACCATTCCAGGTCACAATGGACTTGGGAGTTATGGCAAAGACGGAATACTCTACATTCTCCAGATCTCCAGAACTGGAGCTTCACCATCAGATGCAGATTAGCTTAATTCCTAGAACACCCTCTTTTGGGTGTGTTCTTTTCCCTCTGCAGTGTGTACATTTTGTATATTATAAGACTCACCGATAAGGTGGTATTTTCTTTTCGAATATCTGAGACAAGATCTTGTTTCTATTATACATTATTTCATTTGAACCAGTCTCTTTATATTTGAAGTCTTATATTCAATTTTTTGCCTGCAGCATTCTCGAACATTTCCGCCATTTTTTTAAAGATGAAATATTAGTAATAATAATATGAATTGATGTGGAATATTTTCCTTGATTTTGTTGTTTTTATTACAATTTTTCGGCCAATGTGATTAATTCTGAAAGAAGCCTAGAGAGGACCCGGGACATGATGCATATTCCGTGGATCATTTGAGGCCTAACCTTTAAGATAGCCGGCAGGTTACTCTGGCGATGAGATACACACCTAAGAGACGTTGAAGAATCCAGTGGTCGATACAATGTTGGAAAATATATTTTAAGGTTGATCCTTATCACTGTTTTATTGTCTTTGTCCCAAATTATATATATATATATGTTTGTGTGTGTGCGTGTGTGTGTGTGTGTGTGTGAGTGTGTGTGTAAACGTTAGAATATCTTTGGCACAGAGGAAATTCGTTTCTCACCTATACGACAATCAGACCAATCCCCATTAACCCTGTGTCTACCCTATATCAATTTTATGATCCTCTTTATACACCCACACATAAACACACACACGCAAACAGACACATATGTATATATTCTCTTTACCTATCTACTTATTTACCTGTCTGTCCGTCTCTTTATCTCCTCATCTATACACCTCTCTCTCAATATATATATATATATATATATATATATATATATATATATATACTACGAGATTATTCTAACATTGTTCGAAATAAAAAAAGAAAAACTAAATTACTGTTAACGAGTATGGTGAGGTGCAATTATTTTGGCTTTTCGGGACGAATAAGACTTGCTGACCAATTTTAAGCAAAAGTGTTCCGTG
>OY757938.1:67885340-67910340 GCA_963585895.1 Sepioteuthis lessoniana | reverse complement strand
ATAACCCAGGAAAGTTGATATGCCATAAAACAAAGAAACCAAACCAGACCATCGGAAAAGGTATAACTCCATCAGTTCCAACCCCTCGGTATGGGTTAATTCTAAAGCAAAAAAAGAATTCTTTAGCCTTGGTGAGGCTAGAATTCTATTCAACCCTAAAATAAATACAAGTGAGCAGATAAATTATGTTTTTGTTTTGAGTGAGCTATAGATTGGGTGAAAATTTCAATTTACTTTTGTCTACCCCAAATTAAATCCAGTTATTAGAATTCTTCATTGAAAATCGAATAAGGGTACTGCTGAGCAAGTCTCTGCAACAGAAATTCAAGATTCATGAGAGTATGAACCTTGTTAGAATCATATTTTGATGATGGGCAAAAATGTGTAAGTGAGAGTTCTATTGAGCAAGTCACCTGGAATACGATACAAGACTCATTATACGTGGGGCATTCAATAGGTTTCCAGACTTTTTTGTACAGGCATTTAAAATTATCGTAGACTCTCAAAATTCACGATGTTATTGCAATATATCTTATAAGATGACAGACCAATTTTTATGATTTCAGGTTCAAATCAACAGCTACAGCAGCAATTAGAATACACCCTACTAAAGCCTGATTGTCACAGCTGGTGAATTTCAAAAATGTAATCTGACACTTTAGAAGAACGATATTCAATAAAATTCTGTTTTAAACTTGCAAAAAATACTACAGAAACGTATGGAATGCTTTAGACTGCTTTTGGATCATCTTGTTTGAATCGAGCATCAGTGTTTGAGTGGCATAAGAGATTCAGGGAAGGCGGGGAGTCTGTGAGGGATGGTGAGAGGTGCAGGAGGAGTAAGGAAGTCAATACACCAGAGTTGATTGGCCAAAGGGTTAGGGTTAGAGTTACTATGTTGAGGTTTTAAGGGAGTTCAGAAAGAGATTCCGTCGGAAGAGGCCAACCTTCTCCAAGTCGAGTCAGTGGCATTTCTACCAGGACAATACACCAGTCCTCAACTCTATCCTTGTCACAGACTATTTGACCAAGATGGGCATCAAGACAGCTCCTCAGCCTCCCTATAGTCGAGACCTTGCTCCCAGTGACTTTTGGTTATTCCCTAAGCTCAGAGGCTGTCGTTATGAGACAATTGAGGAGATGAAAGAGGCTGTGACGAAGGTCATTGACACGCTATACAAGAGGACTTCCATGGGGCCTTCCAGAAGTTGTTGGAACAGTACAAGTGCACTGCAGCCGGAGGAGATTACTTCAAAGGGGACTAGAGCTTCATGTGTGTACTATCAATAAAAGTGCCCATACGAAAAAAATCTGGAAACTTATTTATGATAATCGTAGTATCACCTTTGTTATAGTGACATTTTAATGGTGCCATTGAGGGTAATGCTGAGCAAGACCCCTGAACTAAATTTCAAAACTCATGAAGGTGTCAGTCTTGTTACAATGGCATTTTACTGATACGCCGAGAAGCATGAATGACGGTAATAGTGAGTATATACCCTGTAGTAAGATTCAAGACCCATAACAGTATCAGCTTTCTAATATTTTTATGGTATGCTGAGAATTGTGTGTGAAGGTTATACTGAACTAGTCTCCTGAACGCAAATTCAAAACTTCTTGTTAGAGTGACTTTTTAATGGTTCGCAGATAAGCGTGAGTGAAGGTGATGCTAGACAAGTCCTCTGGATTTAAATTCTAGACTCATGGCACAATCAGGTTTGTTAAAGAGACATTTCAATGGTTCGTTGAGATGCATGAGTGAGGGTGATGCTGAGCACATCCCTAAAACTCACATTCAAGGCTAATGACAATTTCAGCCACGTTAAGATAACACTTCAAAGATGGGTAGAGAAGCATGAGGGAGGGTGATGCTGAACAATTCCCCTGGATTTAAATTCACGTCTCACTACAGTATCAACCTTGTTAGTGTCACATTTCAATAGTGTGCAGAAAAACTTGACTGAGGGTGATACTGCGCATGTTCCATGAAATACAATTCAATCATGAATTAAAACAGTATCACCCTTCTTCTTTGAGTCACATTTTAATGGTGCGCAGTGCAGCGTGAGTGAGGGTGATACTGAGCAAGTCCTTTTGTATAGCCACACAATACATATACATCTGTATGCAGAATCATAACGACGACACAATAAAGACGAGCGACACAGTTCTTTAGAAAAATATACCTCTCACTTTATTGAAAAGGTTGTGTGTGAGAGGGAGTTGGAGACTGAACAGAACTGCAACATATTGCCCCCACTCTTATGGCCACAACAGCGTTTCTTTCCAGTTCTCCTGGGCTGCTCAATCGGGGGCCTGGGGGCCCAGCCTCTCTGGGACATGTTCCTCATTCCAGCATCTTCCCTCCAACTGATCTGATCTCCAACTGGTCTGAATTTCCTGTGCACCGAGTTATATAATAGTTCGACGACCACCTTCTTCTTGTGGGCGTCACAAATCGCACTCATTCAACCCATCAACGGTCAAGGTTATATTCTGATATTTCTCTACCGGATGCACCTGTTATTTACACTGGCCCTTTTCCTATTTTGACTGCTTGGCCGGGGTCAATATGCAACAGTCCCCTGGACTTAAATTCTAAACTCATGACAGTATTGGCTTTGTTACAGTGATAATTTTATGATACGCAGAGAAGCAGAAGGAAGGTGATGCTGAGTAAGTCTCCTGGACTTAAATTCAATACTCCTGACAATATCAGCTTTGTTAGAATGACATTTTAATGTTACGCTGAGATTAGAGGGTGAGGGGGATTCTGAGCAAGTTCTCATAAATGAAATTCATGTCTCATGTCAGTATCAACTTTGTTAGAGGGAGATTTGAATGGTACACACAGAAGCGAGTATGAGCAAGTCCCCTTGTTAGTGCCACATTTAAATAGGGTTCAGAAAAACTTTTGTGACCGTATCTGTTTTCTTAGAGTGGCAATTTAATGATTGGCGGGGGAGCGTAAGCGAGAGCAATGCTAAATGAGTCCCTTGAACGCAAACCCAAAACTCATGGCAGTATCAACCGTGAGGGGGATGCTGCACAAGTCCCTCTTAATAAGATATGATATATCTGCACATGATTCAATTTTTAAAACATGAGAAAGAGAAGAAAATTTGAAAGTGACGCTGAGCAAGAGCCTTTAACTCTGTTACAGAACTATCAATTGAAAAAAATGAGAGAGAGAGAGAGAGAGAGAGAGAGAGAGAGAGAGAGAGAGTGTGTGTGTGTGTGTGTGTGCATGTTAGCGAGAGAGAGAGTGTGTGTGTTAGGGTGAGAGAGAGAGAGTGTGTGTGTGTCTGTGTGCATGTTAGCGGGAGAGAGAGAGAGAGAGTATGTGTGTGTGTGTGCATGTTAACGAGAGAGAGAGAGTGTGTGTGTGTGTGTGTGTGTTTGTTTGTGTGTGCATGTTAGCGAGAGAGAGAGAGAGAGAGTGTGTGTGTGTTTGTGTGTGCGTGTTAACGAGAGAGAGAGAGAGAGAGTGTGTGTGTGTGTGTGTGTGCATATTAGCGAGAGAGAGAGAGAGAGAGAGAGAGAGAGAGTGTGTGTGTGTGTCTGTGTGTGTGCATGTTAGAGAGAGAGAGAGAGAGTGTGTGTGTCTGTGTGCATGTTAGCGAGAGAGAGAGAGAGAGAGTGTGTGTGTGTGTGTGCATGTTAACGAGTGAGAGAGAGAGTGTGTGTGTGTGTGCATGTTAACGAGTGAGAGAGAGAGAGAGTGTGTGTGTGTGTGTGTGTGCATGTTAGCGAGAGAGAGAGAGAGAGAGTGTGTGTGTGTGTGTGTGTGTGAATGAAGGTGATACTTCACTCCTTACCAATTCTTCAGCACACCATTCAATTCTTAAAAGACGAGAAGGAAGAAAATGTAAGGTTGATACTTAGCAAATCGGAATTATTTATCTGAAATTTAATTCTTTAAAAATGTACCCATAGAATGAGACATTGTCATGGTGATTCTAGGCTCATCTTCATTACAAAAATCCACAATTCAACCGTGAAAAATCTTAAACTAAAACTAAAACCAAAATGATAGAATGAAGAAGTGAATTTGATCCTGTAAAACACACAGACGCAATATTTACCCCTTAAAATAGACTAATTTACATTTTAGATGGAAACGAGTAAATTTTGCAAATCGTATTGTCTTAAAATGGCCATTGAACTGTAAGCCAATGAGATCTTATCAAAAATTCTGACCGAAACGTTATCAAGTTTTGATTAGATTCGTATTGCTGTCATAACGTTATCTCCATCTTTTAAATGAAACTCCATTTTTGTACAAATAATGAATAAGTCTTTCTTTGCCATGTTCCACTTTCTTCAAATATAGTGGCATGAGTTTTCGTTTTGCGTTTCGTTAACATAAATCAACTAATGTTTATCTCCATCAACACAAAAGAGGAAGAGAAAGAAAGAAAAACAAGATGGCCGCTAAATGAAGACGACATAATAATCTTACTTTTAACTAACGTTGCATGAAAATTGAAAATCGGAATATTGTCCATAAAAGCAATTTCGAATCATATCGAGTAAGCGTTTCCTTCATTCCCCTTTCTCCTTATTTCGACTTCATTAATACTAATAATATTGTAAAACCACCAATCATATATTTGTCTGAGTGCAAGATTTTTACCCAAAATGCTCCAAATGCATCACCATCTTTCATTTCTTCTTCTTCTTCAAAATGGCAACCAGATTTTTTATAAAAATCTCGACACGAATATCTTTTCTATTTCTTTTCATCTTTTTAAATTAAATAACACCAAATAGAAATGTTTGCAATATGATTTTCAAGAACGGTTAGCAATGTTGAAGGTAAAATGAAGCGACTGGTGGGGGGTGTTTCTTTAGAAAAAGGTGCTGGGTATTTCTAACAAGTTTCTTTGCTTAGAAACGTGCGTTCAGAGTGAAGAAAAAAGTAACTGTTAGTATTTATTAAGAAAAATGGAAGTAAATGGAATTTGGGTGCAGGGGGGGGGGGGTGATATCAAGAATGTAAGTTGATTTTTTTATTCATTTATATTAACCTTTTCTTTCTTTCTTCCTTTCTTTCATCTCTATTACACTTCAGCCTCCGTTATTTTGTAGTTCTTTCTTTCTTTCTTTCTTTCTTTCTTCCTTTCTTTCATCTCTATTACACTTCAGCCTCCGATATTTTGTAGTTCTTTCTTTCTTTCTTTCTTACACTTCAGCCTCTGTTATTTTGTAGTTCTTTCTTTCTTTCTTTCTTTCTTACACTTCAGCCTCTGTTATTTTGTAGTTCTTTCTTTCTTTCTTTCTTTCTTTCTTTCTTTCTTTCTTACACTTCAGCCTCTGTTATTTTGTACTTCTTTCTTTCTTTCTTTCTTTCTTTCTTTCTTACACTTCAGCCTCTGTTATTTTGTACTTCTTTCTTTCTTTCTTTCTTTCTTTCTTTCTTTCTTTCTTTCTTACACTTCAGCCTCTCTTCTTTCTATTCTTTCTTTCTTTCTTTGTTACGCTATGAATTTCTTCTTCCTGTTCTTACCTTTTCTCAATGACTGTCTCCTTTCTTTCTTTTTCCCGCCTTCCTTCCTTCCTTTTTGCACGTCTTTTTCTCCTTTACTGTGCTTTGTATTTTTATCTATTTTACATATAGTAATCCCTTTCTTTCTTTCTTTCTTTCTTTCTTTCTTTCTTTCTTTCTTACACTTCAGCCTCTCTTATTTTGTAGTTCCTTCTTTCTTTCTTTCTTTCTTTCTTTCTTCTGCTTGGGTATTTTCTTTTATACTTCAATTTTTTTTCTTTTTTCTTTTCTCAATATTTACTATTATCAAGCTTGTTCTTTTTCTTTTTTTCTACTCTATCTTCATTCCTCTTTCTCCTTTTATTACTTTCTTTGTTCTTTTCTTCCCACTTCCCTCCATTCTCTCTCTCTCTCTCTCTCTCTTTCTCTCGCTCTTTCTCTAATGAGCACACAATTTTTTTTTTAACTCTATACACATAAAAAGCAAACAAAAAAACAAACAAACAAAATTTTAAAAAAATCGAACAAAACTTAGTTACATAAACAAAAATAATTTTCCTGAAAGCGATTTTTCTTTTCTTTTCTTCTTTCTGCTCATGAAAAATGAAATGCATTTTTTATATTTTTATTTTTAGGTGAGGCCGTTCAAACTCCAGATTTAATACGATTTTCCAAATGTTCCCATTTTGAAAAAAGAAATTAGTTATGTTTCCACTTCGAGGGAGAATGAGGAACTAAAATATGCGATACATCGTCGCGTTCGTTCAACAATTTTTTCTCACCGCACCAATAATCAAGATTAAGGCTTTCATATCCTCATTCAGTTCATCATTGACAGGAAGTAGCTTGATTCTTTTGTTTTGAAAAGAAAAAACTCCCTCGAACAAATGTGTCTTTTTTTTTTAATTCATTCGATTGAATTTATTTAATGACGTTAAGGTCAATGAAAACATTGAAGTAATCAAGTAAATTATTATTATAATATAATTCCTTACGATTTCTCCCACCATTGTTAGCTTATAGTCTTTCAATGAAATCTCTGTGACAGCAAATCTCTTCAGATTTCCAGGACTTTTCTCAGTATTCTGGCCGATCTTAGTTATGCTATGCTTTGGATAGTCTCCGTTCGTCCTCCGATTTCTAATTCGGCCAGTCCCTTTACCAAGCCTTTAGGGACCGTTTCGAGTGCACCTATTATAATTGGTATCAGCGTCATTTTCACGTTCCTTTTTAACCATCTGGTGAGGTTTGAACATTTGTCTCTCTATTCGTTTTCTTTGATTTTCACTCGTGCTTTGTCTTATTTTCGTTTTATTGATAGTTTATTCCATTTCCGTTTCATCTCAATCATTTGTAAGGTTTCATCCCAGTTTGAGTTGGCTGCCCTCCCTAGAGTACAAGTGACAACAACACTGCATAGTTCTCCAGAACTCTCCTCAGTATTCTAGCTGATCTCAGCAGTACTGTGGTCTGGATAGTTTCAACTATTTCACGGACCTCCAGTTTTTCCAGTTTTGAGCAATGAGGGAGGTGCTGGGATACTCAGGAAGAAGAACGACAGTTTTCTTTTCTTTTGACGTCCTATCTAAATACAACAACACCATGGTGCCCCATAGCCCGATTTGTTGGTGGGGAGAGCACTATTTATGTAGTGTATCATATGCAGGAATAACCAAACATAGCCCATCTCTCTCAAGGTGTACAATTGACTTGAATTGTTTTCCTTCTCCTAGACCAGTTGCCCTACCAATGTTAAAGAGCCCAATCTACCCTACTAAGAGACCACAGATGAAGAAAGACCAAGTTGATCCATACATTTTTCAAATGCATTAGCGATATGGGAAATGCAAACGATCTTTTCCCCAAATTTGATCTCGGGACACCGAGTCCACTTCCTTTGACGATAACCGTTACCCTACCTGCCTGTCTCATATACTCAATTCTTGTCAACACATTTAGTAAAGTTTTCTTTAAATCGTCTTCTATTTATCTGGGAGCTGAAAAAGTCTAAGACATAAATAATGTTAGTTTATTTTTCGGGATTAAAATAACAGAACTCCCACTTTGTATATATCATCGAAATATTCCATGTTTACGAATCGATAACTGTAAGATTTTATAAACCAAGTTTAAGGTAGAATAAATTTCTATTTTCTCTATTGTTACCCGAAGAGTCCATTATGTAGAAACGGATAATATGAAGAACATAAAAACTATTATATATACTTAGACAACATTCTTATCCATGTTTAAATGCAGAAAAGCCTGACTTTTCTTATTCTTGAGAGAAACTTATGGTCATACAATTTAATTTCATGGTCGAATATCAGTTGTTCAGATACTTCTTAGTATATCTCCCTTCCTATCCTATTATGTCTCTAAGCTGATAAATTTAACTTTTCTCATTTTCGAGGGCATTTCATGGTTTTTACTTACACTGTTTGATTCTGTATTCGAATATTAGTCACTTGCATAATTCTGTGTGTATCACCCTTCCTACCCTGTCATGTCTTTTGTGCTGATAAATTTAACTTTTCTCATTTTCGAGGGTATTTTATGGTTTGTAGTTACACTGATTCTGTATTCGAATATCAGTCACTTGCATAATTCTGAGTGTATCACCCTTCCTTCCCTATCATGTCTTTGTGCTGATAAATTTAACTTTTCTCATTTTCAAGGGCATATAATGGTTTGCTGTTACACTGTTTGATTCTATATTTGAATATCAGTCACTTGCATAATTCAGAGTGTATCACCCTTTCAACCTTCCTATCTCGGTCATGTGGACAATTCCTTGCGTAAAACCATTCCTACCCTCTCATGTTTATTCTTTAATTCCTTAATACTTCATGCACGTTGTCAGTTGCAATATTTGTTTTTGTGGTAGTTTCTGGCTGACATGAAGATTCTCTCCTCTGCCCTTTACCATTCGTTCTTCTAATAGAAGAATCAATCCACATTTATGTCCCAGTAATTCTCCTCCTTCTTGCATAATCTCTTTGCCTCTATTAACACAATCTCAGCGTCAGACTTAGTTCTAAATATGATCATTAAATTCCCCCGGTTCTCTAATTCGAATCTTTCCATTCTGCTTTGTTTCCAACTTTGAAAGAGTTGTGAATTTACGATCGCTTTTGTGTTGGCATCGTCTTCAAAATCTTTCTCGATCTCATAAAATATTCTTGCTTTATTTATTTTTCTTTCTTCTTGATTCATTGAAGTTGATGCCAATATTCTAAGGTTGCGTTGTTTTGTTTAACGTTTTAATGACTTGATTATTTGTCCGACGGATTTCATCTTTTAACGTCTGTTTTCTTTGTGCAACGCAAACATTGCATGTTTTTCCATTCCAAATTCTATTCGATTGCGTTGAGTTAAAATTCCAGATTCTTTAGACTAATGTGTCCTGGCCATTTTGACTAAAATCATTTAAAATCGTCCATCTTACTCAGCTTTTCTGAAGAAATATTAAACTTGTATTATGTTTAGAAGTTTATATGAGATAAAATTGAGAAATATTGTTGATTATTCTGATGAGCCGAGGCAATGGCGTATCTCTCAGAAAATATCGCTTCAATCAAAAGTATTTTCGTTTCGTACAGACGTTTAATCTAAAATTTATTTTATCTATGCATTATACAGAATAATAATAATAATAATAATAATAATAATAATAATAATAATAATAATAATAATAAGAAGAAGAAGAAGAAGAAGAAGAAGAAGAAGAAGAAGAAGAAGAAGAATGTAACTTGACCTTGCAAGGGAATTAAAAAAAGCTGTAGAACATGAAAGTGACGGTGATATCAATTGTAATTGATGCACTTGGCACAGTCACCAAAGGATTGACACAGGGACTGGAGGACATAGAAATAAGAGGACTAGTGGAGACCATCCAAACTACAGTATTATTGAGATCGGCTAGAATACTGAGAAGAGTCCTGGAGACTTGAGTAGACTTGTTGTCACTCAAACTACATTGAGAAACCATAGGCTAACGATGATGTGAAAAAGTCGAATAATAATAATAATAATTATAATAATAATAATAATAATAATAATAATAATAATAATAATAATATGTGGACTTTGCTGTCCCGGCTGACTACATAATAAAACTGAAAGAAAGTGAAAAGAAGGATAAGTACGTGGACCTTGGTAGGGAATTGGAGAAATTGTGGAACATGAAAGTGGCGGTGATACCAATTGTAATTGGTGCTCTTGGTACAGTCACTAAAGGATTACTAAAGGGACTGGAGGACTTGGAAATAAGAGGACGGGTGGAGACCATCCAAACAATTGCATAATTGAGAACGGCCAGAATACTGAGAAGAGTCCAGGAGACTTGAGGAGACTTGTTGTCACTCAAACTCCCGTAAAAGACCATCACCTAACGCTGATGTGAAAAACTCTCCAGGAGTATCAATGAAAATAAAGCAAATATAGCAAACTATACACAAAGAGAGTAGAAGGCTAGTCCCGATTGGGTAGATGATCCACTGAGAATTGTGCAAGAAATTAAAATTTCACCATACTACCAACTGGTATATGTACAAAACAGAATCCCTCCTAGAGAATGAGATGCAAAAATTCTCTGAGATTTTGAGATACTAACAGATAACCCAATATCAGCCAGAAAACCTGACCAAGTAATAATTAGCCAAAAAATAAAAAATAAAAAGAACACATGAGAACTTGTAGTTTATTGGATTTTGCAATTTCAGCAAAATTTTTTAACTCTGTGTGAAAATCAAAGAAAGCGAAGAAAGTGACAAGTATTTAGACCTAGCCCGAGAACTATGAAAGCTGTGAAACATGAGTGTAACAGTGATAATAATTCTAATTGGTACATTTGGGAAGGTTCCTGAAGTCTTAGAAAAAGAAAAATTTGGAAATCGGAAGACGAATCGAGACCACCCCGACTACAACATTATTGAGATCGGCCGGATTACTGAGAAGAATCCCAGAGACCTGAGGAGACTTGCTGTTGTTCGGACTCTATTGGAAGCCCATCAACAAACGCTGGTGAGAAAAACTCGCGAGGGATATTACAAAATTGTTAATTAATAAGAAAAACGAAATTGGCTTCTCGTGGATTTTGCAGTTTCAGCGTATCTCAAGAGTGAAAAGAAAGCGAAAGGATTAAAAAGTACTTGAACCTTGCCAGAGAGCTGAAAAAGTTGTAGATGATGATGATGATGAGGATATGATGAAATGATGATGATGAGGATGATGATGATGGTGCGCTTGAACAGTCTCCAAAGGTTTTGAAAAAAGACTGGAGGCAAAGAAAATCATTGGAAGAATTGAGACTATCCAGACGAGGTCATTGCTAAGATTGGCTAGAATACTGAGAAGAGTCCCGGAAAATTAAGGATACTTGCTGTCACTCAAACTCCAATGAAAGACTCCCAATTAAAAATGGTGTGAAGAACTTGCAATGAGAGCCCCCACCCCCATCCTTACCCAGCCACTTGTCTAGTTAGCTAAGTCAAATAATTCAAAAATCAATTTGTAAAGCCAGAGATTCTCGAATATAGCTACTTTGAAAACGACCTGTGATCCAAACGTTTGAGGTAAGAGAACGTACATACTTAAAAGAATATTTATTGTGAATTCCCTAAAACTTCTAATTATTTTAGAAGCATATTTTCCGCTCTATTTTACCGCTTTTGTATCGAAAAACATGGAAAAAATTCGGTTTCGCTTAGAATTTTTTTCAATCCTAACGTTATGAAAATTCAAATACAGGTATGGTGTATTAGATTATAAGTGGGAGGGCAGAAATTTATATTTCTTGGCTGATAGTTGGAATGTCGTCAAATCATAGGTCTCTTCTACCTCTTGACTCACAAGCAAATTCAAATCATAGGTCCCTGCTGCCACTTGACTCGCAAACAAATTCAGATAATACAAGAATCTTTTTGTAAATCTGAAATTCTCGAACAGAACTGTTTTTAAAAGGAATGATACAGGTTATTTCGGAAGTGGGAGTTTGGATAACGTTAAATAAACACTGCCAGATAAAGAAGATAGCTGGGTAATGAAACCTTAGACAAAAGAGGGAGAGAACAGAAAGGGGGTTAAAAAAATAGACTACCAGAGGGTTCAAACTCCGTGACTCTAAAACATAATCATTTAGTCATCTTGCGTCAGTTTGTCTCTGGATGTCAGATTTTTCGGCGAAGACTGTATGCAAAACCTATTAAGACCTGTTGGTGAAAATAAATAAATAAATATGGATATAGATTCATAGCTGTAAAACTTTCAGATGAAAAATCTGATGTTTGGGGTGGAGAAATCCAGTTAGAAGATTTTGAACCCAAAGCAAACTAAAATTCTAAAGGTTAATTTTTCTACTTCATTCCGCTTTTAAGCTATGATTATCGAATTGATCTAGTTGCCTGAATATTTTGTAAGGTCGTGGAATTATTAGAGATTTTCTAGTCTTCTTAATAACTGGTGTTGAGGCAGCACCTATCTTCGCTAAAAATCTCCTGGTTGGACTGTATGTAAAACTCATTTAACCCTGGCGGTAAATATGAATAAATAAAAACGAAATAGACGCTTAGCCGTAAACCTTTCTGTTCAAAGGTCTGACGCGAAAAATGTCGGAATATTGTTAACTTTAAAAATCCAGTTGAAGAAAAAATATCTACCCACACCAGGTTCTGAGATTAACCCCAAAATTGATTAAAAGAAAAAAAAGAAAATAAGAACTCAAAACTTACACAGTTTGTTATGGCAAGGATGTTAGGAAATCCTAGGGGGGGGGGGCACAAATATAAAAAGTCAAACGAAAAGATAAAGTACTTTATATGTACGGGGGATATCAAGATAGTTTCCAAAAATGAAAACAGAAATGGAAACCCTTATATAAACAATAAAAATATACAGTCCGTCAATAGGAATGGTAATCTGACTTGAGAAATGTGTCATTCTTGTAATATAAAAAATGGAAGAAGAAAAACAGCGGAAAGTATAGAACGGCCCAAATCAGAAAAGCTGCAGAACGCTCGTAGAAAAAGAAAATGAAAAATTTTGGGGAATATTGGAAGCGGAAACCATCAAAGAAAAAAAGATGAACGAAAAAGAAAGAAAAGAGTTCTTCTTCAGAAGAAAAAAACTTCTCGGAACCAAATTCTACAGCAAAAATATAACAATAAACTTCCGGGGAGTCCATTCCGAAAGATAATCTGGATCATTCTTGAAACGGATGCCGAAGGAACTCAGACAAATGGACTAAAGGATAAGGAAGTTGATGAAGATTCACAAGATCTTTCACCTGAGAGATGACATAGACAGACTGAATGTGTTCAGAAAAGAAGGAACAAGAGGACTAATCAATATTGAGGATTGCGTGGATGTAGCAATTCAAGAACTCGAGAAATTTACAAGAAAAAGAACAAAGATTGAATGATTACTGCAGTCAATAATAGCAATGGACATACAAGGTCAAACAGTAAAATAACAAAACCTAGACAAAAGAAAAAAAAGACAAACAACTATTTGGATATTTCAAGCGACAAACTACCTGAATTGCATACAAGGTGAGATTGACAATGCTAAGAAAGGGAAACCTTAAAAGAGAAATTGCATCTCTTTTAATTACATCACAAATTAATACCATAAGGATTAATTATATCTTTATCTTATTAGAGTTTTTAAAAAAAGTTGTGGAACCTAAAAATGGTGGTGATACCAATTGTAGTTGGTGCACTTAGAATGGTTTTCAGAGGCCAGGAAAAGAGACTGAGGGAATTAGAGATCAGAAGAAGAACCGCAGTGTTAAGATCAGCAAGAAAAATGGTCCAAAACAGTCGGTGGTTGGTTCGTTGGTTGAGTTTTATGGCACATTAACATTTGTAGGTTATTTAACGCCAAATCCATTTTATGCAAATATTCAGTTCTATTTCAAACAATTCAGTTTAGCATGAGTACACAGTTTAAATGTCAAAAACATTTCTATTTCAAACAATTCAGTTTATTCAAACAATTCTAATTCAGCTAATTTTGTTTATATACTGTTAAATATCAAAACAGTTCTCTATATAACCATTCAGTTTAGTGTAAGTACAGTTTCAATTTCAAAAACAGTTCCATTTCAAACGATTCAGTTTAGCATAAGCACGCAGTTTAAATGTGAGTACAGTTTAATTGTGAAAAACATTTCTATTTCAAACTATTCAGTTTCGTTAAACTGTTCTAATTTAAACAATTCAGTTTAGTATGAGTATGATGTTATTCCTATTTAAACCATAGATAGAGCCCTATCAGGTGCTACCATTCCGGGCCAGAGTTGACTTGGGAGCAATGGCAATGAAGGGGTGCTCCGCATTCCCCAAAGCTCCAGCATAACTGGAACCTCACCATCAGATTGTTTAGTGTCATAACAGGACACTCATTGTAGTGGGGGGTCTTACCCCTCTGCAGAAGTGCAGTTGGTGTATTGTGGAGCCCTAGTCGACGGGGCAAAAGACAGTCAGGGAGATTTGTTGTGAAAACAACAGTTAAAACTGCTGAGAAAAATTCGAAATTATCATTATTAGTTTTTCCCACCGGTTCCACTGGAGTCTGAGTGATAGCAAATCTTCTCAAGTCTCCAGGACTCTTCTCAGTATTCCTGATGATCTCAACAATTGTGTAGTTTAGATGGTTTTCACATGTCTTCCTATTTCCAAGTCTTTCAGTCCTTGTACAAACTTTTTCGTGACTGTACTGTAAGTGCTAATGACATTTAGCTTCACTGGGCCACCATTACAATTCGTACCACTGAATATCATCCGCCACCTCGAATTTAGCTCTTTGGTAAGGTCCTGATATATATCTATATTTTCACTTTCACTTTCACTTTCACACTGTGGTTTGTTGGAATGTTGAAATCCATTTGATGATAAGTATTTTTCTTTTTGTGAATTAACCATAGTTCTTGTTTTCGACCCGAGATTAGGCGCTTCGTTTTTATTTTTAAATCTCTATGAATTTTATGCGTCTCTTTTCCTCGGACTAGTGAGTGCATATACTATTTGTTACTCGGGCCAAATTTGTCTTTAGTACAATTCCCCATGACTCACCTTTCTCACCCAGATCTGCGTACTCTTTCCCGGGAGACACGTAGTCATTCATATCGGCAGATATCTTGAAATATGTCCTCACATACTTGGTAAAGAAAAGTGTGTGGGTACATGAGACATTATTCCTGGATAATATGGCATACACAGGTAACATCTACGACAAAACTATTATACTTATTGTCAAACTTGCCAAGTTCATATCTTTATTTACATTTTCATACAAAAATAACAAAAAATTAAAAACAATAGAATACACTTGTCAGAATTATCAAAAATAATATTGAATGACGATGCTTTATCTAAAAAAAATCATTAATACTAGTGTAAAAACAGGTTAAATAAAAGCTCGACTGTATATTTTATTTGACATACAGTTTAGAATCGGAATTAAAGTTAAGTGGCTGGAAAGATAACGTGAGTCAACTCAGCTTAATTAACAGGTAATGACTTTAAAGAGTAGTTGAAAGCTTGGCTGAAATTGGTAAAGACACATGACTAAAATCCCCAAAATATGTTAGATTTCAACTTTACGTTTGTTAGCCGAAACCAGTCGAAGTGATAAAACCTTTTCAACTGAGACCTGGCATTCTCAACTTGCGTGCAGCGTCGGTAATATATATGAAATAAATAAAGTTATGACTGTTCAGGAGAAAAGAAGACTTCGTATTTATTATTCATCTCAGTGAAGAGAATAAAACGGACCATAACGAAGATGGAGCAACGTTAGGGTCACGAGAGCAATATGGCAGCGAAAAGCGACGACAGGTCGAAGAAGAACAAGAAGCTTCATCCAACAGGAAGAAACTAATATATAACAAAACAATGAGAACAAAAATGGAATCAAGTCAGAATAAAGGATGAGTTCAAAGTTTCGATTTAGACTCGCAAAAATCGATAGTTCTTCATGGCTCAGTAAGTTGAGCTGCAGTTATATGTAACTAGATTTCTCCCAGTAAAATGAGGATATGAGTTCGAATCTAACCCAGAGCTTATCGTTTATATTTTTTATCTGTGCTATTTCTCTTAATGAGCAAGTCATATGCAGTTAATGGATAAATAAAAAAGTAAAAATTCAAAGGTCACGGGTGATGTATAAATGGTATTAGGTGCGAGCTGAAAGGAACGCCATTGTTGTTCGAAAACGAATTGTATATCCAATTCTCCGTATTATTGTTGTATATTGACCTATGACCCGGCCGGGCTGTCAAAATAGGAAATGCACCTTTGTAAATAACAGGTGCATCCGGTCGATGAGGATATTATAACCTTGACCGTAGATGGGTTAAATGAGTGCAATTTGTGACGCCCACAAGAAGGTGGGCGTTGAACTATTATATAACTTGGTGAAGACAGGAAGTCAGTTAGTTTTGGAGACCAGACCAGTGGAGACAAGATGCGGTAGAGAAAACCAGCACTCAGAGAGGCTGCGCCCCCAGACCCCCGGTTGAGCAGCCCAGGAGAACGGGAAAGAAACGCTGATGGCCGTAAGAGTGGGGGTCAGTATGTTGCAATTCAGTTTGGTCTCTAACTCCCTCTCATACACAACCCTTTCAAATAAAGTAAGAGGTATATTTTTCTAAGAACTGTGTCGCTCGTCGTCTTTATTGTGTCGTTTGCATGCATCTGCATATGAGTTTACAACATTCTTTCTGTACAAGTCGCTGTGGGAATTATGGTCAGAAGGTTTAATGGCATATCAACCATTGTAGGTTATTTAATGCCAAATTAACATTTATACATACAAACAGTTCCATTTCAAACATTTCAGTCAAGCATAAATTGTTATTTTTGGTTACACACAGTTTAACGTAAAAAAGATTTCTATTTAAAATGATTTAGTTTAGTATAAGTATAGTTTGGTTCCATTTGACCCATAGATAGGACTCTATCAGGGGGTGCCACTCCGAGGCAGAGTGGATTTGGTAGCGACGGTAATGTTGCAATACTCCGTATCCCTCAAAGCACCAGCATTACTGAAGCCTCGCCATCAGATTGTTTAGTGTCAGACACCCATTGAGGGGAAAGATTTTATCCCTCTGCAGAGATGCAGTCAATGTATCCTACAGCCCAAGCCGACTGGGCTAATTTGAGGCGTGTTTGATGGATAGAAGATTTGGACTGTTATTTTGGGTTAGAGCTTTTCGGGGAGTGGCACGTGTAACATTTTCGGCCTGTCTTTTCTTTGAAGAGTGGTTGAATTCTCCTGCGTTCTTTGGTTCATCAAGAGGCAAGCGAGTTATCGTCGATATTTTTCTTGTAATGTTAATACTAATAAACACAAACGCAAGGGATTTTAGTTTTACTTTCATTATTTGTCCGTCTATAATTAGTCAGTATACAATTGACTTTTGGAGAGAGAGAGAGAGAGAGAGAGAGAAAGCGAGAGAGAGAGAGAGAGAGAGGGTGACAATTTGGTAATTCTTATGGCTTGCTTCTCACACCAACTAAACTCTTCGATTTGGGAGACGAAAAATCTCTGACTGTCCGTGTTGATGATCTGATATACTCTGACTTTGCTCAAATACACACTGTGTCGGTGGCCAACCCTCTCAGACGGTCGAATCCTTTCTGATTTCTCACACGACTCAAAATCTTTCAGATAAATTTTTCAGACCATCTAGTATGGCTACTATACACTGGGATATGTCATTTATTTTGTCTGTGTGTGTGTGTGTGTGTGTGGTTCGATCGATTAATTTATATAATAATGAGTTTCTTTCATTTGCGTCGACTTGAACCAGTCATATTTTAATTTTTTTTTCATTTAAAACCATGAAGTCTCCCCCCACCCAACATAATGCAACAAAGTCATCAGATGCCAAGTAAAAGGTAAATGATATTTGGTAAGGGCTTCTATAGGTAATATGTTGTAGTTTACGAGGTTTTGTGTTCAGATGTGGCACAAGGCCAAATAAATGGGGCACTCAGTGACTCACTCGTGAAGGTTTGCTCGTCTAGCTTGCTAATTATTACACCACCGATGTGCCTTCCAGTCAGAGTGGTAGTAATTTACAAAGCTTTTCTGCCATGTAGCAAAAAGCCATATGAATGGGGCACCCAATGAGACTCAAAGTCACTCATGGAGGTTTGTTAGTCTAGCTTGCTAATTATTTCACCACCGAGGTGCCTCCAGTCAGAGAGGTAGTAATTTACAAAGCTTTTTTGCCATGTGGCCCAAAGCCGTATGAATGGGGCACCCAATGAGACTCAAACTCACTCGTGAAGATTTGCTTGTCTTCCTTGTTAACCATTACACCCCCGAGGTTCCCATAATTAATATGTATTAGATAAAGTAGGATATAGATTTGTAATAATGTAATAGTTTATATGTATTTGACAGAAAATAAATGCAAGGAGTAAAGTCTAAGTACTCGAAGGAAAAAGATGAATAATGTATTACAGGTAAAATCTGGCCGACGCAAACCAAATGAACAAGCCTTGGTAATTCAAACCTATAGTATATACCAGTTATAACTGAGCCTTGCCTCCCAAATGAAGCTGTCTACAGGGTGTAGAACAAAGCCACAAAACGTGCGTCGAATTCGCTATAAATAGTAATAATATTTGATAGTAGAAAGTTATGAATTTGATTGAAATAAAATTTACTTTGCTGTCTGTCTGTCTCTGTCTCTGTCTCACACGCACTTTTTCTCTCTCTCTTTCTCTCTTTCTCTTGATGGTACCACTCTCACTGTGCTGTTAATATTCAAGCTTTTTGTTGTTGTTGTTGTTGTTGTTTGAGATGGTATTAGTTGCTGTGTTAATGAGGCAATTGTCTTTACATAATGGCGTTAAAGTTTCATTCCCAGATAAAAAGAACACAGGTTGCAAATGGAGAAGTGCATTTCTATGCCGACTCGATGAAATTCATCAGCTTAATCGAAATGAAAACAAAAGAATTTTGACTTCATCACGTCTTAAAAACAATTCCGAACAGAAATTGTTTCCGACGTATTTTCACACCGAAACATGCTCTTGTTTTAAGTTAATATCTCTCTGAACTAAAGCGAGTTCATTTCTCACTAAGTGATTCGTGTGACTTGTTCTGAATAAACTAGAGAAACGGCGCAAAGGGTGTTGATATACTACATTTATAAGATGTGTTACTCAACAAGTAGAATCCATAATACCCCTGGCAAAATATATGGAGTTTTCTTCTGTTAGAAATCGTTTCTTTACTTCTGAGACAAAATCTATTTTATTTAAGAGATAAACTTTCTGGCATCATGGAACATACCTTAAATTAACCGAAATAAAATTATTCTAATTAATTTCAGGTATATTTTATTAAGCCAGAGAGTTTCTCAATCCAAAAAAAAAAAAATGAAAAAAAAAAACCCAACTAAAAAGGTGCTGTTTTGGATTTGTACTTTTTTATGGGGTCGAAATAAAGAAAGAAACATTTTCTAAGAGGTGAGTCCATATATTTTGTTAGGGGTTTGCAAAACATCAATTTTTTTTCAACGAGAAATTCAAGAAACAATATTTTTGCCACAAATGTTCGCTTGTCCGTATGATAAAAGTTTCTCTAGTTTGGTCTAAATTTTATTTAAACGTTCAAAAACTTTGGGACTTTTGCCGGGGAAAACTTTTAAAAATTCCCTGAGGTTCAGTTAAGGCTTCTTTTTAGATGGTTTCTCTCTATCATACTTTATGGCTTACAGTTCACCCTGTTGTAAAAGAATGTCCGTTTAACAGTCACATCGCTTACCCACTCTCTTGGTAATCATTACGAGAGACGGGTAACTTTCTTCTCTGTATATATCAAGAGTGTTTTTGTTGAAGCTTGGAGGGTATTCTTTTAATCTGGCCGGTCGCCGTTCACCGGTCCTAAAAACGGTTTTATAAAAACCCTCTAAAAAGTAATCACGCTAATACTATTCGTCTAAATCTTGAAAATAATTCAGTGGATATTTATTCGAAATTATTGGGTATTTTCGGGGGGATCTGAGATCATACCTAAAACTGTTTTCCATCGTCCACATTCGCTGTAAACAAATCAGTAATCCGTCATAAATAAACAATGAAAACAAATAAAATGTTCTTTACATATGTATACTTATCCTAAACTTTTGTAAAAGCAATTCTTCGTCCTCCATTTTTAATTATGGCCCTCAATCAACCCGTATGTATTATTAGTAAGTCATTCTAGTTTCATTCCTTTGAATTCTATAATTATTCTAAAAGCAATTTATATTCATTATCTTTAATAAGGAATATCTTACAAGCTGTACACAGTATGGGTAATTTGGTTTGGTTTGGTTGGGTTTATGGCACATCAACCATTGCACGTTATTTAATGCCGAATCCTTTTTATACGTATATATTAAATATGTATGATTTGTAAACACATTTTGGAGATAACATTTTTAAACGAGCTGGAGCTCATTTTTTGTACACAGTTGAATAGTTTCAAGTATTTTTATCTTAATATGAATAATTCGACTTACGATTAATTATTTGTTTGCACACAGTCAAATGGTTTCAAGTATTGCTATGTAAGAGTAACAATTTAATTTAACATCAATCATTTGTATACACACAGTTAAATGGTTTCAAGTATTGCTATGTAACAGTAACAATTTAATTTAACATCACTCATTTGTTTGCACACAGTTAAATGGTTTCATGTATTGCTATGTAACAGTAATAATTCAACATCAATCATTTGTTTGCCCACATTTAAATAGATATAGATATATGATTTATAAATTAATAGTTTGTTGGTAATTTCCTTTTAAAATGCGTTATGACCCGGCTAGCAATATAGGGAAAAGCACTGACTGTTCTTATAACAAACTTTATTAATGCGCAACAGAAATTAGTTAAGAAAATATATAAAAAAGATATGTACATATGTGAAAATATATGTATAATAGATATGAAATTATTTACTTGGTAAAGTTCCTTTGATTATATTGGTCATGAGTAGAGATTTAGAGATGTGTCTGTAATTCATGAAAGTTATCGGCTTTGGATCCCATTCGGTTTGTGTAATGTGCCAACAGCGCCAAACAACATTGTGTATATGCCAACAGCACAAAGGCCCACGGTGTCTTGAAGGAAGTGGGGGTCTACGGATGGACGAAGTTGCTATCTTCTCACTGTATATTAAGAGAAGAGAACTATCGTCGTGCTTTTTCCCTTGTTGCTATGCCAACTCCTTGTGTCGCTTCTAAGTTATTGTTCTAAAAAAAATTCATGTTTTAAAATAGACTTTTCAGACTTACGATCAAGTTACGTTGAAAGCACTGGTTTCCCGCGAGTTAAGAAGTGATATGTTTCTTCAATACTTAAATGAGCGACAACTTAAGCAATAGAAGGAACTATAAGTATCCTGTGTGCCACATTTTAGTTAATCTTAGAAAAATAATTTAATGCTAAATCCTGTTTATATATATATATATATATATATATATATATATATATATATATATATATATATATATACGAGGTGCATACGATAAGTTTTCAGCCTTTTTTTTGTATGGGCATTTAGAATTATCGTAGACTCTTGAAAATTCTGTATGTTATTGCTATACATCTTATGAGATGACGGACCAATTTTTATGATTTCATCTTTAAATGAACAGCTACAGCAGCAATTGGAATACACCCTACTAAACCTGATTGTCACTGCTGGTGAATTTCAAAAATGTAATCTGACACTTTAGAAGAACGATATGCGATAAAATTCTGTTTTAAACTTGGAAAAAATGCCACAGAAACCTATGGAATGCTTCAGACTGTTTTCAATCATGTTGCATGAACTGAACATCAGTTTTTCAGTGGCATAAGAGATTCAAGGAAGGCAGGGAGTCTGTGAGGGATAATGAGAGGTGTGGGAGGAGTAAGGAAGTAAATACACCAGAGTTGATTGGCCAAAGGGTTAGGGTTAGGGTTACTATGTTGAGGTTTTAAGGGAGTTCAGGAAGAGATTCCTAGGGAAGAGGCCAGCACTTTTCAAATCGGGTCAGTGGCATTTCCACCAGGACAATACACCATCCTTGTCACTGACTATTTGAGCAAGATGAGCATCTAGACAGATTCTCACCGTTCCTATAGTCCAGACGTTGCTACCTGTGACTTTTGTTTATTCCCTAAGCTCAGAGGCTGTCGTTATGAGACAATTGAGGAAATGGAAGAAGCTGTGACGAAGGTGATTGACACGCTCACACAAGAGGACTTCCATGAGGCCTTCCAGAAGTTTTTGGAACGGTACAATAAGTGCATTGCAGCTGGAGGAGATGATTTCGAAGGGGACTAGAGTTTCATGTGTGTGTACTGTCAATAAAGTGCCCAATCGATAAAAGTCTGGAAACTTATCGTATGCACCACGTATATATATATATATATATATATATATAACTTGAGAAGAATCGTTGTAAACTGCATTTTCAAACGACTTGTTAGAGCTCATTAGTTAGCATACAGTTAAAGGATTTGAAGTATTCCTCTCAATCACTAATAATTATATTTAATATTAAACTTTTCTTTGTACACGTTAAACTAGATTCAAGTTTTGCTTTTTTTCATTACTAATTCTATTTATCAAGTATTCCTAGCAAATATGAATGATTTGCACACAGCTGAAGGGTTTTAGATAATAATGATGATAATAATAATGAGACTCTAATATAAACAATAAGAATATACAGTCAGTATATAGGGATGGAATTTGGCATAGAGAAATGTGCCCTGCTAATTATGAGAAGCGAAAAAAAAAAGAGAAATAACGGAAGGAAAAGAACTACCAAATGAAGAAAAAATCAGAACGCTCGTAAAATATTGAAAGCGGACATCATCAAACAAGAGGAGATAAAAAAAAAAACAATAATTAAAAGAGGATCTCAGACGAACGAGAAAATTTATTGAAACCAAACTCTATGACAGGAATCTCATCAAAGGCATCAACACCTTGGTTATCTCTCTTGAAAGATACCTGAGACCATTCTATCAATGGACTAGGGGAGAATTTAAACAAATTGTCTAGAGAATAAGAAAAGCAAGGATGATGCACAAGGCCTTATAGCTCAGAAATGATACTGACAGTCTATACGTGTCAAAAAAAAAAGGAGCAAAAGGTCTCGCCATCATTGAAGATAGCATCGATGCATCGATACGACAACTCGAAGAACAAAGAAAGACTAATAACAGTGACCAGAAATAGCACAGACTACTTAATGATCAACAGAACAAGTGTACGGCTATTTCAAACGACAAACTGGTGAAATCTCATATGACAAGAGATAAAGATGGCTAAGAAGGAAAAACGTTTAGAGAGAAATTTAATCTCCTAAAATAGCAGGACAAAACAAGGCCTAATGATAAACTATGTGAAAGCAAATATTGATAAGACGCAAAAAAAAGCAAATTCAGGTTAAGTAGCGAAAAAGACGAAACGATTTATCTCAAAATAACCGAATGCAGCAAGTTAGCGCAAAAAGAGTATAAGACTAGACAAGACTGGGTGGGAAAGGTGATCTACTGGGAATCGTGCAAGACATTGAAATTTCACCATACAAACAAATAGTATATGCCAACTCTGGATTCGTTCAGGAGAATGAGACGCACAATATTCTCTGGGATTTTGAGATATAAATAGATCCTCTCATCATGGCCAGAAGACTAGACTTAGCGATAGTAGTAAGAGAGAGAGAGAGAGAGAGAGAGAGAGAGGGGTGGGTGGGGAGCCTTCCGAATAGGGAACTTTGCCGTCCCGACGGACCATAGAGTGAAAATAAAAGAAAGGGAAAGGAGAGATAAGTATTTATACCTTGCCAGAGAACTAAAAAAGCTATGGAACATGAAGATGACACTGACACCAATTGTTGTGACTGAAACGATCTTTAAAGTCTTGGTAAAAAGGGGCTGAAAGAGTTGAAAATCGGAGGACCAGTAAAAAAAACATAAAGACTACAAAGTTATTAAGAACAGCTGGAATACCGAGAAAAATCCCGGAGACTTAAGGAGACTTGCTGTCATTCAAATTCTAGTGAAAGACCAATAGCTTACGCTGGTGAAAAAAACTCCCAAACAAACTCGCCTAACATTGAGTATAATCTTTCGTAAATGATTGATCCATGGATAGGTTTGGTTTCTTTGTTTAATGGCATAACAACTCTTTTTAGGTTATTTAATGCCGAAGCCATTCTCCTAGAAGAACAGTAGTGGTACTATTTAACCTATAGCTGGGAGGACAAGGGGGTTCATACCTTTCCCAAGGGTATTTGCCCAAAAGTGAATGTTATAGCGCGACTGGAGTACGAACTCGCGTACTACAATTCCGTAGTCCATCGCTTTAACCATTACACCACGAAGACCCCCCCCCCCATGGATAGGCTTGAATAACAAGACCTTTCGTCTGTTGTAATCAGGAAGGACATAATAATAACAGATTCGAAAACGAAAGGACATATCGTATTTACCGGCATATAATACGCACATTTCATTGTAAAAAATTCTACGTCAATATTGCATAACGTCCCATTCGTTGGTATTATGGCAAGAGGGATATTTAATGGAATTTGAAATTGACAGCCAAAGAGCTTGCAAAGTTTGCTGTAAGAAACTAATCCTCCAAATAATTTTGTAAACGATGAGTTTTACATACCGGAAAATATTGAAAATATTTTTTTATTACAGTTTCAGATTTTCATCTATATTAGTAGGATTTGTCTGTTTGACCTTTATACGTAAATGGCACGCTCGGTCGGTGAGGCTTCGAATAAGCCGACACATCGGCGGCAGAGGGGTAAGACGCCCATCTCTGAATGGTGTCTTGGGTATGACACTGAACTGCATCTGATGATAAGGCTTTAGTTCAGTAGCTATAAGGAGTGTGAAGTGAGTACTTTATTGCTATAATTCCCAGTTCCACTCGAAACCGGATTGGTAGTATCGGTCAGGTAAAATGGCTTGGTTTGAAATTATTCGTATTCGATAGGACCATAACCATAAAAAAAAGATCTTAAGAAACAATTACACAAAAAATGCAAATATATACGTACAATAAACTCGATTAGGTATAAGATAAGCCTAGATGGGTTGAAATGCCATTAAAATCAATCCTTCATTCATATGAGGTACATTTGTTGGGAACAGCTTAAAGTTTAGCATAACGTTTCATTAATTCCCAAAGAAGATGAAAGTCCCCATTGCATTTTCGATTATGATTAACAATAAACGCATTTCCCCGCATATAAGACGCATGTCTTTCCTGGTATATGAGAAGCACATTTCGAATAAGAATATTTTTTTCCATATCACACATTGTCACAATCGCTAGTATTATCATATTTACCCAACCCCTCCGCTCGGGCAGGATATGACACAAGGTCAATTATTTTTAAGCGGAGTTTAACAGGTTTGAATTCAGAGTTTTCCTTCTCCTAGACTAGTTGCCTTACCAAGGCTGAAGAACCTAGTCTGCCCTACT
>OY757938.1:67852840-67880340 GCA_963585895.1 Sepioteuthis lessoniana | reverse complement strand
TGAAATACTAGAAATACACCAGAAAATAAATAATGAACTAGATAGTCATACAATATCAAACACATCAAGTATTAACAAACAAAAACAGTCTCCAATATCGGAAAGTAGAAACGCCACACAATCAAACATACACCCAAACAACACAGAACAAACATTAACTCAAGAACAAAAAGTAAATCTAGAAAATTTAAAGAGAATTATGAATGGAAAAAAGACTACCTTACTATCACTAAGAAACATAGAATGAAGAACAGTCAAGACGGGAATAGAAAAAATAAATCAAGTACTAACTTATATATCAACAAATAATATAACCGAATTAAATGAACTAATCTACGCAGAGGCGAAATTACTTGGTGAGAAGATTGAGGTCACCTCAAAAAGCACGAAGAAAAAAATCAAAACCGGTATGGAACCCAAATAAAAAATCTACGAAAACAGGCCAAAATGATAAAACAAAGGAAAGACGCTGGAAGATGTAGAGACAAACAGGAAAAGGTAACACAAGAAAAAATAACAATAAAACGTGAGGAAATAAACAAGAAAATACTGGCGAAAGAAGAAAGACTAAAGAGATATCGACAAAAGGTAAAACAATGCAGAAATACAGGATATTCCAAAACAACGAAAGAAAATTCTACCAACAAATAAGGGAGAAATATACCAACTGGATGCAAGAGAAACTGAATAATTTTAGAGTAAAATATGGCAACCAAGAGAACATAACAAAAAAAGCCGAATGGATAAACAAAATGACAAAAGAATTAGAAGAGATCGAAGAAGGCCCAAAAGTGGAAATACACATCGATTTATTCAAAAAATACCAAATTGGAAAACGTCTGGCCATAATGGAAAACATGTATTCTGGTTCAAGAAATTTACTTCCATTCACGATAGACTAGCACTGGAAATGAACAGATGCCTACAAGGAGCACGTGCACCAAAATGGATGACCAAAGGAAAGACCATAATGATCGAAAAGGACCCAAGCAAAGGAACCGCCCCTAACAACTACAGATCCATAACTGCCTACCGATGGTGTGGAAAATATTAACAGCACAAATAAGGGAAGAGATTTACTGCTCGCTAACAAGCCGCGAGTTGTTCTCTGAGGAACAGAAAAGATGCCGCCAAGGGTCCAGAGGTGCAGCAGAGCTACTTTACACATCCCAAACGAGAGCAAGACCAGACAAAAAATCTTGCTAGGCCTGGATTGACTACAAAAAGGCATATGATATGGTCCTGTAAACCTGGATAATAAACCGCCTCAAAATGTATAAAATATCAGATGAAGTGATAAACTTTATCAAGTAAACCATGAAAACCTGGACAGTAGAATTGACAGCAAGAGGGGGAAGCCTAGTAGAAGCAAAAGTCCAAAGAGGTATATTTCAAGGAAATGCACAATCACCGTTACTATTCATAATTGCGATGATGCCACTTAAAAACATACTCAGAAAATCCGCAGCCGGATACAAACATAGCAAATCGCATTGAAGACAACGTTGACGCATCGATACAAAGACTCGAGGACTGCATAAAAAAGCACGAAGGAGGATTGATTACAGCCACCAGAAACAATATTGATAAGATGATGACCAACAAAATGACGATAACTAGAATACAAAAATGGCAAGAAAACAACTATATGAGTGTTTTAAACTAGTAATAAACAACATCTCACACGAGAAAACCTGGACGTGGCTAAGAAAAGGAAACTAAGAGAGAAACAGAATCTCTCCTAATAGCAGCAAAAAACAACGCCATGAGAATCAATCATATTAAAGCGAGAATATATAAAACGCAACAAAATAGCAAATATTGGCTATGTGTTGATAGAGACGAAACCATCAATCACATAATAAGCGAATGCAGGAGATTAGCGCAGAAGGAGTATAAGACGAGACATGATTGGGTGGGAAAGGGGATCCACTGAAAGATATGCAAGAAATTTTAATTTGACCATACGAACAAATGGTATACGCACAACCCAGCATCTGTCCTAGAGAATGACACACATAAACTCCTATGGGACTTTAACATATAAGCGGATCCCTTAATCTCGGCCAGAAGAGCAGACCTTATAATAATCAACAAAAAAAAAGAGAATTTGCAAAATTGTGGACTTTGCTGTCCTGGCCGACCACGAACTAAAACTGAAGAAAAATGAAAAGAAGGATAAGTACCTGGACCTTGCTAGGGAATTGAAAAAACTATGGAACATGAAGGTGACAATTATACCAATTTGTGATTGGTGCTTTTGGTACAATCCCCAAAGGATTATTAAAGGGACTGGAGGACTTGGAAGTTGGCGGACGAGTGGAGACCACCCAAACTATTGCATTATTGAGAACGGCCAGAATACTGAAAAGTGTCCTAGAGACTTAAGGAGACTTGCTGTCACTCAAACTCCAGTGAAGGACCATCAGCTAAAACTGATATAAAAAAACTCTCGAGGAGTAAATAGTAATGATAATAATAATACACTTGGAACGATCCCCAAAGGCTTGATAAGGAGGCTGGAAGAATTGAAATTCTGAGGACTAATCGAGATCATTCAGACTACCGTATGGTTGAGATCGTTCAGAGTACTTAGCAGAATCCTGGTGACCTAAGGAGACAAACTATTATTTAGACTCCCGTGAAAGACCACCAGCTAATGTTGACGGGGGAAAACTTACAAGAAATAAATTATAATATTTCCGAATTTTTCACAGCAGTTTTAACTGTGGTAATCAGTGGAATATGAGTGACAGCAAATCTTCTCAGGTCTCCAGGACTCTTCTGAGTATTCTGACACAATCGCTATCTCATAGACATGATCATTCTGTCTGATAGAGGCGCAATAAATCCAAATCTATTTCAGTGAATCAAAACATTCAATGTGAATTCAAATGATCACCCGACCAAAAGAATAAAAGACCAGCTCTTATCAATATAATCAAAGTAAAGAATATTCATAGACGAGCGAATACAGTTGTTCATGAAGAACACAGAATATACAGAAAATATAGAGAAATGCAGAAAAATATCTTAAACGGGTCAAAAAATATAGAAGGCGTTTGGAAAATAAAAGTTACATTAGTGGCCATTATGATAAAAGTTACAGTTGTGGCCATTATAATAAAAGTTACAGTTGTGGCCATTATTATTAAAGTTTCAGTTGTGGCCATTATAATAAAAGTTACAGTTGTGGCCATTATGATAAAAGTTACAGTTGTGGCCATTATAATAAAAGTTACAGTTGTGACCATTATGATAAAAGTTACGGTTGTGGCCAATATAATAAAAGTTACAGTTGTGACCATTATAATAAAAGCACTTGGAAGAATGCTGGAGATTGAAAAATTAGAAATCCAAAGGAAAATTGAAACAATTCCGATAACAAGAATAGCGTGAACAGTAATGGCGTCTGCATGAAACTTGTAGTCACTTGGCAGACAGTATCGTTCCAGCAAGATACTGAGAGAAAATAAAGGAAGGCAAAACTGAATAAATACCTGGACCTGGCTGGCCAGAACACTGCCATTACCAAAAAGAAAACGCTGACCAAACAAACAAAATTAAAAAGATAAACAAAAAACAAAAACAAACAATAGAACTCTAAAGTGATAGTAACACCAATCAATCATAGACGGAGCTTTTGGTTTGGTATGGTTTCTTTGTTTAATGGTATATCAACCTTCGTAGGTTATTTAATGCCAAAGCCATCCTTTAGAAGAACAGCAGTATTGCTATTTAACTCATAGCTGGGGGAGTCTTTGGTCCAACAAAAAACAAGATCCCCCCCCAAAAAACACGAAAAAAAAAAAAAACAAAAACAAACTATGAAGCACTAAAGTGACAGTGGCACCAATCATAGTCGGAGCCTTAGGAACACTAATCCCCCCTCCCACTAAAAAAGAAGAAAAAATACTGGTGGGACTGGGGATCCGTTGTAGGATTGATTGATTGTATTCAGAACACACAGCACAGTTGAATTCGTTTAAAATTCTGAAAAGAATCCTGAAAAACTGTGGGGATCTGCTGTCGCTAAGATATCGATGAAGACAAACCATTAGTATTGTTGTGTAAAGTCAACAATGGATTGGTACTGGCACTAGAGGACTAGGGAATAAGAGGAGGAGTGAAGACTATCCAATCTACAGCATTATTGAGATCGGCTAGAATACTAAGAAGAGTCCTGGAGACCTGAGCAGACTTTCTGTCCGTCAAGATATCAGTGGAAGACCATCAGCTAAATCTGGTATGAAAAACTCACAAATGAGGAAAATAATTATAATTATGGAATTTGCCATAGAAAATATTCCATGCACATAATTAAAGGTCCAATAAGATGAATGACAGAAAGTAGTTTGGTTTTATGGCATATCAATATTTGTAGGTTCTTTAATGCCAAATCCATTTTTATTCTAATCATCAGTTTAATTTCAAACAATTCAGTTTATCATAAGTACACAGTTTAATTATCAAAAGCAGTTATATTTCAAGCTCAAACAGTTCTAATTCAAACAATTCAGTTTAGTAAAAGTATAGATTTTGTTTACACTCAGTTAAATTTCAAAACAGTTCTAAATTAAACAATTCAGTTTAACGCTGTTTAGTGGGGGTGTCCTCGTGGTGTAATGGTTAAAGCGATGGACTGCGAAATCGAGTTCGTACTCCACTCGCGCTATTACGTTCACTTTCAGACAAATACCCTTGGGAAAGGTATGAACCCCCTTATCCTCCCAGCTATGGGTTGAATAGTACCACTACTGTTCTTCTATCATAATGGCTTCAGCATTAAATAATCTACAAAGGTTGATATGCCATTAAACAAAGAAACCAAACCAAACCAAACCAAACCAACCTAACGCAGTTTAGACGTCAAAACGGTTTTATTTCGAGCGATCTAGTTTAGCATAAGTACGCAGTTTAGTTCTATTTGACCCATAGATAGGACCCTATCAAGTGCTTCTACTCCGGGCCAGAGTTGACTTGTGATCGATGGCAATGAAGGGGTACTTCGCATTCCTCAAAGCTCCAGCAATACTGGAACCTCAACATCAGATTGTTTAGTGGCATATCTAGGACACTCGTTGGGGGGGGGTCTAATCTCTTTGCAGAGATGCGGTCGGTGTATTCTACAGCCAATTGGGCAAGATGAAAGGATAAGAACTAACAAATCAACATAACACTTGGAGTAAAAGTAAAATTACAAATACTTGGGAATATTGAAAGTGGACATTATCAAACAAGCGGATATAAAAGGAAAAATAAGAAAAGAGAAGAATACCTCAGAAGAACGAGAAAACTTTCTCGAAACCAAACTCTGCAGAAGAGATCTAATCAAAGGAATAAACACTTGGGTTGTTTCTCTTGTAAGATACTCTGGAACATCCTTAAACTAGAGAAACGAAGACGAATAGGTCAGAGAACATGAAAGTTGATGGCAATGCGCAAAGCGTTACATCCAAGAAATGACTTAGGCTGACTATATGTGTCAAGAAAAGGAGGAAATGGACTCACAAGGATTGAAGATTGCGTAGCTACATCAATACGTGGACTCGAGATCTACATTGAAAAGAGCAAAGAAATACTAATTACAACAGCTGGTAACAGCAGTGACAAAATAAGGACAAATAGAACAACAAAAACACGGAAGCAGAAATGAGAAGAAAAACAACTGTACGGATATTTCAAGGAACAAACTGGCGCAGTTTCCCACAAGATGACGTGGACATAGCTACTGGAGGGAAACCTTAAGATAGAAAGTGAATCTTTTCTAACAGTAGCTCAAAACAACGCCATAAGGACCAATTATATTAAAGCAAAAATTGATAATAAGCAACAGAATAGCAAATATAGGTTATGAAGTGAAAAAGATAAAACTATTAATCATGTCATAAGTGAAGGTAGTAAACTAACGTAGAGAGAGAATAAGATTAGACACGAGTGGGTGGGAAAGGGGATCCACTGGGAATTGTGCAAGAAATGGAAATGTTACCTTATAACCAATTAATATATGTAAAAACCAGAATCCGTCCTGGAGAATGAGATCCACAAAATTCTTTTGGATTTTGAGATACAAACAGATCACCTCACCCTTTCCAGAAGACCAGACCTAATAATGATTAACAAAAAAGAAAAAAGAAAAAGAGCAAAGAGAACTTGCTGTTGAGTGGACTTTACCGTCCCGGCTGACTTCAGAGTGAAAATTAAAGATAGCACAAAAAGTGCAAAGAGAACTAAAAAAAACTATTGTGCATAAGAGTGACAGTGATACCGATTGTAATTGGTAGACTTCAAATAGTCCCTAAATTCTTGGAAAGGTGAATGGAAGGGTTGGCAATCGGCGGAAGAATTGAGACCACTTAAACTACAGCATTGTTGAGATCAGCTAGAATACTGTGAAGGGTGCTGGGGAAATGAGAACACTCTTGTGAAAGACCATCACTTGCTACGAGTAAAATAATAATATACTTGTAGATTTTTACCAAAACGGAGGATCACAGATTGAAAATAAAATGAAGCAAAAAGCTGGACAAATACTCGGATCTTGCCGGAGAGCTGAAAAGTGATAGAGCATCAATTTGATGGTGATACTAATTGTAGCAGATGTGCCCTTGGAACGGACTTGAAAAGCAAGCAGAGAAACTAGGGGTATAGGAGAGCTGATAAAAAAATTTCAAAATTCTGGAAACTTAGGGAACTAGCTGTTATTCAAACCTTAATGAAAAACTAGCCATTAAAACTGATTTGAAAAACGTGCAAGAAGTAAAATAATAATAATAATAATGATAATAATAGGAGTACAAGGCTAGACATGACTGGGTGTGAAAGGTGATTCACTGGGAAATGTGCAAGAAATTTAAATTCAACCATGCCAACAAATGGTATATGCACAACCCAGCACCCGTCCTAGAAAATGACACACAAACACCTATGGGACTTTGATATACAAACGGATCACCTAATCTCGGCCAGAAGACTAGACCTTATAATAATCAACAAAGAAAAAAAAAGAGAATCTGCAAAATTGTCGACTTTGCTGTCCCGGCTGAGCATAGAATAAAACTGAAAGAATGTGAAAAGAGAGATAAGTACCTTGACCTTGCTAGAGAATTGAAAAAAACTATGGAACACGAAGGTGACAATTACACCAATTGTGATTGGTGCTTTTGGCATGGTAACTAAAGGATTATTCCTGGGGACTTGAGGATACTTGCTATCACTCAATCCCCAGTGAAAGACCATCAACTTACGCTGATGTGAAAAACTCTAATGAATAATAATAATAATGATAATAATAATAATAATAATAATAAATTGGCTCGCTGGGCACAGTCAACAAAGGATAGGTATAGAGACTGGAGGATTTAAAGATAAGAGGACGAATGGAGATTATTCAAACTGCTGCATTGTTGAGATCGACCAGAATACTAAGAAGAGTCCTGGAGAGTTGAGGAGACTTGCTGTCACTCAGACTCCAGTGAAAAAATACCATCTAAAGCTGGTGTGAAAATTTCTAAAAAGTGTAAAATAATAATAATAATGACAATAATTACAGAATGTAACAAACTAACACAAACGAAGCATAAGACTAAGCACGACAGCGAATTGTTCAAGAGATTAAAATCTGACCATACTGCCGAATGGTATATACACAATCTAGAATCTCTCTTTGAAAATAAGATGCGTAAAATTCTCTGGGAATTTCAGATACAAACGGATCCCCCAATTTTGGCCACAAGACCAGACCTAATGTTGATTAACAAGAAAAACAAAAAAGAACTTGCTTTTGGGTGGATTTTGCCGAAAATTAAAGAAAATAAAAATAAAAACTTGGATTTTATTGCGAACAAAAAAAAATGTATGAAACGTAAGGGTGACGGGGCTACCAATTAGTGCGATTGGAGTAATCCCGAATAGCAAGAAAAAACACAGGAGGATTTGGAAATCAGGAAAGATCAAGACCATTCTTGACTATTCCGGCTCCAACATTGCTAAGTTCGGCTAGAATACTCTGAAGAGTATCGTGAGTGTCTTGCAGAGACTTTCTGTTACTTGATCTCCATGGAAAACCAATAATTTCTAGTATTAGTCACTGATGACGACATATTGAGAAAAGTATTGTCCTATGGTCCATGTTGGAACTCGTTGGACAACAGTCGGATTAGTATATAAGAAACATCCAGAACTGCAAGACAAGAGACATAGACAAAAAAAAAAAAGGGTTAAAAGATAGTTATAGTATTGGTGAGATTTATTAATACTAAATCTTTACTGAAAGCGAATAATATCTATCGAATTCAGTCACTACAAATACTACTACTACTAATATTGATAATGAAGAGGTGGCTGAGTGCGAGTGAATTAGAAACGTAACAAAAACAGAAAACTTTCCAATTTTTCTGATTGGCTTCCTGCTAAGGACGGTGAGGTTAGTAAGGACGTTATTGAAACTTAGAAAAGAGTTGACGCCTCATGGCCTTTGGCAGAACATACAATCTAATTGTGATGTGAATAATAATAATAATAATAATAATAATAATAATAATAATGATAATAATAATGATAATAATTGTAAGAAACTAAAAGTTGTCTATGAAATCGAAGAGGAATACATTAGAAAAATAAAGATAAAATCCCACAAATGCCTTGATAACTATTTATTAATGTAATAATAAATAAACAAAGATATTGATATGAATGTCCCCCCCCACACACATATCTATTTCTCTCTTAATATAATGGAACTTCCCCGAGCACTCGATCAAAGCTTGTCTAACAGTTGAGTTAAAATTAAAGAATTGACTACCAACACAGGTGATTTGTTTATTGTGGTGAAAGGTTTGTGTCGAACAAGCCAAAGTTTTTCGAGAAGCTAATAAAAGACGAGATGATGAAGTGATGTGACACAGATTCTTCCGAAAACCAATTTTCAGGTTTTGAATTTAGAGCTTTTCTTTCTCCTAGACTGGTTACCCACCAATACTTGACTGTCAATGTTGTCCTATGTTATTTAATCGATTGATAGATTCATGCCTTCCCTCAGAACATCTGAACAAAATGAAATGTAAACATCTCTGTTCAGGTGTTAAACTAGGCTTATCGAGTACATCATATAACGTCGATATATATATATATATATATATATATATATATATATATATACAGATACATATGTACATATATATATATATATATATATTTATACAGATACATATATATATATGTATATATATACACACATACATATATATATACACACACACACACACACACACACACACACATATATATATATATATATTTATATATATAAAATCAACGTTATGAAATTAAAATTAAAATTATATATATATATATATATAATATATGTATTTATATAAAATTAAAATTATATATATATATATAAAATTAGAATTAAAATTATATATATATATATATATATATATATATATATATATATATATATATATATTAAATTAACATAGATAATGTTTTTTAAAAAATATAGGATTAATTTGAAAATTAAGGTAAATGAATAAAAGTAAAATAAAATAAAAGAAAAAATGTGAAAAAACCATATCATATATACGTATTAATCTTTAAAAGTGTAACTGAATTAATTGGCTCGAAAATAAATTCGAATTTTCAAAAAGTAAATCTAATTAAATCTTGAATTTAATTTAATATAATTATTACTGTATCATTACGTAAAGTTATTGAATAAAGTGATTTTATTTAAATTTGTTTTAAATCTGGAGTTTTAAGTCGAAATGAAAATTGAATCTTATAAAAAAAATTGATTTACTTTAATTCCAACTGACAATAAAATCTTTAAAAAACCAGAAGTGGGCTAAATGAGGAGATAACTCTTCATCCCTCTTCTTTCCCCTTCCCACTCTTCTTTTCTGTGTCTATTCTAATTTATTTTATCCATAAGATCTGAAGAAGTCTTGTTAATTTTTTTCGTGTTTTTTGATTTTATCAAAAAAACACATAACAGGATGGAAATAAATATATAATCCTAATGTGACCGGTTTTTGTTTTTTCTTTTAAAAAATTATTGCTCTGTAATGTCAGTTACATTGAGCTCTTTACCAGGAAAATTTAAACGTTCCCTGTTGAATGTTTTTTTGTCCTGATGGAATTCCTCCCAACTCCAGTTTAACAGGACCGAATAATACATATATATATATATATATATATATATATATATAGTTGGATAGCGTAGGTTAACCATCACTGTGTGTCTTTCCTAAGTTAGGTCTATCGCCGATACTGTACACTCTTTATTCATGAATACAGAAAACTGCATTATTGATATATATACACTACTAGTCAAAAGTATTTGGTGACCCTCAATAAATCTTATTTTTCATCGTAAAAGCGTTATTTTAAATGAAACAAGCACCATAATCTGTTTATTTATCCTACTAAATACAAATCTTCTTCACTAACTTTGACTTTAGTATGACTAGATATCTTTAGTATGACTAGTATCAGTTGACAAAATTGATTTGAATGCGTTTTTCTTCTTTTGTACTGAGCATGAATAAAACATTTTCCAGAAATTACATTATACCACCACTTAAACTCACATTGGACTATATTGTGTTGAATTACTGCTTGATAGATACAACCAGTTTTACTTATGCAGAGGACAATTTCATCAGAGTTACCAGCTTACGTGACAGAAGGCTGACTGGTTCAAACATCGCTGTACAACTGAATCAATGTCGTGAAAAATGTGTCTAGCTCCGCTGTGAAGAGAAGACTGTGATATGGCTGAATTACAGTCAAAAACCACTGCTGAAGAAGCAAAACAATGTCAAAAGACTCCAGTGGACCAAGGCACACAAAGACTGGACAATAGAGCAGCGATATAAAGTCCTTTGGACAGATGAATTAAAGTTCGAAGTCTTTTGGTCAAATAGTAGAATCTATGTGCGGTGAAGGGCAAATTGAATCAGATCGGCTATCACAGCATACTGCAGCATCACTCAATCACATTTGGAACGCGGCTTGTGGGTCAAGGATTTCAACTCTTGTAAGATAATGACCCAAAGCATACAAGTAAACTCTGTCGAAGGTACATTAAAAGCAAAGAGGAACAGCTTGTCCTTCAACGGATATCTTGGCCGGCGCAATCAGCGGACTTAAATCCCATTGAACTGATGTGGCATGAAACTAACTGAAACGCCAGAGCTAAACAACCCAAAAGTGAGGCTCACTTCTGACAACTCTTGCAGGAAAGCTGGACAGAACTATTATCGGTTTAACTCCAGTCTTTTGTGGAAAACATCCTGAGAATCTGTGAAGCAGTGATAGCGACCAAAATCAAACGTTTAAGAAGTTTTTTTTCTGATTATGGTTTAATTTGCATTTAATGTGGTCCTGGAAGATTTGTATTTAGTATGATATATAAAACCATAGTGGGGCTTAACTTTTTTCATTAAAATAACATTTTTAAGGTGAAAATTTTTTAATTTGGCCAAATATTTTTGACTGATAGTACATATATATTTATATTGATGGTAGCCACCATCGCTGAAGAACACCTTCCAGAGAACCAGTGCGGTTTCAAAGCCAAATGAAGCACAACAGACATGGTGCTTGTTCTCTGGCAGCTACAAAAAGATGTGTGAGGAGAAAACTGGGGGCTGTATGTAACGTCTGTTGATATGACGGAAGCATTTGTCACCGTAAAAAAGGGAATGAGGCAGATCATGAAACGACGCAGCTGTCCTCCAAAGTTCTTAAAATAATCTAAGTTCACGAAGACCAAAGTGGTCAAATTAGATGTACCAGTGACCTCTCAGAGCCCTTCCCGATTACTAAAGGTGTGAAGCAGGGTTGCTTCCAGGCAGTGATTCTCCGCACAATTCCTTTAGCATGATGCTAAAAAATCATGATGGTGGGGAAGGGTTCTAAATCAGTTACCGTCTTGGCGGTAGCCTTTTTATTCCCCGATGATCATGGGTCCACAAGAAGACTCTAATATAACTGATCCGAGACCACTGGTTTGCCGACGATGCTGCTCATGTTGCCCACACAGAAAGAGCTTTGCAACGCATGACCTTCTGTTTCACAGATGCTGCTCAACTCTTTTGGCTAGAAACCAGTTTAAAGAAGACATACGTAGTCGACAAGTCTGTACTTGAGGAAGAGTATCGCCCTGTCCGTATCTCCACTATCACGACTGAGTTGAAGGTAGTCCATCGATTCAACTACCAGGAGTGCACTATCACAGCCAATGCCAAGATCGACAAGAACGTCGACAACAAGCTAGCAAAGTAAAGCATTTGGCAGACTATATAAACATGTAAAGTACCTAAAGCCACAAAGATTAACGATTACAGAACCATTATCCTCGCCATCTTCCTCTATGGCTCTGAGTCGTGGGTCTCTTATCGGAACCATCAATGACTCCTTGAATATTTCCACCAGCGCTGTCTCCACACCATCCCTAACACCTACTAGAGTGACTTTGCCACTAATATTGAACTCCTTGAAAGGGATATCACCAGCATCAACGCCATACTACCGAAGTCAATTCTACGCTGAACACGACTCCAGGAGGAGTGTTGTACTTTGGCCTTCGACCCGGTCAAAAATTCCATTTAAGGTGATGCACCGGAAGGAAGTGACACATTCTAAAGGCAGTTATGAGAGGAAATCGCGAGGGCGGAAATTGGCTGATGAAATGGGACAAGGTAAAAAAATTCCCATGGTACACTCATACACTTATGCGCCTGAAGAGAGTGACCTGTGAACTGCATGACAGTTATTTCCGCTTGATGACGATCCAACATGTGATTCCAAAAATCTAGTAGGCGACTGAGTGGGTGTTGAACTATTATATAACTCAGTCAAGACAGAAGTCAGACAATTGCAGTTAGAGATCGGACGGAGTTATAGACGAGGTGTGGTAAGAAAAGCCACACCAGGCCGAAGGGGCTCGGGGCCCCCGATTGAATTGGGATCTAGAGAAGAGGCTGATAAGATGCAGTAAAGAAAGCCATCACCCAGCAGAGTGGGCCTCTGGGCCTCCGGTTGAGCATCAGGAGAACTAGAAACACACAACGCTGACGGCCATAAGAGTCGGGTCAAAATATTACAGTTTATGTTCGGTCTCCAGCTCCCTCTCACACGCAAACCCTGAGTAACCCTTTTCGAACCCTTACAATAAAGTGAGAGGTGCATATATTTATAAAGAAGTCTTCCTGCGTCTTTATTATTGTGTCGTTATGATTCTGCATATGAGAATATAAAAGGAGGAATCAACGCTTGCTCAGGATCATACTATGTGGCGAGCTTCCAATTGACCATTAAGACAAATGATCAGTCACTAAAGAAACGATACAAGGACTGCTTGAAAAAATCCTTTAGTAAGTGTCACATTGACCATTAATGATGGTCAGCTCAAGGTGGGGACCATGACACCAGGCGTCTCACAACCAACTATGTTTTCTCTTCTTTTGAAAACACCTGCAGAGCTGCTCTCAATGTCAGAAACGACAGGAGGTGAAACGGGCAGAAACATACCATCAAGCTTCGACCATATCTTCAGTTGTGATCCTGCCTGTCTATCTTGCTCAAACTTTATCAGTCGGTGTGGACCGGCTATTTACTGATTTTTGTTTTATGAAGCCAAGATATATATATATATATATATAATGAATAAGAAGAATCAGACAAAAATAATACTTTTTGTAATTACTTTATGAATTTCATTGGGTGTATGCGTGTGAGAGAAAAACAGCGATAGAGAGAGAGAGAGGGAGAGAGAGAGAGAGAGAGAGAGAGAGAGAGAGAGAGAGAAGTTGTAAGACGTGGGTGTATCAATTTATTTAAAGTGTTATGACAATAAAATATTCATTTCAGGATCATTTCTTTCATTGTCAGTGCACTTAATTTTGTGATGAATATTAATCTCATCCAACGTAGATAATTCAGCTAATAGCAATTGATTATTATATATATGAGCTGCCGACTCTGTCTATGATTTTGTTTGTTCGTTTTGGTTCAGGTTGTGCAGAAAGATGAGTCGTCAAAACAACCACACCTTACTGCTTCAAGCCACTTTCTAAGAAGTCTGTTATATAACTTGACAAAGGTAGCGATTTTCCTCAAGTAGCTAACTTTTGTATTTTGTTTTAAAACCTACTCATGTTATTAAAAAATTAGTCGACTTATTTATTGTGAAACGTTTTATTTATCATCTGCAACGGATGGTAGCCTGGTTATGAAACTAAACTTTATTCGGTGGTGAGGCCCAAGTTCCAGAGATCTTGGTAGTATGGAGACATATGACAGACATTTGTATTAAGTATAGTTCCTGGAAGCTGTATCACTGGTCAACACTATTTTTGGTGCCAAGAAAGAAAACACATTTCTTAGCTAATTTGATGGTGCTGATTCCGAAAATGACCTTAGTTTTCATGATTAGCAACTGTTTTTGCTCTACTGTAATTGCTAATTTTTGTTAAAAAATCAATTTACGATCTTGACTGATCACAAAATTTAGTAAATATATGACATAGAAACCCATCAGTTTTCAGGTAGGCCGAGCAATTTATGTCAGTCACATAGAAAAAACTATTTTGATAAGAAAAAGTGTTTTGAGTCCAAAAATTAGAAGTACCGAATTTTTCAAATTTATCGCCAGAATTCAAATTAACCGATAAACTTTATCAGTAATAAACTTTGGAAAACTTGATAATTAAGGTGACATAAAAAAATGAAACCCTAGAATCTTCCGTTTGATATTCATAAATTTATCCCATCACTTTTGTTCCTTCACTATGAAAGGAAACCAAGCTCATTGAGATCTTTTGTTTACACTGTTGGATAGAAACTCCAACTAAAGACATCCCAATTGAATGAACCTATTCTATCATATATTATAAACATCATGAAAATGGTTTCAACAGAACATCAGGAAACTCATTAAGGATGATGAATTAGTTAATTCAATGAATGACTTGAAATTACGTGCTTGGACATCGTTAGTTGACGTGGGGAAAAACGAAAAACTTTTTAGGTAATCACCCGGTCGAAAACTACAAGGATTTGTGGAAATGCTGTTTGAAAAGGACTCAGGCGCTAATATGAGTATTAAGGTTCATTTTTTACGTTGACATTTAGATAGATTTCCAGTTAATTGCGGTGATGTGAGTAATGAGCAAAGAGAACGATTGTATTAGGATATCAAAACAATGGAAAAGCGCTACCAGGGGACAAACGAATCATGGCTGACTACTGCTGGAGTTTCAAAAGCAACTTAAATAGCATTAAATATGTAAGACAACCAAGAAAGAGAATTTTTTTACCATAGTTCGAAAGTTTTATTACTGCTAATAGTTTATTAAGTGAGTTGACGGTAGTACTTGTTGGTTATAGTATATTGAATCTTGGTATTTTGAAAGACTTCTGGTCTGTTATTGCAAAAATAGTATTTCTCAATAAGCAGACTAATATTTCTCGGTTTAAATTCGAATTGAGAGATTTCAATGTTTTTACTTTGAGAAATATTGCCATAGGGTCAATATCATTTATACAGAAAACAAATAAAATGCCTTTTTGTAAAAATGAGGAATTTCTAATAAGCAAAAATGGTAGTTAGCTAAGAAAAAGTGAGGTCATTTTTAGATTCAGTGCCCTCAAATTAGCTAAAAAGATGCTTCCAAACCATTTTAAATTAGATAAAAAGGTGCTTCGACACTATTTCAAAAATTTTTGTAGACCAGTGAAGTTGTTTACTGAGAATTATCATCATTATTTGTTATTTGAGACCGTATAACTGTGTACATACAAATGATTATTATTAAATAGAAATAATTACTTAAAGCCAATACTCCCAAGTCAACTCTGACTCGGCGTGGAAGTATGTTTTAGGGCCTGATCTTTAAGTAAAATAAATCTGTTGGAAAAGTAATTTTATCTAACAGAAATATCAAGAAAAGTTACTTGAAGCTATATCAAGGATTATTATTATCAGGTTGGTTGGTTGAATTTTATGGCATATCAACCTTTGTAGGTTATTTAAAGCCAAATCTATCTTTATTCAAATAGTCAGTTCTATTTCAAAAATTCAATTTAACATGAGTACATAGTTTAATTGTCAAAAACATTTCTATTTCAAGCTATTTAGTTTAGTCAAACTAATTCAAAACAATTCAGTTTAGTATAAGAACAGATTTTGTTTACACACAGTTAAATGTCAAAACAGTTCTATATTAAACAATTCAGTTTAGTGTAACTATAATTTCAATGTCAAAAACAGTTCTGTTTCAAACAATTCAGTTTAGCATAGTGTGCAATTAGTTCTATTTAACCCACAGATAGGGCCCTATTAGGTGCTACCGTTCCATTATTAGATGCAATGAAGGGGTGCTCCACATTCCCCACGTCTACAGCATCACTGGAACCTCATCCTTAGATTGGTTAGTGTCATATCCAGGACACTCATTGGGGAGGGGTCTTACCCCTCTGCAGAGGTGCAGTCGGTGTATTCTACAACCCCAGCCGACTAAGCAATATTGTTATTAGTTACTTGAAACTATTTGTATTAAATAGAAATACTTGAAGCCATATAGCTGTGTGCAAAATATTTGTATTAGAATGGAGTACTTGATTCTATATAACTGTTTGTAAATCAATTGTATTGTCGTCGGAAATGGACACGGCGACATGAGTTCAAATCCTGGACGAGACTGATTGCATTTCACATAGCACTAATACCCTTGGGAAAGGTATGATTCCAATAATTCTCCCTCCAGCTATGGGTAAATAGTTGGGCAGACTGTGTTCTTCAGCCTTGGTGAGGCAAATAGTCTTGAAGAAAAAAACTCTGAATTCAAACCTGTTTACCTCCGCTTAAAAATTGACCTTGTGTCATATCCTGCCCAAGCGGAGGGGTTGGGTAAATAGGATAATTGAATAGAAGAAGTTACTTGAAACTCAATAACTGCGTATCAATTATTAGTATTTGGTAGGAATACTTGAAACTATAAAAATGTAAGTAAACATCTTATAGAAACATAAAAAGAGCAATTCATTGCAGCCGAATACATTACACATATGGCAGTAAGCTGAGTTTGATTTTGCTCAAGATCAGATAAGAGAATGTATGCATTTAGAAGATTGTATTGCACCAATATTGCCCTTAAACAAATAAATCGAATCAAACTTCACACAACTGAATATTTTTTGTTATTATATTTAATTTATATTAGTGAAGCATACGTGTTTAGTTTTAATCCCCCGACACTGGAATGGTTTGCTTTGATTTCTTTGTTGAATGGCATATCAACCTTTGCAGGTTATTTAATGCCAAAGCCATTCTCCTAGAAGAATAGTAGTGGTACTATTTAACCCATAGCTGGGAGGATAAGGGGGTTCATACCTTTGCCAAGGGTAATTGCTAAAGCCATTCTGCTAGAAGAACAGTAGTGGTACTATTTAACCCATAGCTGGGAGGATAACGGGGTTCATACCTTTGCCAAGGGTATTTGCCCGAAATGCTGGAATGGTGTGACACAATATCATTCTAAGCGGATTTAAAGTCAAATAAATTCCGGCTTGTTTTCCTTCTCATAGACTGGTTGCTATAACAGTAATAAAGTTGGTTGGGTTTTATGACATATCAACCCTCAGAGGTCATTTAACACCAAATCCTGTTTATATATATATATATATATATATATATATATGTGTGTGTGTGTGTGTGTGTGTGTGTGTGTGTGTGTGTATGTGTGATTTTTAGGTGAGTAGTTTGTACTTGCCATTTTAAACAACCTAGATCTCATTTGTTTGCACACGGTTAAATGGCTTCAAGTATTCCTATCAAACACAATTCTATTTAGTATTAATCATTTATTTGCACACAGTTAAATGGGTTCAAACAATTTAATTGAACATGCCATTGTTTGCACTCAGTTAAATGGTTAAACTTCTATTTGACCCATAAAAGGGACCCTAAGAGTTACTATCACTCCAGGTCAGAGTGGACCTGGGAGTAATGGCAATGAAGGGCTACTGTACATTTCCCAAAGCTCCCGGATTGGATTCTCACTATCGAATTGATTAGTGTCATATCAGAACACACGTAGGGGGTGCCTTAAGCCTCTAAATTCGGTGAATTTTACGATCCCAGTTGACTGGGCTGATAACAGTGATAAAGAGACCAGTCTACCCTACTATTTACCCATAGTTAGGGTACAAGCGCAAAGTGAAACGCATACTGCCTGGTTCAGGATTTGAACACGAGTCACCGATTTTTAGGTATGTGCGTTGCGTAGAAATGGACAACTATTTTCTCAAAATGTTACTTGAATCTGTGCGATAAAAAAATTAAAAAACATATTCGAGGGGGTGAAGAGAAAGAAGAGGATAGACGGGAAGAGAGGAAAAAAGGGAAATGGGAGAACAGGGAAAACTAGAAGAGAGGGTGAGGATAGAGAAGAAAAAAAGAAACAGTGAAGAAAAGGGGTTGATAAGAAAAGAAAAAAAAGAGGGGTGATTGTCAAGAGAGTTTGGTTTGGTTTGGTTTGTTGGGTTTTATGGCATATAAACCCTTGTAGGTTATTTAACGTCAAATCCATGTTAATGTAAATAATCAGTTCTATTTCAAACAATTCAGTTTAGCATGAGTACACAGTTTAATTGTTAAAAACTTTTCTATTTCAAAGTATTCAAGCAGTTATATATAACAATTCAGTTTAGTGTAAGTACAGTTTCAATGTCAAAAACAATCCAATTTCAAATAATTCAGTTCAGCATAAGCACGCAGTTTAAATGTAAGTACAGTTTAATTGTGAAAAACATTTCTATTTCGAGCTATTTAGTTTAGTCAAGCAGTTCAAATTCAGCTAATTCAGTTTAGTATCAGTACAGATCTTATTTACACCGAGTTACAAGTCAAAACAGTTCTATGTCAAACAATTCAGTCCAGTGTAAATACAGTTTCAATGTCAAAAAACATTTCTATTTGAAATAATTCAGTTTAGCATAAGCATGCAGTTTAAATGTAAGTACAGTTTAATTGTCAAAAACATTTCTATTTCAAGCTATGCAGTTTAATCAAACAATTCAGTTTAGCATAAGTATGCTGTTAGTTCTATTTAACCCATAGATAGGGCCCTATCAGGTGCTACTACGGCGGGTCAGAGTGGACCTGGGAGCGATGGCAATGAAGAAGTGCTCCGTATTCCCCCAGACCCCAGAATTACTGGGACTCACCATCAGATTGTTTAGAGGCATATACAGGACACTCGTTGAGGGGGGTCTTACCCCTCGGCAGAGGTGCAGGCTGTGTATTCTACCCTCCCCCCCCACAGCCGACTGGGCATCTTGTCAAGAGAGGAAATTGGAAATAGAAGAAAAAGGGAACAGAGAAGATTAGAAAAGAAAAAGAAAAGAACGATAGGCAGAATGCGAAAAGGGAAGCAGAGAAAAGGAAGATGCAGATAAGACAAGAAAAGAGAAAGAAAGAAGGGGATCTGCAACTGAAAAATACAGAATCAGAAAGTATATTTCAAAAGTGAAATTTTCATACTGGACTTTTAGAGTCGTATATATAAAAAATATCAGAATTCGTTTTTCTAGTTTAATAAGACGTGATAATGTGTTGTCGCAATAGTAATGTTCAGCTAGGGCGCTTCTTTCTTGGTGAGGCTTTAGACTTTTAAAACGTTTCTTTTATATATATATATATATATATATATATATATATATATATATATATATATATAAGAATGAGTTGGCTGTCGCAAAGACCATTAGAGAACTAAAGCAATACTTTCAGTGAAATCTGATGACAGTTGAATGTTGTCAATAATGGCGGATAAAATTACATTTTCCTTCAATTCACTTCCATAAAAATATCCATCAAGCCATTTTGAAAGAACGAGACAATAAAGACAATTTCGAAAAACATACTTTTTATTTATTTGTCGCTTAATATTTAATAAGGAATATTGATTAAATTTGGCGAGTGTCGTGTTGCAGTTATGGTCGTAGAAAATGAATTTGACAAACCAAGTCCAGATCCTAGCCGGGGGGCCATTTGCGCTTTCACTTTGGGGAAATTTTGCCCAAGAAAGGTACGAATCCTCCCATTCTATTCAATCAGTTATCTGTACAACAGCAAAGCGCACCCGAGCCTTGATAGGGCAACCAGTCTTGGAGAAGGAACTTTCTTATAGACCGAATTGCAAAGGTTACTTTGTGATGATTCATGAAGAAAGGAAACAAATCAACTCTGAACAAGGCGACAAATTTGTGAAGTCGTGTAAATACGTTTTTTAAATAATCTGTATAGATATCAAGTTAATATTGTTGTTAATTAAATTTTAGATAAAATCAATTAAATTTACAACAAGTACTTATTAAACTTATAACAAAAATTAATTAAATTTACAATGAAAATTAATTGACCACACATCAAAATCAATTAAATTTACAACAAAATTGATTAAGCTGTGTAATAAAATTTACCATAAAGATTAATTAAATTTACAACAAAATTAATAGAATTTACCATAAAAATTAATTAAATTTACAACAAAATTAATTAAATTTACAATAAAAATTAATTAGACTTACAAATTATAAATTAAATTTATAACAAAAATATATTTATAATTAGTTTGTCTTGGTTTCAGTTTCCTTGTATAAAGGTATATAATCTGTTATGGGTTATTTGATGCCAAAGCTTGTCTTCAGTAAGAAAAGTAGGGATACTGTCTCATCCATAGTTGGGGCATGTGAAGGTTCAAACTTTTTTCGAGTGTATTAATCTAAAAGTCAATGAAACAACGAGAGTTCAATTCGAACTCACCGACTATAATGTTGAAGTCCAGCATGTTTGCTAGCACGCCACCAGTAGTCCCTTTTGTCATTCATTCTTTTTTTCAATGTTAATTTGCCATCGTTTAAAAGAAGGTTTTAGGATTATTTTTCTACAATTTATAAAAGATTTGAAAAAAATTCCCTCTTTGATCTTTATCATTAGTACGTATAAAGAGAAAACTACAGAATATTCCTCTCAGATGAGAAATTATATTAGACTTGAAAAACGAAATTTTCACCAAAGAGGATTGAGGTAGAAAAAGATAAACAACAAAAGCTTTGATTATATTTGCACTATTTGATTTTTTTCTTTCAATAACAGAAAATCAAATAACTGTGATGGAAATACTTGGGTGAATAAAAAGTTTTGCAATATTCTATTAATGTGAGACACAAGTAAACAACTTTTGGCCGAGATCATTAAGATGATCGTTCACACTGGATTATCTCACCACGGATTAAATTGTAAAACCTACGGTTTAATCTCATAAATCTATATATTCCAATCGTTGTAACTGTGCACCTACCTTTGTTCTCGGGATTTTGTGTGCATCACGCTAGGGTGGGAAAAAGTAATGTAGTAGGCTTGTTAAAATCTGTCTGTTCTGGGCCCATAAACTATGCGGCTCAGAACAGCGAAACGTCTTTGACAGCAACGAATCCAAGTATTAATTATGGGAAATGAAGTTCCTTGGATATCTTAAAATTCAACATTTACACCAAATTATACTGTCACCAACAGATCAAAATGACGATATGGATCTCATAGAAAAGAACGCTACTGTGTTCGCCGAGCTCATTCAGGATTTGGACGACTTGAGTTTGTCATTAGTAATGAGAGATGCAAGAGGCAATGGAAGAATATTAAGGGAACATTATTTATCAAAAGGAAAGCCAAAAGTTATTTACTTCTATTTAAACTTAAAATCTTTGAGGAGATTGGAATCAAGGTCTCTAATAAGGGTAGAGAATATTTCTAATGCTTTGAAAGAAGCAGGTGAAGTTATAAGCGACGGAGTTTTAATTGCCCTGGTTCAAAAAGGGCTGCCTACAAATTTTAAACTTTTTGCAATGGTTATAACCCAGAAGAAGAAAGCCTTAACTTTTTTCTTAATTTAAGGTATGTTTAAGAAGTTATGAAGAAACAGAGCGTATATGTTACTCCCCGTCCCAGATAAATTCCAATAAGGCGCCTACCAATACCAGAGAATCTGCTGCCCGGCTATGAGACTGACAGCAACAGGAACCACCACAGGAACTCTCGCAGTGGCTGTGAGGAACAGTCACACACAGGAATTAGGTATTTTTTGTAAAAGTTTTATCGGTCTGCTTGTAACCGGTAGAGGAAAAAGAACGACTTAAATTTCGGGGCAACGATTAAGCAATTCCTAAACAAACAAATACAAGTAGTAAAAAGAGAGTAATAAACTCAGTGGAAACAAATGACTTACATTTAATTAAATGAATTGTGATTTGTAACAATACTTGAAACCATCCATGTGTAAACAGACGATTGAATAGTGTCAAATAGAATAATTAGTGTTAAATAGCAATACTGGTAACCACTTCTCTGAGTGCAAACAAATAATTTCCCAAGTCTCTTTCAAACAATTCAGTTAAGCATAAGTACACAGTTTATTTGTCAAAAACATTTCTATTTCAAGCGATTCAGTTTAGTCAAACAGTTCTAATTCAAATAATTAAGTTTGGTATAAGTATAGTTTTTTTTTTTATCTACACGCAGTAAAATGTCAAAACAGTTCTATTTGGAACAATTCAGTTTAACGTAAGAACAGTTTCAATGTCAAAAACAGTTCCATTTCAAACAATTGTGTATAGCACAAGTACATAGTTTAAATATCAAAACAGTCATATTTCAAGTAATTCAGTTTAGCATGAGTACGCAGTTTAGTTCTATTTGAGCCATAGATAGGACTTAATCAGGTACGACAATTCTGGGCCAAGTGGACCAAGGAACAATGGCAATGAAGGGGTGCTTCGCATTCCCCAAAACTCTATCATTACTGGAGCCTCACCATCAGATTGTTTAGTGTCATATGTAGGACACTCGTTGGCGGGGGGTCTTACGCTTCTGCAGAGAATCAGTCGGTGTATTCTACAGCTGCAGCCTACTGGACAAATTTGAACTGGTGTCGTCTAGTTCATTTTCAACGATGATTAGAGTTACACGACACATCTCCAAAATAGGAGTATTAGAATTGTAACTAAAAATGTATCTATTTTTTGTTAATCCATAAAATTCAACTTAACCTAAATAGCATCAGATTTTCTCGGCTTGGTAAACTTATTGGTACGAGGATCATTAATTAAGTTTCCAGACTTTTTTCGTATGGGCACTTTTATTCATAGTACACACATGAAATTTTAGTACCCTTCGAAGTAATCTCCTCCGGCTGCAATGCACTTGTTGTACAGTTCCAACAACTTCTTCAAGGTCCCATGGAAGTCCTCTTGTGTGAGCCTGTCAGTGACCTTCGCCACAGCCTCTTTCATCTCCTCAATTGTCTCATAACGACAGCCTCTGAGCTTAGGAAATAACCAAAAGTCACAGGGAGCAAGGTCTGAACTATTGGGAGGGTGAGGAACTGTCTTGATGCCCATCTTGGTCAAATAGTCTGTGACAAGGATGGAGTTGTGGACTGGTGCATTATCCTGCTGGAAATGCCACTGACCCGATTTGAAGAGTGCTGGCCTCTTCCCTAGGAATCTCTTCCTGAACTCCCTTAAAACCTCAACATAGTAACCCTAACCCTAACCCTTTGGCCAATCAACTCTGGTGTATATAACTTCTTTACTCCTCCCACAGCTAGCTCTCATCATCCCTCACAGACTCTCTGCTTTCCTTGGATCTCTTATGCTACTCAAAAACTGATTCTCGATTCATACAAATGGTCGAAAAGCAATCTAAAGCATTCCATACGTTTCTGTGGCATTTTTTCCAAGTTTAAAACAGAATTTTATTGCATATCGTTCTTCTAAAATGTCTTCACGTCCAGATTGTATTTTTGAAATTCCCCAGCTGTGACAATCAAGATTTAGTAAGGTGTATTCCAATTGCTGCTGTAGCTGTTTATTTGAAGCTGAAATCATAAAAATTGGTCAGTCATCTCATGAGATGTATAGCAATAACATACTGAATGTTCAAGAGTCCACGACAATTTTAAATGCCTGTACAAAAAAAGGCTGGCAACTCATTGAATACACCACGTACAGTTAAAGATAGTGGAATGCAGTTATAATCTTAAACTATCAACACTTTTCTTTGTTTAATAAATATTTCCATGTTTTTAAATTCAATTTTTAAATTCTGAAAATTTTAGATAAGACTGATTTTGTATATTAACTTAAAACCCTGTTATTATGCTTGTTTATTTGCTAATGATCCGGGAAACCGGGATTCAATCCCAGATCGTGTCATACCAAAGAGTCAAAAAATTGGACTTAATACCTCCTTGCTTAAAACTCACCATAAAATACGGATCAAGGGTAAGCGGAGAAATTCAGGGAAAAGAGTAGCATACTCCCCTACACCTTGGTGTACCAGCTATTGAAAAGGTGTAATATATTAACGTGACCTGCGGGTGTGAATACGGCGGATGTTGTTGACAGATAGATTGATAAGACCGGCGTGATCACCGAAATGTCATGTCCATAGGTGCTGTGTATCAGTGAATGTTGACACAGCTGCATCCGCACAAGGATAATATCAACAAGGTGACTGCCGAAATGTCACCATGCCCACAGATGCTGTGAATACGGTGGATGTTGTAACAGGTGCATCCTGTCGAAGATATCGGAATATCCCCTTGACCTGTGGACGTGGTTGAATTCGGTGATGGTGGCAGATGCGTACCCCCACAGAACCGGGCTTGGGCAAATAGCCAATGGGAAGCAGACAACATAACCAATGGAAAGTAAAGAAGTGTGTTCGTTCGTTTATTGAAGTCGTCATTATGTTTGATTAAGTTCCTCATATATTTGTATACGTGTACAGTATACAACAAATGGAGCCTTCGGATTGCCCTCGATTACGGTCGGCCAACTAACTAATGTGTGTATAAGACACACTCATATATAACACGGACATTTATATTGGAATACGAAATTTCGGGGAAAAAACTTTCGGGTATAATACGCACTGACGTTTTAAAATTTTATAGCAGCAAAATTCAATCAAAATTTAGTATTTGTTCAACTTTATATCGGTTCATAGTAAGAATTTACATTGTTTACATCTTAAAACGAGAAATTTTCACAGTATCTAACGCAACTACACAGAAATGTTCACACAGAAATTCAACAAGCTTGTGGCGAAATTATGTTAATATTAGAAGAGTCAAAATCATAAACAAACACATTCCTCAGGATAACAGTTTAGACTAAAGATAAAACTTATTTTCGGTCATCCTGTCCTGAATAAGGTGGGGTAATTAAAAAGTTAATTATATAATTCACTTTTATTATAAGCACACGTAACTTTTGGACTGAAAGATCTGGAAAAATACTGTCTTATACATAAGTAATTATGGTAATAGCTTTGTCAATTTACTCCGAGCAATTTGTTCCTAAGAAGTGTGAAGCAGACATGAAGGTACTGACTTAGAGAAATAAAACACTCTCGTCTCTTTTTTCGTCCTTTAACAAGTTTCTGGTTCAGATCTTGTAAAAGAGCGTAATGTTAAAATGGCTTTAAATCAACGTGTCAGAAACTGGAACGCCACTCTGATAAGCGCTGTTTCCACCATGTTTGATTTTTGTTGGAATTGTTCGCCTTTACTGCCTCGTTTTTTGTTTCATCAAAAACTTCTGAGATGAAATATTTTATTACTTACAAGATGGAATGCATTATGCAATCAATAAGACATTAAAAAAGAAAAGAAAAAGAAAAGAAAGAACTAATGAGAATAAAAAAAAAATTCAACCGATGTTTTTCCTAAAATTTAACTGACTTGAAAACAACAAAGAGAATTATGATATAAGCATTTTATTAAGTAATAAGTTTGGACGAGAGACAAAGTATAAGAAGTAGAAATTTGTTGTGAAGAGAAACGAGAAAAGTGAAAAAAAAAAATTTGAATTTGAATGATAGTGACATTAATTATTAAAATATGTATTCATCAAGCGTGCACACACACACACATATTTATATATATATATATAGGTTGCAATATTTGCATAGGTTTCTACTTATATATATATATATATATACATATATATATATATATATATATACATATATACATATACATATATATATATACATATATATATATATATATATATATATATATATATATATATATATATATATATATATATATATATATATATATATATATATATATATATATATATATATATATATATATATATATATATATATATATATATATATATATATATATATATATATATATATATATATATATATATATATATATATATATATATATATATATATATATATATATATATATATATATATATATATATATATATATATATATATATATATATATATATATACACGGACAGACTATGGGCACCTCTGGTGGTGTAATGGTTAGCAAGTTAGACTAGCAAACCTACACGAGTGAGTTCGAGTCTCATTGGGTGCCCCATTCATTTGGCCTTGTGCTAAATCGAAGTAAAGACCTTCGTAAATTACTACGGACAGACTGTGACACATTAATCTATCTATCTATATATTACAGTGACGCAGTGTGTTAACGTGTGTATTTAGATATTTGTACATGAGTAGAGACATATCCAAATATTTCAAAATATATGTATATACATTTGTGTGTTAATATATATATATATATATAAACTGAAATATTACACACACACACACACACTCATATATATACACACACACATATACATACATACACACACACACACACATATATATATATATATATATATATATATATATATATATATATATTAGCATCAAACACTTATATATACAAATATATTAAAATATTTGCATGTCTGTATTCATGTGAATCGATATCTACATGCACATGCAATTACACTAAGATACACAATTACATGTATATCCACACACAAACACCTATATATATACATATATATTGAAATATTTGCATATATATATATATATATATATATATATATATTATAACTGTGACTGATTGCATTTCACATAGCAGTAATACCCTTGGAAAAGGTATGAATCCAATTATTCTCCCTCCAGCTATGGGTAAATAGTAGGGCAGACTCGGTTTTTCAACCTTTGTGAGGCAACTAGTCTAGGAGAAGGAAAACTCTGAATTCAAACCTGTTAAACTCCGTTTAAAAATTGACCTTGTGTCATATCCTGCCCGAGCGGAGGGGTCCGTAAATATGTATATTACAAGAGTGTAGGTTGTCGCCAAATTACTTTGGGGGTTTGTATCGAACCAAGTGCAATATAATATGGCAAGTGCTCAATATCTAGAGTAGAGCTCTTATATAATAATAAATAAATAAATATCTATAACATATATATATATATATATATATATATTTAATTCTTGGAATGTAGAATCCGACCCCTGGGTTTCATGGGGTTTTTGAATCGAAAAGTACATGCACTGCGCGCTGTTTTAACCGGATGCTAGCTGACA
>OY757938.1:67840340-67850340 GCA_963585895.1 Sepioteuthis lessoniana | reverse complement strand
TTCGTTGCAGCCAAAATGTTAGATCCTCTCCATAACAAAAGACTGAGACGAATTTCTGTAGCCGTTGCAATTTTGCTTTCAGCCTCCGTTTATACACGACCCGGATTTTTCAGTCTTTCCCCTTTCTTAGGAAAACTTGTCTTGAATAGCTACAGCATAATAAACTTTAATTAATTATATTTCCATGCATATTTATATTTCTTTTAGCTCCATGAAGTAAACATATTCTAAATTTTATCCTTCCTTATCTTCATAATCATTTTGTTTTTTCAATCTCTTTCCCGCTTTCTTAGGTACATATTTATTTATGATAGCTAAATTATTTATTTAAAACCTTCTCTAACATATCTACCTTAGTGACAGTATGTACTATTTCCCTTCCAGATATAACAGTTTTCATATGGTAAATATATATATATATATATATATATATATATATATATATATATATATATATATATAAGTATTATTCGGTCCAGTTAAACCGGAGTTGAGAGGAATTCCATCAGGACAAAAAACATTCAACAGTGAACCTTAAGATTTTCCTGGTAAAGAGCTCAATGTAACTGACATTACAGAGTAATAATTTCTCCTCATTTAGCCCCCTGAAACCGGAAGTGGGCTAAATGAGGAGATAACTCTTCACCCCTCTTCTATCCTCTTCCTACCCTTCTTTCCTGTGTCTATTCTGATTTATTTCATCCATAAGATCTGAAGAAGTCCTGTTAATTTTTTTCGTGTTTTATGATTTTATGAAAACACATAAGATGGAAATAAATTTATAATCCTAATGTGACCGGTTTGTATTTTTTCTTAAAGCGTATATATATGTATATATATATTGTAATCTTTGAAGTCCGCTTTGCAATATGACTTGAATTAGTTTGCTTTGTTTGTTTGTTTGTTTTTTGTTTAATGGGATATCAACCTTTTTGGGTTATTTAATGCCCAAGCCATCCTTTTAATACAGAAGTGGTACTAATTGTTGGGGTCAGGGGGCTCATATCTTTTCAAATTATATTAGTCCGTGAAAAAATTAACAGCTGGAGGGAGAATGTTTGGATTCATACCTTTCGCAAGGGTATTAGTACTATGAGAAATGCAATCAGTCTCGTCCAGGATTTGAACCCGTATCGTCGTGTCCAATTCCTACGACGATAACCATTACACCACGGGCACCTCCATATATATATAAATATATATAAAGGATTTTTACCGCAACTTTTGTTGAGTATTATTCTTAGTGAACTTGTTGTCTACGCGTCTGAAACTCTGAAGGACAAACTGCTGACGACCGAAAATTACAAAAGCGGTCACGTGGTGATATGGTTATCGATGCGGAACATGGAATCGTTGAATCGAGTTTAAATTCCAACAGAGGATGTTTATGTTTCATTTTTGCCCCAGGGAAAAGCGTAAATCTGTTCCAAGATTGGTTTAGTTTTCTTTTGTTTTAGAGCATATCAACCCTTGTGGGTTATTTAATGCCAATTACTATATATATATATATATATATATATAATTTCTATGTAAATAGTTTTTTGATAGTTTTATTTTTAAACGAGTCAGAGTTCATTTTAGGTACACTTACATTGTTCCAAGTATTTTTGTTCAACACTAATAATTCTATTTAATATTAATCATTGCCCGTCGTTTAATTGTTTCAAGTATTCCTATTCAACACTCATCCTCATCATCATCATGTCATGCCACTAGCACGGATATCCCTGACCCTCTCTCGCCACTTCTCTCTATCGTTAATCTCCTCTAGCAGGTCTTCAGGGCTACATCCCATATCCTCACATAGCTGCTGAATGTATGTTCGAGCTGGTCGTCCTGCTTTTGCCCGGCCATATGTGGGGGTCCATAGAAGTACATCACTTATGAGCTCGTCTCTGCTTCTCCAGCAGTGTCCTCCATGTCTGTTTCGTCTAACTTGGATAGTTTTCGTGATGGGAGGTAGGTGGCCGTATAGTTGGTGCTTTGTGAGGTGTTGTGTCCAGGATTTGTTCAATATTGCTCGCAGCATTCTTGTGTAATTGCCATCTAGCTTCTTCTCCAGCCGTTTAGTTAGCGTCCAAGTAGTGCATCCATACAGCAGTTTGCACACGGCAGTATGATTTCAAATAACCACTACTATTGATAATCTCTAGTAAATGGTTTAATAGTTCTATTTGATTCATAGATTGACCACTACCAGTTACTACCAACCTGGGTCAGTGTGAACATGGGAGTAATGTCTATGAATAGGTACTTCACATTTCTTAAACTATAAGACTGGAGTCTCACCATCAGATGTTGTTTAATGTCATATCCAGAACACTAAATCTATCGCATCAATCCTGTCTACTATGGATAATAAAGTAAGCAAACTGGGCTATCTATGCCTGGTGTGTAACTAGTTTGGAAGGATAATTCAAAATTCAAATTATTTACATAAAAGTGGATTTGGCGTTAAATAACCAACAAAGGTTGATATGCCATAAGACCCAACAAACTAAACCAATCAAAATTCAAAACCCAAGAACTGAAAATCCTCGTGGCAGTTTTATGGATTCTCCTTTGTTCTAGAAACTCCTATAATGACACGACTCGGTGGTGTAATGGTTATCGTCGCAGGAATTGGACATGGCGACACTGATTGCATTTCATATAGCACTAATACCCTTGGGAAAGGTATGAATCCAATAATTCTCCCTTCAGCTATGGGTAAATAGTTGGGCAGACTATGTTCTTCAGCCTTGGTGAGGCAACAAGTCTAGAAGAAGGAAAACTCTGAATTCAAACCTGTTAAACTCCGCTTAAAAAATTGACCTTGTGTCATATCCTGCCCGAGCGGAGGGGTTGGGTAAATATGATAATGACACGACTCTTCTTTTAGTGTCACGGAGAGGGTCACTTACTGCATGGGTAACAATCAGTATTTCATGTAGCCTTGTATAAGGCTGAGATGAAGTAGCAAGGTTCTTGCGATATCCTAGCTACTTCCTAAAAAAGGTTATAGGATTTAAGACGAGCATCGAAAATACTCGTTTACGCCATTAATCAATCACAACAAATTGTTGAAAATGAATTTAAAAGAAAAAGATTCGCATTCTTTCTGCAAACCTGGAAGTTTCTTGTATAATTATGCGCTGTCATTTGGCTACGATAGGAAAAAAATGGAAAATTGCTCTAATGGAATCCACATTAATGATCTAATTAATTCTGATCTGTGTTGTTTTTCACGTTGACGTAGATTAATGTTCCGAGTGAATTACAAGAAAAGTAGCTAAAAATTTAAACGAAAGAAAATAATCGGGTGAGTCAAAAGTCTTGCAATATTTTGACAATTGATTGTTCAAGTTACCCCAAAAGCAACCTTGCATTCAAAGTAGAGGGCATTGTATTGCACCTTCTGTCTGTTGTTAGTTTCCACGTTGATACAAGTTCTCGTTCTTCGAAACAAAAAACCCTCCTTCGCTGATCCTTCCACCTGTTCAGGAAAGTGAGCCGTGGATCGTAACATGAAATAATCCGAAAAAGCTAGGTCTGGATTATCTTCTGGGTGTGGCATCAGTTCGATTCTCTCAATTTCCCGAAGTTTATTAAAAATAACTTGCATGTGTGCAAATGATGGTAACTTTTGACACACCCTTAAACGATAAAAAATTATCATTTTTATTATTATTATTATTATTATTATTATTAAAGAAATTTGATGACGATCCACAAGGCTTTACGGGGTGCCCTCGGAGTGTAATGGTTAAAGTGATGGATTGCGGAACCGTAGTACGCGAGTTCGTACTCCAGTCGCGCTATTACGTTCACTTTCGGGCAAATACCCTTGGGAAAGATATGAACCCCCTTATCCTCCCAGCTATGGGTTAAATAGTACCACTACTATTCTGGGGGATGTCCTCGTGGTGTAATGGCTAAAGCGATGGACTGCGGAATCGTAGTAAGTGAGTTCGTACCCCAGTCGCGCTATTACGTTCACTTTCGGGCAAATACCATTGGGAAAGGTATGAACCCCCTTATCCTCCCAGCTATGGGTTAAATAGTACCACTACTATTCTGGGGGATGTCCTCGTGGTGTAATGGCTAAAGCGATGGACTGCGGAATCGTAGGAAGCGAGTTCGTACTCCAGTCGCGCTATTACATTCACTTTCGGGCAAATACCCTTGGGAAAGGCAAGAACCCCCTTATCATCCCAGCTATGGGTTAAATAGTACCACTACTATTCTGGGGGATGTCCTCGTGGTGTAATGGCTAAAGCGATGGACTGCGGAATCGTAGTAAGCGAGTCCGTGCTCCAGTCGCGCTATTACATTCACTTTCGGGCAAATACTCTTGGGAAAGATATGAACCCCCTTATCATCCCAGCTATGGGTTAAATAGTACCACTACTGTTCTTCTAGGAGAATAGCCTAGGCATTAAATAACCTACAAAGGTTGATATGCTATTAAACAAAGAAACCAAACCCAACTAAACCAAACCAGGCTTTACACCCGAAAGGTGACATATGCGACAAATATGTGTTAAGAAAAGAATGATAAAAGACTCTACAAAAATGAGGATTGCGTAAATGCATTAATATAAGGATTGGAGAAATACTTTAAAAAAAAAAAAGACTAATTACAGAATCCACTAACTGCAATGGCAATATAAAAAGAGAAATATAAACAACAAAAACTAAAAAAAAAAAAAAAAAAAACGAATAGTACATAAATTGTATGGATACTTCAAACAACAAACTGGCGAGTTTAAACAAGTCTAAGAAAGGGGAACCTTAAGAAAGAAACTGAATTTCTGTTAATGCTGTTGTATATTGACCTTCGACCCGGCCAAACATGCCATTCCAAAGTAATGCACCGGAAGGAAGTGACACATTCCGATGGCAGTTATGAGAAGAAATCGTGTAGGCGGGCTTTGCTGACGATATGGGACAAGGTAAAATTCTCATAGACTGATGCACCGGAAGAGAGTGACCAGTGAACTGCATGACAGTTATTTCCGCTTGATGACGATCAAACATGCCATTCCAAATATTGAGTGGGCGATTGAACTATTATATAACTCAGTGTAGACAGGAAGTCAGTGAGATGGAGATCAGATGAGTTAGAGACAAGAAGTGGTAGAGAAAGCCTGCACTCAGTAGGGTGGGCCCACGGGCCTCCGGTTGAGCAGCCCTGGAGAACGAGAAAAACACAACGCTGATAGCCATAAGAGTGGGGGTCAATATATTGCAGTTCTGTTCGGTCTCCAACTCCCTCTCACACGCAAACCTTACATAAAATGAGAGGTATATTTTTTTAAAGAAGTCTTCGCTCGTCTTTATTCATTGCGTCAATATGTATTCTGCATGTATATGGGTGTATATAGGCATATTTATTATGTGAGTATACAACAATACCAGAACAAAATAATGCCAAAATGACCAATTATATCTAAGTGAAAATTGATAGCACTCAAGAGAACGGCAAATGTAGGTTATTAGCTAATGTAGCAAACAGACACAAGAGGAATTCAAGAGTAGACATGATTGGGTTGGAACGGTCATCCACTGGGAATTGTTTTTGCAAGAGATTACAATTTGTGCATACTGAGAAATGGTATATGTACAAAGTAGAATCTATTCCAGAAAAAGAGGCGCATAAAATTCTCCAGGTCTTTGAGATACAAGCGGATCACTCAGTTTCGGCCGGAAGAACAAATCAATTATTGAATCAAAAGAAAGAAGAACTTGTCGTCCAATGGATTTTGCCGTTCCAGCACACCACTGAGCAAAAACAAAAGAAATTTTTAAAAATACTAAGACCTTGCCAGAGAACTAAAAAAGCTGTGGAACATGAGGGTGGCAGTGATACCTATAGAGCGGTACCAAAAACTTTGAAAAGAGATGGAGGAACTGAAAATCAGAATAAAAATCGAGTCCGTCTCTCACTACATTGTTAAGATTGGCTTGAACACTGAAAAGAGTGCTGGAGAAATAAGGAGACTTGCTGTCACGTAGACTCCTGTAAAGAAAACAATATTAAGAGCAAGTGTGAAAAACTTTCGATGAGAGAAATAATAACAATAAAAGAGAATTTGCAAAATTTTCGACTTTGCCGTCCCGGCTGACCACAGAATAAAACTGAAAGAATGTGAAAAGAAGGATAAGTATCTGGATTTTGCTTGAGAATTGAAAAAGCTGTGGACGATTGTACCAATTGTAAGGAGTGCTTTTGGTACAGTAACTAAAGGATTACTAAAGGGCCTGGAGGAGTCGGAAGTTGGCGGAGTGGAGACCATCCAGACTACAACATTTTTGAGAATGGCCAGAATACTGAGGAGAGTCCTGGAGACTTGAGAAGACTTGCTGTCACTCAAACTCCAGTGAAAAACAATCAGCTAACGCTGATGTGAAAAACTCTAAATTATAATAATAGGACATTTCTAGATAATGGGAGAAAATTCTACTTATAAAATTGGAAAAACATTGAGAAAAATGAACACATGTAAAAGAATGAAATCATTTATCGGACAAACAATACATACAGTAATGTCGAATTGATAAATATCATTTAAAAAAGGGACAATTGTCAGGAATCGAAGAGAGCTCTGACGCTGATATACACCTGGAGAAATAAAGAACAACACTCAAGAAAATAGCAAAATACACCAGTCTACGATGTACATGGGTTCTGATTTTAAAACCCCCCGTCCATTCTCGACAGATTGGTTCCGAAACTAAGTAAACACCAACCAGAAGCAAAATACTCGAATAGATGATGAAGGAGAAAACTACCCTTATCAAGAAAGACCATTTCAAAGGAACAATTCCGAGCAACTACAGACCCATAACGTGTTTATCTTTAATGTTGAAAATCCTAACTATACAAGTAAAAGAAAACAGATTACTTAATGAAATGCCAAGGTCTATTTCCAAAAGATAAGAAATAAGGTCGCAAGGGAACGAAAACAGATGACCAACTCTGTAAAGAGCAGAAACTCCCAAGTCAAAATAAAGTGGGAAAGTCATCACATAAAAAATATCGACTATAAAAAGAAATATGGCAGGATTGCGCAATCTTGGTTAAAGAATGTCTTGAAATATCAGAAAAATGTCATATAATTCATCACAAAAGCTATAAAGAATTGAGAAGTGGAATGGGCAGCAGGTGAACAAATTTAGTAGAATTTATAATACAAAGAGGCATCTTCAAGTAAGACTCACTATCACACTTATTACAGTTTATCATAGCAATGTTGCTATTAATTACATACCAAGGAAATGAAAAGAAGGCTTCAAATTTACAAAGTCGCAGGAAAAGCTAAAACATCCCATGTATTTGCATGATATAAAGATATTTATCAAAAATAAAAAAAGAACTGGAAACCGTGACGCAGACAATAAGAATATAAAACCGATTCATAGGAATGGAATCTGGAATTTAAAACATGTACCATGCTTATAATGAAAAAAAGAAAAAAGAATGAATTGAATCAGTTGTTAGAAAATCACTAGAAAGATGGAAAGAAGAAAAATTACAAGTACTTGTGAATATTGGAAATTAAGAAAAAGAAGCCTTAAAAGAGACACTGAATCTCTTCTACCAGACGCTATAAAAGAAACAAGGACAAAAGTAAAATTAAGAAAGTATAACTTTAGAAAAACAAGAAAACTTCAGAAAATCAAGATCTCTGGCAGAAATCTCATCAAAGGAGGAAAGAATTAGGCAGTGCCCCTTGTAGGATACTATGGATCATTCTTAAAATGAGCAAGAAAGAAACACAGACTAGAGTAAAGAAGAAAGAAACTGCTGATGATGCACAAGGCCGTACACTAAAGAGCTAACTCTGAGAGACTCTATGTAACAAGAAAAGAAGGAGGACACAGACTTGTAAGTCAGCGTAGATGGATCAATACAAGGACTTGAATATATAAACAAGAGCAAAGAGAGATGGGTTGCAACATCTTGTAAGAACAATCTCAGAAATAACTTAACAGGAATCAGAAAAAAACAACAAATGACAAATTTCGAAAAACAAAAATGGAAAAAAAAAACATTTGTATAGGTATTTCAAGCGACAAATTAAGGAAATTGCACACAACATGATGACGATGTATAGAATACACTGAAGAAGCAGTGGAAGTTAAGGGTTACAGGGATACCAGTTGTGTTTAGTGCCCTTGGAACGGCCTCTAAAGGCCTTGAAAAGATTCTGTAGGAACATGGATATCAGAAGAAGTCTCCAAACCACCCTGATCAAAGCTCGGTTAAAGTCAGCCTGAATATTTTGAAGAATCTTGGAAACCTTTCTGTCTCTCTAGGGGAAAACTCACAATAATGAGTTGAAAAATGTCTCACCTTAAAATTACCGTCGTGTCTGCAAAAATAACAGCGGTGATTATAATCAAGAAAAGGGCAGATAGACACATTAATAAAATAACTGGCAGTTGCAACCTAAATGAAATACAAAACTTTCTAGAAGTCCTCATCTCTTTAGGAATTTGGCTTAGTTTTTTTTGTTTAATTGCTTATCAATCTTCATGAGTCATCTAATGCCCAAACCATCCTCGTAGAGCTACAGCGGTGATACAATTTATCTATGTGCCCAGTCGGCAGTAGCAGCCGGATAAACCGACTGCATCTTTGCAGAAGGGTAAGACTTCCCCCACAATTGTCCTCTATATGACACTCAAAAAGTTGATGGTGAAGCTCCAGTAATGATAGAGTTTTGAAGAATGCAGAGTACCCTATCATTGCCATCACTCTCAGATCCACTCTGACCCGGAGTGGTAGCACCTGATAGGGTCCTATCTATTGGTCAAATAAAAATGTTTGACATTTAAACTGTGCTTATGCGAAACTGAATTGTTTGAAATAGAACTGTTTTTACATTTAACTCTGTGTAAACGAAAGAACTCTACTTATTCTAAACAGAATTGTTTGAAATTAAGTGAAACCATTTAACTGTGCACAAAAAATGAGGTCAGGCTTGTTCGAAAATGTCATCAATAAAATGTGTTCAGAAATTATGTATTTAATATATATGTATAAAAAAGAATTAAATGACCTACACAGATTGATATGCCATAAAACAAAACCAAATCATGTATATATTTAAGATTTATGTATAAAGACGATTTGGCATTGAATGACCTACAAAGATTGATATGCCATGAAACCAAAGCAAACCTATTTAACTTTATCTGTAGGCACAAGGGATTTTTACTTCAGCCGAGCTGATTTGTCTGAAAGCGAATCGTAATAACTTGACTGAATTTCCGACTCGCTTACTTTAAGGCCGCCACCCAACACCTTAGCCATTACACAACGGTGACTTCCGCCTCCTTAGAATAGCACTAGTAATTTAATTCGGAAAATGACACACAAAAATAGGGATGGAACACATAATACATTTAATCGCTAGCTTCCCTCACTCTAGGTCTTGGGTAAAGACTTGTTGAAGGATTTTAGAAAACTAAAAACTGAAGCTAATAATAATTGGCAGACTTTAACGCGAGAAAACTTGGACATAGCTATGAAAGGGAAACCTTAAGTGAGAAACTAAATCTCTTCTAATAGAGAACTAAACAACGCCATGAGGACCAATTATATTAAAGGGAAAACTGAAAATACGTAAGAGAACGGCAAGTGTAGATTATGAAGTGATAAAGACGAAACAATTAATCACCTAATAAGCGAATGCAGCATGTTATGGCAAAAAGAGTATAAGAGTAAACATGGCTGTGTAGGGAGGGTGATCCCTTGGGAATTGTGCAAGAGAATTCACCATAGAAACAATGGTATATGCGAAACACGGAATCTTTCCTGGTGAATAAGACACATAAAGCTCTCTTGGATATTTAGAAACAAACAGATCACTTAATTCCGTCAAGAAGCTAAGACCTCGTGATAGTTGACAAAAAAGGGCTGGGAACTTGCCGTTTTACAAAGCGAAAGTGAAAGAAAGCGAACTTACCAGATATTAAAGAAAGCTGCAGAATATGACGATGACGGTGATAC
>OY757938.1:67807840-67835340 GCA_963585895.1 Sepioteuthis lessoniana | reverse complement strand
TTGCAATTTAATTTTAGAAAATCCTCAATAAATTGAATTCAGAGAGAAGTTTGGCCAATCTGTTTTCAATTTAAAGAAAAAAAATGCTGCACCAACTTCCCTCTGGATATACGAAGGTGAGCTGAAAAGTTTATATGATCACGTCAAATCTGCAGTCGATGACTTTTTTGACCAATGGGATTCCAGCACTACAACATCGATGGAAGAAGTGTGTGGACCGCAGTGGGTACTGTGCTTAAACATAAATCTAATTTAGTCACATTCAATGAAATATCTTAGTCAGGCTATGAACTTTTCATCCGATCCTACAATATCCCATTATTCCGTCTGTACAACTAAGGATCAGAGAGAAAGAAGGTCCGAGAGTAGAACGATCAAAACGTTTGTTTCATATAAAAATCATTAGCTTAATGATTAAAAAAACACATCAAATATTTATTTTCCTTTATAATATCTTTCCTTGTAATTAATTCAACGCTTCTCAATTAATTATATTAATCAAACATTATAAAATGAAAAGTACAGATTGTTGTTCTTTACAGCTATAGGACTGGCTGTTTTACTTGGGTGAGTCAAAAGTTTTCTTTCTCCTAAACGGGTTACCCAGTCTGTCCAAATACACGAGTGAGTTAAAAGTTTTTCAATATTTTGGTAACCTGAGGCACGGTACAGCAGCACTGGTTGGTTTCGCCGAGGACGTGAATGTGGGAAACCACGCATGACTGTGTGATGCCGAGCTCGCTTGATACTCTCCAAGTGCTACTCGCCATATTTCCTTCTATTGCTTGGATCTCAGTTTCGGAATTCATGCTTTTTGGTTTACCAGAAATTGCTTGATCATTTAGCTTCTTGCAACTTGGGCAAAAGTTATTCAACCGTCTTGTTATTTTACTGCGAACAACTGCGGCTTCATCTTTCACACAACAAATGGTTTCGGTTGCTTCGGCAGCATTATGACGCTGCTCGAGTTTGTACCGTATAAGTTCGTAAAGTAGACTACATTGCATAATAATTTGTGTGGTTTTCAAATCATGTACGGTGTAAAGTAATACTTGGCATGTCAGAGTACCAACTAGCGTGACACTACCAACCATAGCGAATACCTGCAACGGCTTTAACTGATTTGGTCATGTGATATACGTGCCACAAACAAGCACGTATCAAAATATTGCAAAACTTTTGACTGTGACAACATACCCGCTGGCCGGTATCCACTATCTCAACCTCCTAAACCAGCTCATAGCCATCCGATCGTCTCGTGGTTTCTCTCATCTCCGGCCAGGGGATTTTCACATGCTTTACACACAACAGAAACAACATATACAACCGAGAGAGTGGAAAAAAAGAAGAACAAACAAGCACGGACTGGGGTTAGCTCCTAGCGCAAGAAGGCAGAAGTTTGAGCACTTTTATGTGGTTTTCTGTGCATCTGTGGCTATTGCAAGCGTGTATCCGAACGAAATTCCCACAGAGCCACCAGAACCGCTGATTTATATTCTCGCTTTGGCCAACGCAGACTCTGGGTCCAAAGGTCCTGGCTACCCGCTCAGCAGCCGCCATTGTCAGACCGTCGCCTTTCCCTGACTTCTGTTGACTGCTTTGGAACCTTGCCTTTCCTCATCTTCTTCCGGTCTCGTAGGAAATCTAACGCGCAAGCCCTTTGTGTGGGTTTCGCGCCAAAGCAGACACAGGAATCCTCTGACTGGCGCTCACCCACACCCACAGAAACTAATGGACCCACATCGTGTCACATGACTCACTGATGTATTAAGACAAACTGGGTTAGGTTACCAATCTTGTTGAAGGAAAACTTTTGACTCGTATTCTTAAAATTTACTATCTACCATTATTTTACAACCAGGCACGATATACAGAAACATTGCTGATGAGACCTAAAAAGGTCGAAACAGCTGTCCTGTGTTTCCGTATGTCGTGCGTAAGTTTTCGCTGGATTTTCTGGTCATGGGAATTCAATTCAAATATAATTCCTCTACTTAAAAAAAATTTTGATCTATATCCTTGCTCATGACGTCATAATAATTACGTGGATGCGTATTTCTAATCCTCTTGGGAAGACGTGGTCCTGGAGGTGACTGTGTCCTCAGTAAAGAGTACAGATGTAACTTGCAAGACACATTCAGGTTAATTGGCCGCGTAATTACCATGACTAGTTAATTCGGCGAAACTTGTGTGCGATATGGATGGGTGCTCAGTTGTAGAATTTCGGCTCTGCAATCTGTGGTCGCTGGTTCGATCTCCAGTTGTAGAGATCACGGTATACACTGCTGATGAGACCTAATGAGGTTAAAACGGCTGCCCAGTGTTTCCGTATGTCGTGCATAAGTATTCGCTAAATTTTCTGGTCATGGTAATTCAATCCCTAATATAATTCCTCTACTTAAATCAAGGGATCTCTAGTTTCCTTTTTATTATTATGTATATGAGGTGGTTAAACAGGTCATTTGTTCCATGTATTACCATGTGGCATCTTTTCGGCTCTTCAGGAAATACTCTACGGCTTTTAAGAAAGTAATTTCATAATTATTATTATTACTATTTGAGAGTTTTTCACGCCAGCTTTAGCTGATGGGTTTCGACTGGAGTCTAAGTGACAGCAAGTCTCCTCAAGTCTCCTCAAGTCTCCAGGACTCTTCTTAGTATTCTGGCCGAGCTGACTGATGCTGTAGTTTGGATGGTTTCCACTCTTACTCTTATTTCTAAGCCCTCCAGTCCTTGTACCAATCCTTTGGTGACTGTACTTAGCGCACCAATTACAATTGGTATTACTGTGACCTTCATGTTTCATAATTTCTTCAGTTCTCTCACAAGGTCTAGGTACTTATCTCTTTTCGCTTTCCTTTAGTTTTATCCCGTGGTCAGTCAGAACGGCAAATTCCACAATTCGGCTTGCTCTCTTTTTCTTTTTTCTCTTTTGTTGGCTATCACTTTGTCTTGTCGTCTGGCCAAGATTAGGTGATCTGTCTGTATCTCAAAATCCAAAAAAAGTTTTGTGCGTCTGATTGTCTGCGACAGATTCCATTGGTTTGTTTGTCCAATTAAAACTTTTTGCACAATTCCCAGTTGATTACCTTCTCACCCAATCGTGTCTTGTCTTATACTCTTTTTGCTCTAATTGACAGCATTCGCTTATTATGTGATTGATGATTTCGTCTCTCTCACTACATAACCTACATCTGCTATTTTGTAACGTCTTGTTTATTCTTATTTTGACATAGTCCTTATGGCGTTGTTTTGTGCTACTATTAGAAGAGATTCAGTTTCTCTAAAGCTTTTCCTTTCTTAGCCATGTCCAAGTTTTCTCGTGTCAGATGTCGCTTGTTTGTAGCCTGAAATATCCACTGAGTTTTTTTTCTCCCCATTTTTGTTTTCTGGTTATTTTTGTTGTTTATGTTTATGTGTCGGTATCGTTTCTGGCCGCTGAAATCAGTCTTCCTCAGTGCTTTTTTATGTAGTCTTCTCGTTATTGTACGATGCATCGACGGTATCTTGAATGCTGTCGTGTCCTCTTCCTCCTGCTTTTCTTGACACTCACTGTCTGTCTACGTCATCTCTGGGATGTAAGGCCTGAGGCATCGTCATGAGTTTTCTGGTTCTTTGGTCCATTTATTTAAGTTCTTCCCTGGTCAATATTAAGAATGGTCCCGAGTATTTTACGATGGGGACAGCTCAGGTATTTATCTTTGATGAAATTTCTGCTATATAGTTTAGTTTCAAATAGTTTCTCGTTCCCCTGATTTATTATTATTATTATTTCATTATTATTATTATTATTATTATTATTATTGTTATTAACCGGCTCTCATTGGCCTATTGGGTAGAATGTTCGCCAATGGTCCGGGAGACCTGGATTCAATCCCAGACTTTAAAAATGATACTTGAAACCTCCTTGCTAAATACTCAGTAATATCAGATACGTATCAAGGGTAAAGTGGAGCAATCCAGGGAAAGGAGTAGCGCCCTCCCCTACACCTCAGTGTAGTAGCTATTGAAAAGGGAGCTCTCGGGTCGTCCTCAACTAAAGGGAGACAACTTTACTTACTTATTATCATTATATTTACTCTTTAAGAGTTTTTCACTGGAGTTTGAGTGACAGAAAGTCTCCTCAAGTCTCCAGGACTCTTCACAGTATTCTGGTCGTTCTCAATAATACTGTCGTTTGGATGGTCTCCACTCGTCCGCCAACTTCCAAGTCATCCAGTCCCTTTAACAATCCTTTAGTTGCTGTGCCAAAAGCACCAATTACAATTGGTATAATTGTCACCTTCATGTTCCATATTTTTTTTTCAATTCTATAGCAGGGTCCAGGTACTTATACTTCCTCAGGTCTTCAGCACTCATTTTGGCATTCTGGCTGATCTAAACGATTCGATGTTTTGAATGGTCCCGATTCTTCCTCAGGTTTCTAGTTATTCTAGATTTCTCTCCAAGCCTTTAAGGAGCATTCGAAGCGCACCAAAAACAAGTGGTATCATTGTCACCTCATATTCCACATGATCCAGGCATTTCTCCATCTTTTCGCTCGCTTTCATTTTCACTGTCTTGTCCATGGAAAAGGCAAAATCCACAAGGTGGCAAGTTCTTTTTCTTGTTAATTTAAACTAGGTCTGGTCTTCTTGCCGAGAAGATGACATTTGAGTTGTTTTTAATCGAAATTCACTTTTTCTCTTGAGGTTTCCTTTTCGCAGCCATGTCTTGGTCATCTTGATTTGTCGCTGGAAATATCCATCCCATGAGATAATGTCAGCACCTTCAACAGCAAGATCAGTCCTTTTAGGAACAGGGTATCAATTAATTCAGCATTCTCATCATTTTATGACAATTTCTTCTGCCAAAATTGTTGACAAACGTGATATAAATTTTTACTCAAACAAGGGAAAAATTTATATCATTGACTTTTCTTCAACAACGATGGTTTGACATTAAATAACCCGCGAGGGTTGATATCTAACTTAACCAAACCAAACAAAGTGTCGAAAATAAAAAGCAGTTCGACTTTGTACATTCATTCTACATGCGTTTTCATTTCAACCAAATTGATGGATTTGCCTGTTAACATATAACTTTGGACTAAGAATATCTGGCGTTTATATGAAATATATGCATACAGTAAATTACATTAAAAATATGTACCCGAGTAACATTGATAACCTCCAGTCACCATTGATATATATATATATATATATATATATATATATATATATATATATATATATATATATATAAACTAACTGACATTGATATGCACAGCAAATATTTAGCTAGTTTAGATATCAAATCCTTATACACCAATATACCTGTTGATAAATGCATTGAACGCCTGCATAACTACCTTCGAAAATCTAACACTAAATTTCCTCTACCTATCTCTAAATTGATTAAAATTTGTACCTTATGTACCTCACATTGCTACTTCAAACGCAACAACACATTTTATAAACAAAAATTTGGTTTACCAATGGGATCTCCGCTTAGCGGAGTTCTTGCATGAATTTTTCTAGAATTCTTAGAATCTGGTCCCTTTAAATATATTCTACCCAACACTGCACATTACTTCAGATATATTGACGACATACTACTTATCTATCCACAACATCTTGATTTACATCATATCACTGATAAACTGAACAATGTCGAACCTTCCTTAAAGTTCACATATGAACTTGAATACAACTACACCCTACCTTTTCTGAACATTTTACTTATTAGGAATATTAACAAACTAGAATTCAATATATATATATATATATATATATATATATATATATATATATATATATATATGGCATATTGGATACTACAGCAAATGAAATGAAGAGAAAACTGTAATTGGTGTTAAAGTATTTTTTAATTTTAAGTATGACCTTTCGCTCACTTTTCGAACATTTTCAAACACGAAAATGAAAACGCAGATAACATAGAGTTGATGTAACCATGGCAATTGGTTTAGCTATTTACTAAGCTTTGCTTGTGTTTTCAAGATGAATAAAACAATCAAAACAGATTTAAATTTCCTATATTTTCCGATAAAAGATAACCTGTTCCATACAATAATATATCGCATTTGTAATTTCAGTTAGAATATTTGAAAATGTTTTAAAAAATTTCGATTTTATATATCTTACAATAGTTTTCAAATTTTCAGTCAAAGAGAATATTCTCAAAAATCTATTTTATCTGTTGCTATGGTTACCACATCAGTATCTTGCCAAAGTGCTAATGTACTTAAATGTCTTTAGCTACTGACGTTATTTATAGAAACAAATTCGAAAAGTAAACGCTACACAATACAACAGTACAAACGCTCATTCTTACAAAGTAGTAATGTACATACAAAAGTTATATCGCTTTTGTAATACATCCTCCCCTGATGATGACCGAATGTCGGGCAGAAAGTACTTGGGAAATAACTAATTATGGAAAATTTATCAACGAATTCCCGCCTTCATTTGAGGAGTACTTAGTTACAATCGTAATCACTACACTTATAGACAACTGAACTTGTTAAAAATTTTCAGCCTCCACCAAATTCTTCTCTAAGGCATCAAATGCTTTCTTAGATTTATGTGAAGTTTTAGACATATGCGTAACCATATTTACCCAACCCCTCCGCTCGGGCAGGATATAACACAAGGTCAATTTTTAAGCGGAGTTTAATAGGTTTGAATTCAGAGTTTTACTTCTCCTAGACTAGTTGCCTCACCAAGGCTGAAGAACACGTGTCGCCGAGTCCATTTTCAACGACGATAACGATTACACCACGGGCAGCTCCAAGACACATGCGTAACCCTTCTCTCTCTCTCAATATATATATATATATATATATATATATATATGTGCGTGTGTGTGTGTGTGTGTGTGTGTGTGTGTGTGTGTGTGTGTGTGCGTGCGTGCGTGCGTGTGTGTTTACTAAATCCTCTGACACAAAAGCAATATTTAACAGGTTTGAATTCAGATATTTCCTTTTCCTAGATCGGAGGTTAAAGAGCCTAGTCTGCCCAACTATTTACTCCTAGCTTGAGGGAGAATATTTCGATTCAATCCTTTTCCAAGTGTATAATATGTTATATGAAATGCAAACGGTTTGGCCCAGGATTTGAACTTGGGGCGCTGAGTCTACTTCCTATGCCGATGTTCATTGCACCACCACATGTGTATGTGTATTTACCAGCCCCTTCATACGGCCAGGATATGACGCAAGGTCAATTTTTAAGAGGAGTTTAACAAATTTGAATTCAGAAATTTCCTTCTCTCAGACGGATTGCCTAACCAAGGTTTAAAAAATCATTCTACTCTACTATTTACCCATATCTGGTGGGAGAATAATTAGATTCATGACTTTCCCAAGGTTATTAGAGCTATGTTAAATGCAATCAGCATTGCCCAGTATTTGAACTCGTGTCACAAAATTCATTTCCCACGACGATAACCCTGAGTGTGTGTGTGTGTGTGTGTGGTTATAAATGATGATTATAAATATAAGAATAAAAGTTGTTTTTTTTTAATTTTTAACCATTTGATCTTTAAATTTTGATTTTCAAAATTTGAATTTGAATCTGAACAATTTATATAATAAAGTGACGATGTCTAGATGTCAAGACTGCTGTCTAGTGTACCCTAGTCACTATCGACTGCTATATCAGTGATTGCTGATCGTCGGATGGGTCAAGAGAAACCCAGAAACACATTTCATCTTAAATGTTAGAAACTCTTTTGCTTTATTCTTCCTGTTCAGTCTGAAGCCGTAGAAGCAGGGGATTATGAATAACAAACAGAAAGTGTAGCGTAGGTTCTTTGTTCATCTTGGGACAGGACTCCTCTTGTATCTATGAATTATTTCTCGTTCTCCATTAACGCAAATATTTATCTCCAAGCCAGTAAAGGAAAGATAACTTTTTTAGAAGTTATCCGTTCGCTCGCCGGTACTATTTGCTTACAATTTTACACCAGACGTCGAGAAAAAATATAGACGAATATATGAATTTGAAAAATAAATGTAAAGCCAGTTTTGCTATTTTTTAGACTGTGATTTTTGGCGATAGACAGGATTGTACAAGTACAGCAATTGTGACTTTAAAAAAAATTGTTTCTTAATTTCAAAAGGTAAAAGTCACAAACGCATCACTTTAACCTGTATTAAAATTTGACAAATAGAAAACTTGCTGAATAATTATGTTAAGGACCAAGTGATACGACTGTTCTAAAAAAAAATTAATGTTTCTTTTAAGATTTATTTGTCTTGGTACGAAGTGCATGATATCGTACGAAAAAAGTTAGGAAACTTATCAGTTTCCAAACTTTTTTCGTATGGGCATTTAAAATCGTCGTAGATTCTTGAAAATTTAGTATCTTATTACTACTGTACATATTATGAGATGACTTACTAACTTTTATGATTTCAACTTCAAATGAACAGCTACAGGAACAATTGGAATACACCCTACTAAAGCCTGATTGTCACAGCTTGTGATTTTCAAAAATGCAATCTGGATTTTAGAAGAACGATATGGAATGCTTCAGACTGTTTTAGACCATCTTTCATGAATCGAGCATCAGTTTTGGAGTGGCATAAGAGATTCAAGGAAGGTAGGGAGTCTTTGAGGAAGGATGAGAGGTATGGGAGGAGTAAGGAAGTCAATAGACCAGAGTTGATTTGCCAAAGAGTTAGGGTTAGGGTTACTATGCTGAGGTTTTAAGGGAGTTCAGGAAGAGATTCCTAGGGAAGAGGCCAGCACTCTTCAAATCGGGTCAGTGGCATTTCCACGATGACCATGCACCAGTCCACAACTCCATCCTTGTCACAGACTATTTGACCAAGATGGGCATCAACACAGTTCCTCAGCCTCCCTTTAGTTCAGACCTTGCTCCCTGTGACTTTTGTTTATTCCCTAAGCTCAGAGGCTGTCGTTATGAGACAATTGAGGAGATGAAAGAGGCTGTGACGAAGGTCATTGACACGCTCACACAAGATGACTTCGATGGGGCCTTCCAGAATTTGTTGGAACGGTACAACAAGGGTATTGCAGCCGAAGGAGATTACTTGGAAGGGGACTAGAGTCTCATGTGTGTACTATCAATACAAGTGCCCATACGAAAAAAGTCTGAAAACTTATCGTATGCACCTCGTAAATACAGCTTCAGTCTCGATACCTTTTGAACACTCCTTTTATAATTAAAAGTTAGTAACATTGAACTGACCGACTCTTGTGCATTACTTCATGTGCAGAAGAAGTATCCAATTCATCGTTGTGGGAGGAGTCCTCATAGCTCAGTTCCTAATGTGCTGGACAGCCACGTCGTCATTAGCGAGTTCAGTCTCTAGTTCCGGTATTATGTTCGATTTCGCTTTAATACACTTGAAAAACTAAGACATCCCTCATGCACCCAGCTATTGGTTAAAAAGTACCAAATGCTACTTCTACAAGAATGACTTTGGCATTGAATAACTCATGAAGGCTGAGACACCATTAAAAAAAGGAACCAAATAAAACCAGCTGTGGGTAAATAGTAACATTACTGTTCTTCTGCAAAGGTGGCTTTGGCACTAAATAACCCATGAAGGTTGATATGCCATTAAACAAAGAAACCTTAAATTGTACAGCTACTGTTCTTCTACAAAGATGGCTTTGGCATTAAATAACACACTCAACCTTATGGTTTTCTTTCTTTCTTTCTTTCTTTCTTTCTTTCTTTCAGGTTTTGATTTTTGATTTCTTATTCCTCTTTCTTTTCTTCTGTGGGTAATGTCATCTTTTTTCCTTTGATATGCCAAAGAAAAAAATTAATCATTCAAGAAACAGGTTTTATATTCATCCGTATAAAAAATATTTTTCTGTTTATTTTCTAACTTTTAAAAATTGTTTCTCATTCATGCACTTATCAGGTTGATTGATATCAATTTATCTATTAATGTACTTATAGTGATTGATATCGAATGTATAATGCATACCATGGTCGTGGTGTGATTGTTATCATCGAAGGAAATGGACCCGCCGATCCGAGTTCAAGTCCTGGATGAAGGTGTTGGTTATTCTTGGAAACTCTTGGGAAAGGTATGACTTTAACTATTCTCCCTCCAGCTATGGAGGAATAACTGGGCAGACCGTGCTCTTTAAACTTGGCATGGCAACCAGTCAAGGAGAAGGAAAAATCCGGATGCACACCTTTTGAACTCTACTTAAACACTGACCTTCGGTCACATTCTGCTCATGCGAAAGGGTTGGGCAAATGCATACCATCGGAAATTAGTTTAAATTTCTGAGACGAAGCTTGATGATTTTTATCATTAAGGGTTTTCCAGTAAGACACATAGCGTAGCGGTTATAGGCGTTGGTTCCCTTAGCTTCTTAGGAGACAATCATCTGGAGATTGCAGGTTCAATCCTGACTGCAGGCGATTAACAATACAGGAATACTTAACACTTGTACCCGGTTATGGCTAACGGAATCAGAACAGTCGTGAATTCAATAAAAGACGTAGTTTGAAGTTCCGTGTAGGTTCCCGAGTTCGACAAACACCTGAAGAAGGCCGGAGGACATATCGGCCGAAACGTGGTGGAAATAACAATAAAGATGAAGACAATAGTCCGAAACCCTTAATGATAAAAATCATCAAGCTTCTTCTCAGAAATTTAGACAACAAACACCTGAAGAAGGCTGGAGGACATATCGGCCGATACGTTGAGGAAATAACAATAAAAATGAAGACAATAGTCCGAAAACCCTTAATGATAAAAATCATCAAGTTTCTTCTCAGAAATTTAGACAACAAACACCTGAAGAAGGCCGGAGGACATATCGACCGAAACGTTGTGGAAATAACAATAAAGATGAAGACAATAGTCCGAAAACCCTTAATGATAAAAAAAACATCAGAAATTAATTTCAACGTATAATAATAGTATTTTTGAAATTTGGGGAAAACTGTTCTCGATATTAAACGTACGAAAATCTGCTGAAAAGTTTTTAAACTAAGTAAAATAATCTCATCGAACGAGACTGAATGAGGTCTGTTTTTCAACATAGTCCTTATCAGGCTCTATACATATCTTCCATCGGTGTTGCAGTGCTTAAAATAGTCATCAACAACAGACATGGTATGATCATTTGAATTTGTCAACCCTCCCACTGACATATGATTGCTATATTGATTAATCAATCATTATATTCATTTTCGTGTCTGGTTCGTCTGCTGGAGAAGCAAGGACGAGCTCATAAGCGATGTACTCCTGTGGACCCCCACATATGGATGTGCAAAAGTAGGACGACCAGCACGAACTTACATACAGCAACTATGTGAGGACACAGGATGTAACCCTGAAGACCTGCCGGAGGCGATGAATGATAGGGAGAAATGGCGAGAGAGGGTCAGGGATATCCGCGCTGGCGGCGCGACATGATGATGATGATGAAATTCATTTTCAGACTTTAAAAAGGTTTGAACCCACCTTTCTTCGAGCTTTGTCTTAAATTGTACTGTTCTTCTACCTCGACGGCTTTGCTATTGAATAACTTATGAAGGTTGATTTGCTATTAAACAAAGAAACAGTTCCAATCATCACTTGATCATATCAACTTACTACTTGTCCAACTAAAGTGTAATCTTTATATTTTGAGAGGTCTTATTAAAACAAAGAACATAAAAGTTGAATAATTTTTTTTCGATGAAGGAGATTTTCAATGTAATAAACAATTAACTGATCTATTCTGCCCAGAGATCCACATTTTAGTTGGTTGCATTATTTGGAATATGATGATATCAAATTCACCAGAGAAAGAATTTTAAAAAGTAATAAGTTTTTGTAATTCAAACGTCTCTCACAAAGGAAAACCGGAAGGACAATTCAAATTATCCGACACATCTTGTGCTTTACTGGTAGTTTCAGAAATCAATTGAATCGAAATTACTTTAATCTCCTCCTTCCCCACATCTCTCTCTGTCTCTCTCTGTCTCTGTCTCTCTCTGTATAAATACATCATCATCATCATCGTCATCAAGGAGTGCTGATAGCACGGGGTTCCCTGACTCTCTCTCGTCATCCGTCACTATCGTTCATCGTTCCTAGCTGGTCCTCTAGACTGCATTCAGTGTCCACACAAACCTGGTCGGCTAGCAATGGTGTGTCTATTTGTAGGAGTTCATTGAAGAACATTCCTAATGAGTGCGTTTTTACTTCACTTGCTGTACCCAGCATGTTTTGTTCATCTTACTGGGAAGGTTTGGAAGATGGGAGGTAAGTGGCCGTACAAAGCGTTTAGCGTTCTTATGTAGTTAACACCAAGCATTTTCTCTCTGCGCCTGTTACTCTGCGAGTGCAAACCGCCGAGTTTACCTCAATGGCTTGGAACACGGCCCCGGAATCTACGGTTTAAGGGATACCTGACTTTGCTTAATCGTTGAGGTTTTTGCAACCCAAGCAAAATCTCTTCAAACGACTGGATTTTGTCCTGTGACCAACCGTATATTCACCTTTCGTTCAACAAATGGCTTTTGTTGCTTGGGCGAAGTTACGCCTCCGTTCGAACTCGTTCCCATAGTAGACTATGCTGTACGTTCATCTGTGCGACGTTGAAATCAGCCACGGAGTGAAGAAAGGCACAACATGTCAGCGAACTAACTACCACAATACTTCTTAGTATAGCGAGTACCTTGAACGGCTTGAACTGGTTTGTTTTTGTGATATTCACGCCGCAACTTGGCACTTACAAAGATACAGCAAAACTTGATTCATCCCACTATATATATATATAGTCGGTATCATACAATAACAGATGTTTTTACAACAGCATTGCTTCTAATAAAGCCTTCATCAGATGATGACTCTGGGTTCAGGCATGGTTTCGGGCCGAAGCATCATTACCACTAGCTCAGAGCGCCCCAGCAGTGTCTCACGACACCACCAGACTTTGTCAGATTGTTGTCGCTCTATAGGATTGCCAGATCCACACTGATGCATTTAGAGCCTTATCTTGGATCTTTTTCGTGTATTTTCTCTTTTCTGATGGAGGAAGTCCAAGATAAGTCAAGAAAACAGAGTTTGAGTTGGCAATAAAATCCCTGCACCCGACTTCGATAGGAAATACATTTGTTATCCTGCCATTTCTGACACACTGTTCGCGCAGATCTTCATATTTTTCCAACTTACGCTGATGTGCCCAGTCGAAATTTTCCTCAAAAAGAACCGTTAACTCAATAACGAAATTTTTTTTTTACTTTAACAGACCAAATGACAATATCAGGACACTTTGCCGTTAACGCTATTTCAGTTGGAAATATGAAGTTATGTTTTAAATCGGTTGTGACGTGCCAGTCCGTGCAGCCCTCAAGCAATGATGGTTTACGCATATTTTCACGTGCTGTTTTCGAAATATTTCCTTCTTTAACGAACTGAATTGCTCCGTTGTGGATAATATTTAGAGCTTTATTGGCATTCTCACAACATGTTTTTGAACAAAGCTCTAAATATTATCAACATCGTTCCTTGCAAGTACTCTAGACTGCAACCAGTGTCCGCTGCGAGGTAATGTGTGTGAGTCCTATCTGGTCAGCCAACAAAGGCGAATCCATGTTCAGGAATCCATGAGGAAAAATTTGCTTATGATTTCCTCTTTACATCTTCAGCAGTGTCCCACATATTTTCTTCATCTTACTTGGATAGTTTGTGAGATGGGAGGTAGGTGGCCGTAAAGCTATTGCTCCCAGGAGTTTTTAAAGCAACACATAACTTTTTCGTGTAGATCCCATCTAGCTCTATGTTAGAGTCCATTTTTTGCATCCATATATTAGTCTGGACACACTTACAGCTAGCAAAAAATTCCTTTTAATTTTATCGGATCGATCAGATTTCAATATAACTGATAACCTGTCAAAAGCAGTCGATACCTTCACTAAGTATATATTGACATCACTTTCAGTAGATGAGATATTGCTGTCGAGGTATAAGAACTTGTCAACTGAATTTAGAGGCTTGCGTCTTAGAGCGGACATGGCCCCTTCTTGTTTAAAACTCAAATATTTTGTTTTATTTGAGTTCTTGTAGTGACCAATTTCTCCTGTTCCTTGCTCTAGGCTATAAAGTTAGAGATCTGATAGGGCTGCTATACATGTGAGACCCGTTAGATCATCTGCATAGTCAGCGTCGATTAGAGCTACTGAAGGATATCGTCTACTTCTTATCTCAATAAATGTAAAAGCATTTTGCTTTTATTAGATCTATAGACGTTCGAAAAACGTATTCTTAGGAGAGTATAAACAAATATGATGTTTATATATTCGCTTGCAAATCCTCAGCAACAGTGAGGAAGAAGTCTGTGTCTCCATCAGATGAAAGAACCAGTGCTTTCGTGTTTTTGTAAGGCATCATTATGGCTGCAATATATATATATATATATATAAATCATATGGAAATCAAACCTGGCCGAGAAAATGAAGCGCAGTTTCTTCCAGGCAGCGGTCGTGTCGATACTGCTGTATGGATGCACCACTTGGACACCAACAAAACGGCTGGAGAAGAAGCTAGACGGCAATTACACAAGAATGCTTCGAGCAATATTGAATAAGTTCTGGCGGCAACACCCCACAAAGCACTAACTATATGACCACCTGCCTCCCATCACGAAAACTATCCAAGCTAGACGAACCAGACACGCGGGACACTGCTGGAGAAGCAGAGAAGAGCTCATAAGTGATGTACTCCTATGGACCCCCAAATATGGCTGAGCAAAAACAGGACGACTAGCCCGAACATACATACAGCAGCGATGTGAGTATACGGGATGTAGCCCTGAAGACCTTCCAGAGGCGATGAACGATCGGGAGAAGTGGCGAGAGAGGATCAGGAATATTCGTGCTAACGGCACGACATCAGGATGATGATATATATATATATATATATATATATATATAAACAAAAGAACGCTACTACTTAATACCTTATAATTCCCTAGCTGAGGTGGTACACTTGTTTGCCGAGCGGTCTGATATTAAGTTTCGATCCCAGCTTCAAGCTTTCTACTTGTCTAACCACACTGAAGAGATGTGATACAACGAAACATTCTGTCTATGGATGATAATATATATATATATATATACACGAAATTCACTATTACAATATCGAGAGAGATCATTTTTGTCCAACAAAACAATCATAAAAAATACATAATAAATTAAATACAAAGACATCTACGAGCTGTTTCTGTCTATTTATCTGTCTGTCTGTCTGTCTGTCTGTCTGTCTCTCTGTCTCTGACTGTCTCTCTCTCTCTCTCTCTCTATATATATATATATATATGTAAGCAGATATGAATTTATCGGTGTTATTACTGTGTTGTACAAATATGTTTTTTGATGGGACTCGTATCAGAAACGTGGTATATATAGAGTAGAGAGAGGGTGGTTATTGTATGATCAATTTAGGTCTGAGGAGTTCGTATGGCCAATTTAGCTCTAAGATGTTCGGCAGATACTCCCGAAATGGAGGGTGAATTTGTATATTTCATTTGCTTGGTTTTGGGAGGGTTTAGGGGAGTTTACCACCGATAAATTCACAGTTTCCGAAATAAGAAAAATCTTCACTTATAACATCAAAATCATCTCTCTCTCCATATATGTATACTAGTTTTTTAAAAGTTGTTGACTAAACCAAGAAAGGAATAGCTTCGATCCATAGAATGTATATGATATTCTGCATGTCTTGTAAATACACTGTTTCCTTGATATTTACTCATCAAAAAAAAATCAATAAGAAACATATTATCTTTTTTTCTTTACGTCTTATCGGATTTCCTAAGTTTGGTTAAATTTTAGACAAATTTTCCCCCAAATCATCTGAAATTTTCTCCTCGGGCGCATCCTCCAACCATAGGTAATTTTCAAACCTATAATTCTAATGTTATTCCTTGACAGTGGTTTATACGCACTAATGCTCTCTCTCTTTCTCTCTCTCTCTCTCTCTCTCTCTCTCTCTCTCTCTCACAAACACACATATATATATATATATAGCTAGATATATTGATGTCCATTAAAAAACAAGGAGTACGCGATATCTCGCAGAAATTAAAAGATTCAGACTACGCAGATGATTTAACACTTCTTGCAAATACACCTGCTAAGCTCAAGTCCCTGCTTTATAAGCTGTAGCAAGAAGCAAGAGCCATTGACCTTTAAGTGTACAAAACAAAACAAAATTTATGTGTTTTAAGCAAGATGGCGTTATCTCTACTTTAAATGAAAAACCTCTAAAAATAAATGATCAGTTCACATACTTTGGTAGCAACATCTCCTCCACAGAAAGTTCTGTCAACATACGCAAGGTAGGTAAAGACTACAGTTGATAGATTGTCAGTTATATGGAAATCTGATGTCCGATAAAATGAAACGAGATTCCTTCCAGACAAATGTCCGGATCAGGTACCATTTTATGGGTTTTCATGAAAAGCATGGAGAAAAAGCCATATGGGAACTCCATTAGGATACTATGTGTTATTTTGAATAAATCCGGGAAATAGCACCCAACAAAACAGTAAATGTACGGCCACTTACCTCCCATCACACAAACCATCCAAGTAAGATGAACAAGATATGCTGGGTACTGCTGGGAAAAAATAAGCACGAGCTCAGAAGCGAAGTTTTCCTATGGACTCCTACACAAGGACGCACCAGAGTGGGTTAACCTGCAAAGACATCAGGTTTATGCAGAAACTGGATGCGCTCTAGAACACCTAAAAGGGGCGATGAACGATAGAGACAGAGAGAGAGGGGGAGAGGGAGAGAGTCAGCCAAAGGATACGGTGCTTTCAACATGAGATGTTGATGATGATGATGATGATGATGATGGTTTAGCCATATATAAATATGGTCTGTATTAAATCCTCGATTGTTTACTAATCGCGAATCTACTTTGAAGATTTAATTTGCTTTTCAGTTTCTCATCATCATGTTTGATCTGATGCGAGATGTAATCCATCACTGTCGGCCATATTTGACCGATTTCTGCTTTCAAGCCGATTACAACCTTAGAATATGGAAGAATTTACTTATGTCTGCTTGGCCGGTGATTGGTCGATTTGAAATTTTAGAGAGCCGGTTGGATTTATTATCTGGCTGGGAACACGTTCAGATTTAAACACATGCGGTGGAAACGGTGTAGAAGAAGAAGAAGAAGAAGAAGAAGAAGAAGAAGAAGAAGAAGAAGAAGAAGAAAGTAAAATCATAATTTAAAACAATGTAGTACCTGTTAGGATACCAGCTATTGCTCAAATAAATCCGTGCAAATTATTGTATTAGATAAAAATATTTGATACCATATAACTGTGTACAAACAAATAATCATTATTAAATAATAATAGAAATAGTTACTTGAAACGATGAAATTGTTTGATTTCTTTTTTTTTTTTCAATGGCATATCAACCTTCTTGGGTTACTTAATGCCAAAGCCATCCTTCTGGAAGAACAGCAGTGATACTATTTAACCCATTACTGGAGGCATAAGAGGTCTCATGCCTTACCCAAAGATATTAGTTATTACACCACCAAGAGTACTACGCATACAATTTTCTATCCATAATTAGTATTAGACGAGAATACTTTGGCCAGTGATTTGGGGATGTAGAATACACCGACTGCACTTTTGCAGAGGGGTAAGACTCCCCCACCAATGAGTGTTCTGGATATGACATTATGGTAAGGTTCCCGAAATAGTGGAGCTTTGGGGAATGCGGAGCATCTCCTCATTGCCATTGCTCCCAGGTCCACTCTAACCCGAAATGGTAACACCTGATAGGGCCCTATCTATAGGTTAAATAGAACTAAGTGCTAAACTGAATTGTTTGAATTAGAACTGTTTGACTAAACTAAATAGCTTGAAATAGAAATGTTTTTGACAATTAAACTGTACTTACATTTGCTGAATTGTTTGAAATGGAAATGTTTTTGAGAGTAAAACTGTACTTACACTAAACTGATTTGTTTAATATAGAACTGTTTTGACATTTAACTATGTTTAAACAAAACCTCTACTTATACTGAAATGAATTAGAACCGTTTGACTAAACTGAATAGCTTGAAATGGAAACGTTTTTGACAATTAAACTGTGTACGCATGTTAAACTGAATTGTTTGAAAATTAACTATTTGCATAAAAAATGATTTGGCGTTAAGTAATCTACAAAGTTTGATATGCCATAAAACCCAACCAACCTACCAACCAACAAAAATACTTGAAACCATTTAACTGTAGACAAATTGTTAGTCTTAAGAACTGTTGCCAAGAGCTATAATGTTTTTAATGGATTATAATCTATTTTTTGGAAATCATATAATTACTTGAAATACTTGTAACCATATAATTGTTAATGAATTATTAGTATTGGATAGAAATACTTAAAACCTTATGATTATTTCGGCATTAACTAATGCAATAATGGTTAACGGCGTAACAGCCTCACCGAACCGAATTAATCCATTTCAGATAGGAAGCATTATAGACATTTCATTTTAAGAAGACAAACTTTTAGGAAATGTTTAGAGTACATGAAGAAAAGCAGACGCCTCGGTTTTAATTTCTTCAAACGCATCTTTGTGTATTTACCCAACCCCTCCCCACGATCAGGATACAATAGAAAGTTACTTTTTAAGCGGCATTTAAAAGATCTATCTATCTATCTATCTATCTATCTATCTATCTCAGTCTGTTCATATCTACCTTTGTATATTATTCTCTCTCTCTCTCTCTCTCTCTCTCTATATATATATATATATATATATATATATGTGTGTGTGTGTGATATATTTAGACCTCAGTTTTTATCTTAACTTTCATTAAAAACCACAGACAAAATTCTTTTTTTAAAATTTTATTGATTTTTTTTTCTTGTCGATTTAGAAATTTTCTTAAGTTTGGTTCAATTGGTGGAAAGTGTTCGAAGTGAAAATTTCGGACAATTTTTCTATAAAACTGAGCCATGCTGAAGAAAAAAAATCGATAAAAAAAACTGTTAAAAGGACATTGTCTGTGCTTTTTTAAAACGAAATATGCTTTTTACACACACACACACACACACACACACACACACACACACACATATATATATATATATATATATATATATATATATATATATATATATATATATATATATATATAACGGGAATCTCTTTGTGTGTGCATGTCAGTGTTTAGCAAATCGTGCATTTATATACAAATATATTTGTATTCACAAGAATGAAATCTATCATCTGCATACAGTCATGGTCACAATTTTTGACATCAATGAAATTACAGCATATAATGAATAATATTTACAGCAAACAAAATATCAATATCAAAATCTTTGGTGTATTTGTTAAATAACCCGTTTACTTTTACTCAGATTTAGCGTTAATCTTCTATTCTAGTCAGCGCCCATCTTCTCACCTGTTCTTTTATTCTGCTCTGTGTTCTTCTGGCCGACATCTTTGTTATTATCAATGTTCTTTTTAATCACGCTTTTCTGTATCTTTCTGTCTATTCTTATTCGTTGCAATAACTCCAACTGTCTTAATTCTTCAACAGTGTGGACATCATTCTTATATGCACATATTTTATCTTTTAATGACATTCATTTTAACAGCGTGACCTACGAGGTGTTGAGAGCACAGTTGAAACCCTACCATTCTCTTCGAACGTTCCTTCTAAACTTTAGAACCATGTTGATCACATGAGTGAAGCTATCCAATCAGAACCGTAGTCTCATTGATGACTCATAGCATCTTTCCATCAATTTATTTAACTGCTTATAACTTACTTAAATTACCCACAATATCTGTCGATTATCTGGAAAGAACACTCCACAAGACAGAAGTTATATGGCCATTTGCCTCCCATCTCAGAAACCACGCAAGTAAGGCGAACAAGACATGCTAGGCACTGGGGAGAAGTGAAGACTAACTCATAAGCAACACTCTCCTGGTTGGTCGGCCAACTAATACTTACATGCATCATTGCTGTAAGGACATAGGACACAGGAGTGATGGGTGATAGGGACGGATAAGGCAAGAGAGTTAGGGAAATCCATGCCGTCAATGCGACTTAAACAGCAAATGCAAAACAACTTGTTTGTATAAATTTGGTTATTTTTTGTTTATCTTTTAATGTTATATAATTGCGGGAGGATTTTTTTTATATTATCATTTTTCGTTTTATATATCTTATCTTTCGGTTTAGTTAGGCTTAGAACCTTTCGGCTTAGTGCATGGGTAGGTGCAGATATTAACGCAGGTATTCACGCGCGCGCGGGGAGGATGTGACAAACACAGATGTCACAATAAAAACCCCAGATAGGAAATACTGTGGATATGAATGACGTCATGACCAGAAGCGATGAGCTGGGTTTTTTTGTGATTTTGAATAAAAGCAGTGAGTTGAGATTTGAACTTAGACGGGATTAGTTGGGATTCGAATCTGGGCGAGGCGAGTCCAGTTTGTGAACTGCGGGGTGCGCGCACGCGTTGGTTGGGTCAGTGAGTTGAGAGCTGACGATGGACGAACAGTCAGCATAGAAAAATTGTGTGTCTCCCTCCTCGTGTCGAAAATCTAAACTTAAAGAAGGTAATAAAAGTTTCGTACCTGAACCGAGGGAGTCGTCAGTGTTTCGCGTGTTTTTCGGATTCCTAAGCTTATGAACATATGTACATTTCACATATCCGTATCATGGCTGTGTTACATTAAAATATAGCAAAAAAAAAAATGAGTCAATTATAGCGACCAGGACATAATATATAAGATTCAAGTTGGTTGAAATGATGAGATTCTTTTCCTTTATTGAATGGTTTGGTTTGTTTGGTTTTATGGCATATCAACCTTTGTAGGTTATTTAACGCCAAATCCATTTTTATGTAAATAATCTGTTCTATTGAAAACAGTTCAGTTTAGCATAAGTACACAGTTTAATTGTCAAAAACATTTCCATTTCAAACTACTTCAGCAGTTATATTTAATAATTCAGTTAAGTGTAAATACAGTTTTAATGTCGAAAAACAGTTCAATTTGAAATAATTCAGTTAAGCATAAGCACGCAGTTTAAGTGTAAGTACGGTTTAATTGTCAAAAACATTTCTATTTCGAGCTATTCAGTTTACTCAATTCATTTTAGCATAAGTATGCTGTTAGTTCTATTTAACCCATAGATAGGGCCCTATCAGGTTCTACCACTCCGGGCCAGAGTGGACCTGGGAGCGATGGCAATGAAGGGGTACTCCACATTCCCCAAAGCTCCAGGACTGCTGGAACCTCACCATCAGATTGTTTAGTGTCATATCCAGGACACTCATTAGGGGGGGGTCTTACCTCTCTGTAGAGGTGCAGTCAGTGTATTCTACAGCGCCCCCCGCCCCGACTGGGCAATCCTTTATTGAAAGTCGAGGCTATTGATGCTAACAGCTAAATATGAAATGTCAATTTTGGTGAGATAGTTTTATATTAACATAAAACATCGACTCACCGAAGATGTGATTAATTGTGTTCTGATCCACCTGACACAACAAAACATTTCAAAACGAAGCAAGATGGGTTGCCAGGGTGGACGAGGCTCATGCCTTCATGGCATTTCTTAGGAAATTGAATGTTTATCGGTAGTACCCAGGTAGTACTTATAACGATTCTAGTCGTAAGAAATGGAATCGGTGATCTGAGTTCAACTCCTGAACGAGATTGTGTTTTATATAATGCTTATGTTTTGGGTTCGTGGTTTAATGGCATATTAACCTTTGCGGGTTATTTAAAGCAAAGGTCATCCTGATAGAAGAACAATAATGTTACTATTTCACTTATAGCGGAGGGAAGGGTTTATGCTTTTCCCAAGGGTCATTAGTCCAAAAGTGAATGTACTAGCCCGACTGGATTTCGAAATTGCTTACTATGATGTCTCAGTCCAGCCCGTTAACCACTACACTAATGCGCTAAATAAAGGCGTTAATGCATCTGTTCTCTTCTCAGTAGTCGTTAAATAATAGGACAGACCGCATTTTTTAGCCTTTGTTAGACAACCAGTCTAGGAGAAGGATCGTATGGATAGATGTTCCCATATTCTCTAAGGTTTTTGAAACGATTTGTTAATTTACTCTTCATGGTATTTCTTAGTGCAATAGAAGGGTTGCCAATCTTTTTTCCAGGTAACAAGTGATAGGTTGTACTGGGTACAAGTTATGAATAGCTTGTAACAATCCCGAAGCCGACCAATTGAATGAATTCAGATAAGAAACTTAACATTAGATATTTTGGAATGTTGTTACAATAAACCAGTAATTGTTTCTGACAAGTTATGAGGTATCCAAATATTGTCGGAGAATTTTTCTATTTAGCTACGTCTAGCACAAGGCAACAATTGTAGAGCACGTGTGACGTAATGGACTCCGCCATTCTCGGCACTCCGGATGGTGGATGTATCGGAGACGTAATTCACAAGTCAAAGTTAATCACTACCGAATTAAGCCAAGAAAAAGTTAGAATCAATACTAGAAGAAAAGCAGTTTCGGAGAGTAAAGTCGAGGAGTTTTATGACTTTGTTGAAACCACCCTAAACTCTCATTGATCTTATAAATGAAAGGGTATTTTCTCATCTCTACTGACTTGGCAGAACCAAAACATGGTTTCATTTTGAGATCGACCAGAAGAAAAATGTAAAATCTGACATAAAGTTGCCTTGTCGGTGGAATACACAATATACTGATAGTCACCATGTCGCATATTCGAACCACTGGACAAACAACGAAAAAACTCGTAGATATATAAAAATATAATTCATATTTTTATCCTGCGACGGCGACGATTGTGAGTAGTAGGAATACAGTCATAGAGAGTTGCACATAACTTTCTTCTGTGGCGGGGATCCTTTTTGTGAAGTAGTGCGACGGCCGAAGAACACACACGACATATTTGCTTGAGTGACCCGCAGGTCTCTCCCTTCGCTTGAGAGACCAGCGGATATCTCCCCTTCGCTTGGACGACCAGCTGATCCCCGCCTTCAGTTCCAAATTACATACCTTATATTGTCTTTTCAAGTCCGATGAACATCCTCTTCGCCTCACGTATTTTTATGCTTGTAACTGGTAATCGGAACTTAATTACTTCCGTATTTTTTCCGGTAATTTGTTGAGCTTATCTGCGAACGGAAATATCTGCCACTCTATCCGTAGGCAATAAATTATATTCTTGCCATCATATTTTTATATTTCTCTTTCCGGTGAAACCATTTTGTTGATGTTATCTTGCGGCTACATTGAATCTGCTAAGTCCATGGTCACCAGCTAAGCTAGTATAATACAACCCCTGCAAAGAGGATATCCTCGGTATGGCACTAAACTTATCTGTGAAGCTCCTGTTGTGAGTAAGGGTACTCTTTAATTATCTTTACTCCCAGGTCCACTTGGACCCAGCATGATCATACCTTATCGGGTCCTATCTACGGGTCATATAGATCTGTTTAATATTGGCAAATATAACATTGGAATATTGATCCCATATAATTACTTGAAACTGTAGACGGCAATTACACAAAATGCTGCGAGCAATGTTGAACAAGTCCTGGACAGAACACCCCACAAAGCACCAACTATACGGCCACCTACTTCCCATCACGAAAACTATCCAAGTTAGACGAACCAGACATGCAGGACTCTGCTGGAGAAGCAGGGACAAGTTCATAAGTGATTAACTCCCATGGACCCCCACATATGGCCGATCAAAAGCAGGACGACCAGCTCGAACATTCACAAGGCAGCTCTGTGAGGATACGGGATGTCGACCTGAAGACCTGCCAGAGGCGATGAACGATAGGGAGAAGTGGCGAGAGAGGGTCAGGGATATCCGTGCTGGCGGCACGACATAATGACGTAATTATTTTCTGAGAATCATTATTAGTAGAAGTTGGCTGAAATTAAGCAAATGACTATAAAAAATAATTACTTGTAACTATATAAGTAAAATAAAGTTGGCAACCGTTGTAGAGGGTGACCAGAAGGCTCCCTTTTCAATAGCGACTACACCGAGGTGTAGAGAAGGGTGCAACTCCTTTCCCTGGATTGCTTCACTTTACTTGATACGTACCTCATATTGCTGAGTGTTAAGCAAGGAGGTATCAAGTACCATTTTTAAAGTATTTGGTATGACGCGACCTGGGATTGAACCCAGATCTCCCACTGGCGAACACTCTAACCACTAGGCTAATGAGCCGGACGTCATCATCATCATTTCGCGCTGGTAGCACGGATATCCCTGACTCTCTCTCGCCACTCCTCCCTATCGTTCATCGCCCTAGATAGGTCTTCAGGACAACATCCTGTATCCTTACATAGCTGCTGAATGTACGTTCGAGCTGGTCGTCCTGCTTTTGCGCGGCCATGTGTGGGGATCCATCTCTTATGAGTTCATCTCTGCTTCTCCAGCAGTGTCCTGCATGTCTGGTTCGTCTAACTTGAATAGTTTTCGTGATAGGGGGCAGGTGGCCGTACAGTTGGTGTCTTGTGGGGTGTTGCTGCCAGGACTTGTTCAGGATTTCACGCAGCATTCTTGTGTAATTTCCATCTAGCTTCTTCTCCAGCCGTTTTGTTAGCGTCCATGTAGTGCATCCATATAGCAGTATCGAAGTAACCGCTGCCTGGAAGAAACTGCGTTTCATTTTATCGGTTAGGTCTGATTTCCATATAATCGATAGCCTATTGATAGCTGTCCATGCTTTCGTTAACCTCGTTTTGATGTCCTTTTCGGTTGATTCGACGCTGCTTCCTAGGTACGTGAATTTGTCTACTAGTTTAAGTGGGGTTCCTTCAAGAGTGGAGATGTCCCCCGTTTGGTTATAGCACATATATTCCGTTTTGTGTGCATTAACATGGAGGCCTATGCTTGCTGCTGCTCGTTCCAAACTATGCAGAAGTGTTTCGGCTTGGTCAGGTGTATTTGCCAGTATCGCTATGTCATCGGCGTAGTCGGCGTCGGTAATTGTTGTTGCGGGGTATCTTCTGCTTCTTTTCTTCGTCAGTTCGAAGCCATTCTCTTTGATTTTGTCAATCGATGTTCTAAGTACGTAGTCTAGACAAATGATAAAGAGGTACGGGGCCAGCGTGTCCCCTTGTAGTACTCCTGCTACAATGTCAAAGTATTCTGTGTCTCCATCCGGTGATCGTACTTTTACTTTAGTGTTTCTATAGAGAATCGTTATTGCCGCTACGGTTTCTTTAGGTATGCCGTACGCCAGTAGGATTTGTTCCATCTTTCCTCTGTGAATGGAGTCGAAAGCTTTGGTAAAGTCGACAAATATTAATGTCGCTTGTAGGTTCTTTGCCCGTACACCTTCAAGGATTCTGCGGATGGTTAATATTTGTGAGGTCGTGGATCTATTTCTTCGGAAGCCATTTTGGTTTTTTCTAAGTATGTTGTCGATTTCGGGTTCTATGCGGTTTCGTAGTAGGGCATTGTAGATTTTGGCTGCTATGGATGTAAGTGTTATGCCTCGGTAGTTTTTGGCTAATCCGAGGTCCCCCTTTTTAGGGAAGGGGAGTATGCATCCCTTCATCCATCTATCTATCGGATTTTGATTGTATACTGCGTTGCAGTGGCGGAGCAGTATGTCGTAGCATTGGATATGAATATACAATGATTATGAGTTCCTAACCTCTGGCATAAAATAACCCTAAACAGGTTGATATACCGTTAAAATAATAAATAAATCAATCGATCTGAAATAAACTTGAGTTTTGTAAATATCGAGCCGATCATTCCTTCCTGTCATTGGGATCGACTGATAAACTCGATAATATTACATAATTGGTGATGCCTAAAATTACTAACAATAGTCTGCGAGATGAACTTCTAATTCATTTATGGTATACATACTTCTAGAGTTTAGACTGGCTGTTAAATATGACTCAAAATCTTTCGTTGATAATAATGGGAATGAATTAATAATCAATCACTTGTTATAACCATTAACCAATCGTATCGTTTATTGATTGATTCAGTGAATAATTAATAAGTGCTTAGATTTAGTATTGAGGGGGCTATTGATTTCTATCAAGTTTCCAACGGAAGATCCAATGTTACTTCTATTCGGAAGTTTATTTCCCAATTTGAGCTGAATCCAGTCAAGGTGATTGTCTCATTGAAGCGACAACAATAACCCTTCTGCCAGATTCTATCTATCTATCTATCTATCTATCTATCTATCTATCTATCTATCTATCTATCTATCTATCTTCATCTTTTCATATCAACCTTTATATGCCTCAAGTTATTACAATTCATATAACTAGAATATCTATCAACAAACGCTCCACTAACAAATCATGAATACAAAAATGAAAAAAAAAAGAAAATAGATTTGACATTATATAACCCACAAGGGTAGATATGTTATTAAAAATATTCCAAATAAACCCTCTCTCACTCTCGCCCTCCACACACACACACACACACACACACACATATATATATATATATATATATATATATATATGTATATGAATGTCTGTATCTTCATATTTTCATATCTATCTACATATGTCTCACCTTCTAACAATTCATTTAACAAGAATATCTATCAATAAACTATTCAGCAAGAAATCATGTATACAAAAATAAAAAAGGAAAAACGATTTGACATTATATAACCCACAAGAGTTGATATGCCATTAAAAAATTTCTCTCTCTCTCTCTCACTCTCTCTCTCTCTCACTCTCTCTCTCTCTCTCTCTTTCCGTTTATCTTTCTATCCTTCTTCGTTTATCTATCTATCTATCTATCTCGTCGTCATGTGATGTTCATTTTCGGACAAATACACTTGGAAACGTATAAACTGCTATATCCCCACCATCTACGGGGTGGGGGTGGGGGAAGGTTAAATAGTACCACTTATGTCCTTCTACAAGGATGGTTTTAGGATTAAATAACCCACGAAAGTTGATATGCTATTAAACATAGAAACATAACCAACCTATATATATATATATGTCTATACATATATAGTTTACTGTTTATACACACACACACACACACACACACACATATATATATATATATATATATATATATATATATATATATACCAATCTATTTTTGTTTTGCTCACATATACATTGTATAAAGGTGTAAATAGCTTCTACTTCAACAGCTATATCCTTCACAACGCTTCTTTTCGTGTTACCGCATTCGAAATATTTTTCGTCTTCTGAAAACATAAGATTGGTTTGTCTATTGCCTGTGAAGCAGCAATAAAAAGCAAAGGTCCTGTTATCCAGCACTCACAATTTCCGGCTGGGCCCCTCTTTACTGGACAATATAATCATAATTTGGCCCCCAGCCGAACCCGTTGGCAGCTTGGTCTCTTTCCAACTGTAGTCAGCTCCAGTGACATTTGAACCATGAATAAAATATGACAAGGAATCAAAGAAAAGTATCTGAAACTCAGAAGCCAAAGAATAATTGATCTATCTCGATATCTTTATCTATCTATCT
>OY757938.1:67752840-67802840 GCA_963585895.1 Sepioteuthis lessoniana | reverse complement strand
TTTAGTATTGACCATTTTATGAGCTGTATATAATATGGGTAAATACTGCAGATTATATTAATACACATGTTTTTAATACGATTAAATGCACATGTTTGTAACTAAGATCCTAAATAGATAACAATATATCTATTGTTCGTTTGTCACAGTTTTAGTTATAAATATTCATAAGGTGCCTATTGTTTCTGGGCAACTTATGCTTGAATGCATTCAAAAGAGTTAGAAGAAAAAGAGATGTTCATTTTATTTCATTTTATTTTTTTAAATTGAAATAGAAATCTACAAGAATTTAACTCATTGTTTTTTTTTTTTCAGTTTAAGTTCCAAGATACATAACCAATTTACAAAATGATGTATGATATGACATCGTTGCAAAAAAAAAAAAAAAAAAAAAAGAAGTGATAATGTTATGAACGCGCTGAGGTAAGTGACAAATTTGCAACAACAATAACTACAACGAGCGGTAAAAGTTGCACGAGTGTCTTTACACCCACCCCACGAGCAGAATGTGAAACAAGGTTTGATTTCTAAGCAAAATGCCAGCTGCTTTGAATCGAGAGTTTTCCTTCTCCAAAGCTGGTTGCAGCACTCAGGTTAAACAAAATTTAACATGGTTGAAATGAATTATTGACCCATATCTTGAAGTAAGAATACTTGAATTCCTACCTGTCCATCCAAACGGCGCTATATGAAAAGCAAAAAAACTTTGTTCAGGATTTGAACTCGAATCACCAGATCTATTTTTAATAGCTCGTCCAATCGGCGGGGCTGTAGAATACACCGACTGGACCTCTGCAGAGGGGTAAGACCCCCCCCCAACGAATGTCCTGGATATGCTGGAGCTTTGGAGAATGCGGAGCACCCCTTCATTGCCATTGCTCCCACGTCCACTCTGACCCGGAGTGGTAGCACCTGATAGGGCCCTAGCTATGGGTTAAAGAGAACTCAACTGCATACTTATGCTGATTTTTTTTCAATTAGAACTGTTTGACTAAACTGAATAGCTTGAAATAGAAATGTTTTTGTTAATTAAACTGTACTTACATTTAAACTGCAGGCTTATGCTAAACTGAATTGTTTGAAACGGAAATGTTTTTGACATTGAAAGTGTACTTGCACTTAACTGAAGTGTTTAATATAGAAATGTTTTGACATCTGTGTAAACAAAATCTGTACTTATACTAAATTGAATTGGCTGAATTAGAATTGATTGACTAAACTGAATAGCTTGAAATAGAAATGTTTTTGACAGTTAGAATGTGTACTCATGCTAAACTGAACTGTTTGAAATAGAACTGACTATTTGCATAAAAATGGATTTTGCGTACATAACCTACAAAGGTTGATATGCCATAAAACCCAACCAACCAACTATTTTTAACGACGACAACCATTACTGTACGAGCACAAAACGAAGACCGAAGAAAATTCTTACGGATTCTACGATAATCTTCTACAGATTAAACTTTAATAAATTGTAACGGTATTTTAAAATCCTGGTCATCGTTGGAAATTATATTCATTTTACTGCTTCAGATATTTTATTAGAATCAATTTTGTCTATAAGTCCTTCCAAAAATCAATGTCGGGTTTTCAATGTATTGTAATTTGTTTACTTATCGATAAAAATCACAAGATTAACCGCTAACTTTGAAGCATCCCGACCTTATATAAAAGGTCCAATGTTTGTTCAGCCTGATGTAGCATAGCCAACGATGACTGCTATGTCAATAATGGCCAATTATCGGATGGAAGAGGAAACATACAAAAACACAACTCGCTTCAAACGTTAGGACCACTGTTGCTTTATTCTGTCCATTCCATTTCAAAGGAAGTAGATAGAAATGGATAAGAGACACAGAATTCCGGTTAGCAGCTACGTTCTTTTGGGTTTGCAGCGGTCAGTGGTGTTGTCTGTCTGGGGCGTTGGTGTTACGTACGGCGCGTTGACCACTTAAGAAACTCGACTCCAATCTGTACTGCGATTGATCGCCGCTTAGATATGTTCTATATATGTACTGTAGTGTCCTATGAGCATAGCACGTGTGTGTGCAAATAAACCTATTTATAAGCTGGCGGTGTTACTCCATTAAAACGTCCCCGAATAACGTATTTTAATAACCACACACGTTCTAGTTGGAATATGACTCTTCTCGCATCATTCAATCGTTCGTCACTCTCTGTACATGCAAATGCTTGTCTCCTCGTGTCCCAGCCACCGAAAGAGAGAAGGAGTGAATAAAGAAACTCATGCTATTTTGTTGTGGTTCTCAGAACACTTGACCCTCATTACTGCATTGCCTGAACAGCATCGTCCGGCCAACCCCCAGCCACCACTATGATAGCCGATCAAGTCTGGTGTCCTTGATTAATCCCGGATATCTACTGTTTCCAGTGAGGGGTACTGGATCAAAGATAATTTGTTACTCCTGACCTCTAGAACAAGATGCTGATTTCGTCAACTGGTCTTACTTCCGGTTGCTGGATTTAGGAAAGAAATAACTATTCTGGTTCCGGTACCATTCGTTCATAACTTTACACAGATTTAATAGTGTTGATTTTTATTGTTTGAATCGGTCGAAAATATTGGTAATAGTTGTAGATGTTTGGCGATTTTCTTTTATACGGTGATGTATTCCATATTATCTTCCACAGAAATTACGGCCAAGTGGGCTGGGGAGTAGAATACACCAATAGCATTTCTACAGAATGGTAAGACTTCTCCAATGAGTAACCTGATGGTGAGGCTCCACACTGGACTGTTGAGGTATATGGAGTACCCCTTCATTGCCATTGCTCCCAGGTTCACTCTGACCCGGAGCGGTAGCACTTGATAGGGTCCGATCTATGGGTCAAATAGAACTGTTTAGCATTTAAACTGTGTGTAAACAAATGATTTACGTTAAATCTTTGTTAGAAACAGAACTCTTTGACAATTTAACGGTGTGTAAACAAATGATTGATGTTTAATTGAATTGTTAGAGATACGTAGCAGTACTTGGAATCATTTAATTGTAGGCTAATGCATGAGTAATGTTGAATAGAATTATTAGTGTGGATTTACAATACTTGAAACTCTTTAACTGTGTGGTTAAATTGAATTGTTAGTATTACATAGCAATATTTGAAACTATTTATCTGTTTACAAATAAAACTATTTATGTTTAATTGCAATAGTTGAAACCATTTAAGCGAGTGCTAAAAATGATTAATACTAAATAAAACCTTTCATGTTAAAAGACAGAACGATTTAACTGTGTGCAAACAACAGTAATACTTGTGTGCAAATAAATTAGCTCTGACTCATTTAAAAATAAGATTACCAACCAACAATTGACTTCCAAATCATATGTATAAACATCCAATTGTTTGTAAATAAATGAGCTCTTGCACGTTCAAAAGCAATATCTATAAAAACTGCGTTTACAAATCGTATGTAATATGTATAAAAAGTTTTTGGTATTAAATAACCTACAATGGTTGATAACCCATAAAACCAAATCAAATCAAACTAACAGATAAAATTTAAGATTTTGTTTCTTATCATAACATACAAACTTTTAAATTTATACAGTATAACTTTATTAGACTGATGTTCGTTTGATGGTACTGCGGTTTTCGTAGCAAAAAGGTTATTGCTAGGAAGAGTTACAAGCCAAAAACGCTGTGTTGGATTGAAATTTTTTTCTTGTCTAACTTGGATGGACTACCAACAAGACTAGGAATCCAATTTTGCCCAACTATTTCACTTTTGTCGAGGTAGGGAAGGACAGGAAATGGACCCAAGGGTATTAGCACGAAGAGAAATGCAACCATAATATATATATATATATATATATATATATATATATATATATATATATATATATATGTTATTTCCAACGATTAAAACCGTTACAAGATTATTCCTCCAATTTAGTTTCCCGGCTGTGGCATGAAAGGCGTACACGCCTATATCCTCTAGCTATGGTATGAAAGGCGTAGACCTCTATATCCCCGAGCTATGGGTTGAATAGTCTCCGTCGTGCACTAGCTAACGTGCTGAACTGCATCATCCGTGTTAGAGGGTTCGAACTCCAGTCGCGCTATTAAATTCATTAACACATTTGGGAAAGGTACGAACGTGCTTATCCTCTTCATCTATTGTTAAATAGTAACATACATTTTTCTTCTACAAGGATGGATTTGGGCTTAAATAACCCATGAAGGTTTGACATGCCATTAAACAAAGAAACTAGACCAAACCAAAAATTTTAAAAGTGAATTCCAGTCTTACTGAGTGCCCAATTTATATGGCGTTTTACCATGACTAAGCAAAAAGCTTAGTCATATACTATATACAGCCATCTTGGGCTCTTCGTGTGGTGTAATGGTTAGAAAGCTTGACAAGCAAATTTTCACGAGTGAGTTCCAGTCTCATTGGGTGTCCCATTCACACGGCATTGTGCCACATCTATGCAAAAAGGTCAGTAAATTACTATACACAGCCATTAGTCTCCGCAGAAAATTTGACCTTGTATTGCATCCTACTTGAAAGGAGAGGTGAGAAGCTTTCGGTCAACCATCGATTACGTTTGGCTAACTTATATATATATATATATATATGTCCATCTTTTCCACTTAAAAATTGACCATGTGACGCATAATACTCGTGCCGAAGGGTTGGTATATATATATATATATATATATAAGCCATCTGATTGCTTGCTGAAACGGTGATAGGTCACAAAGTGACTCAGTAATTTAATGCAGAAAATAAGTACACCTTAAATGTACAATAACGAGTAAATGGCATAGTGATAAAAGTGCATTGCTCGTAAACGATAGGCCAGTTCAAGATACGTATTTCTGAGGATACTGATACAACATAATTTTCTCTTAATATAACCCTCAGCGCTGCTGCGCACTTACAATATATATATATATATATATATATATATAAACACCTCTGCACGTGTAGGATGTAACAGAAGATCATTTTTTCACTGGGGTTTGAGAGCTTTAATTCAGACTTTTCCTTCTCCTAGACTGGTTGCAATACCAAGATTAAAGAGTCCAGTCTGCCTTACTATTTATTCATAGCTGGAGGGAGAATAGTTGGATTCATGCCTTTTCCAGATGTATTACCACTATGTGAAATGCAAGTAGCCCCAACTAGTATTGATCTCCTTTTGCCGTATTCATTTCCTACAACGTTAACCCCTTTATATATATATAAATATAATTATGAAATACGAATACTTTGAAGGTGGTTATCCATTTTTTTTATTTATCAGTAAATAAACAAATAAGAGATAAGACGAAACACATTTTTATCTAATTGCGAAACCTGCTGGTTTCATAGAATATTCCTTTAACAAACTAAATGAGATCATTTAAATTGATGATAAAGTTTTTTTTTCTTGCCAAATATTATGGAATAATGCAATACTGAGGAAAAAATATCGAATTTATAGAGGAAAAAAGGGTTAATTCTTAGATGCCGTTCGACAAGCATTAATATCAGCCTGGGTTAGTATATGTATTTTTTGTCAATAATAAACACACACACACACACACACACACATACACACACACACACACACACATATATATATATATATATATATATATATATATCTGTTCATATCTCTCTATCTCTCTGTTCATCTACACATTCATGTTTGTGTGTCGGGTTATATCTATCACAAAATAGTGATATTAGATATATATATAATCTTTAGAGTTTCGCCAATGGTCCGAGAGGCCGAGGTTCAATCTCATGTGGTATCATAGCAAAGACTCAAAAAGGGTACTTGATTCATCCTTGCTTAACACTCAGCATTATAAGGTATGTATTAAGGGTAAGTGGAGTATTTCAGAGAGCGGTGAAGCTCCCTCCCCTAAATCTCGGTGGAGTAGCTATTGAAAAGGGATTCTTCTATACACCCACGCCGACTATTAGCCAACTTACTACTTCATAGTAGTAATATATATATATATGCATATATATATATGCATACGTTTATGTATATATGCTAATATATAAACATATACAAATGTCTTTCTCTCTCTTTATATATATACATATATATGTTTCACTTATTTCATATATATGTATCACTGTTCATATCTATTTTCATATCTATCAGTTTAACTCAGTTGATTCTGTACCTTTCACACATACACACACACACACATATATATAACTGAAGATTTTTTTTTAAAATCCAAAAGAGATTTTTTCATAAATTAAACTCCCTATCATTTGGAGTTATTCCCCCCACCACCACCAAAATCTTACATAAATATTTGTTTTGAGGCTACTTTAAATGTAGACAAATCAGAGTACACCTGGCTTAAACAGAGGTCTGTCGTCAAATCTTCGGTGGCTGAGAAATGCAAACCATGTGAAATTTACAGAAGAATGTATGATGTGAATGAAGAAACATTTTTCCAAAAAACAAAAAAACAAAAACTGATTACCAATGGGTTAATGATGGATTTTGCCACTATGAACCTCAGTTAAAAAGAATCCTGTAAAGAAAAATTCTGGGCGCAGCGGTCTGTAAAGAAGTTCAAGCTGATTGTCTTCTGGGACATGAAAGGAACCATCATTATTTCTTTCCTTAAAAACAATGCCACTGAAAACAATGCTTCCAATTGCCAACTCCTTTGGCAAAATTCAGCTCATCTATTGAAGTATATATGCGCGCACACACGTACAGAGAGATGTACGATTATTCTATCTGTTATTTCCAACCATTTACCATTGTTTTAGGGATTAAGAATTTATACGATCTGACATTGATAGAAGAGAAATAAATTCTTTAAATAACATCAATTTCTTTTTCTTTACATCAGTTCAACTCTTTAGTTGAAAAATGTGCGAAATTCAGTCTTTTGCTTGAGCGCCAAATTTGCAATGAATTTACATTGACCTCAAAACTGACACACATCCCAATTAAGTCAGAAGCTTATCCAATAGCGTCTTTTTTCAATGCTTTTTTTTTTTCATTCTTTCCGTAAATCAAATTAATATTTTTGAAGTAGAAAGATATTTTCCGTATCTTGGTCGATACGGTCACTGACAAACTAACACTATTTCTTTCTTTTTTTATATATTTTGTTTATTAACACACACACACACACACAAACAAATCCGAACAATCTCGTACTGACTCGAAATTGTGTGTGTGTATACAAAAATAATACGTATGCACACAATGAGGGATTGTGGGAAATTAAGCGAATAAATAGGAGAGAAATGGCTGAATTTTAGTTTATAAAATGGAAAGTGAGTTTGGAAGAGTGAGTGTATAACTATTATATACGAGGTGCATACGATAAGTTTCTAGACTTTTTTCGTATGGGTACTTTTATTGATGGTATACGCATAAAACTCTAGTCCCCTTCGAAGTATTCTCCTCCAACTGCAATGCACTTGTTGTACCGTTCTAACAACTTCTGGATGGCCCCATGGAAGTCCTCTTGTGTGAGCGTGTCAATGACCTTCGCCACAGCCTCTTTCATCTCCTCAATTATCTCATAACGAGAGCCTCTGAGCTTAGGGAATAACCAAAAGTCACTGGGATCAAGGTCTGGACTATAGGGAGAGTGAGGAACTGTCATGATGCCCATCTTGGTCAAATAGTCTGTGATAAGGATGTAGTTGTGGACTGGTGTATTGTCCTACGGGAAATGCCACTGACCTGATTTGAAAAGTGCTGGCCTCTTCCCTAGGAATCTCTTCCTGAACTCTCTTAAAACCTCAACACACTAACCCTAACCCTTTGGTCTATCAACTCTTGTGTATTGACTTCCTTATTCCTCCCACATCTCTCATCATCCCTCACAGACTCCGTGCTTTCCTTGAATCTCTTATGCTACTCCAAAACTGAGGCTTGATTCATGCAAGGTGCCCCAAAAGCAGTCTGGAGCATTTCATACGTTTCTGTGGCATTTTTTCCAAGTTTAAAACAGAATTTTATTGCACATCGCTCTTCTAAAGTGCCAGATTACATTTTTGAAATTCATTAGCTGTGACAATTAGGTTTTAGTAGGGTGTATTCCAATTGCTTCTGTGGCTGTTCATTTCAAGCTGAAATCATAAAAGTTGGCCAGTCATCTCATAAAATGTATAGCAATAACATAGTGAATTTTCAAGAGTCTACGACAATTCTAAATGCCCATCCGAAAAACATCTGGAAACTTATCGTATGCACCTCATATATATGTATATACATATATATATATATATATATATATATATATATAGAGAGAGAGAGAGAGAGAGAGTAAATATAAAAGACTGAGTGATTCAGCGAGAGAAAATGTGAGGGAACCAGTTAAAGAGAAATAGAAAGTGTCTAAATGAGAGAGAGAGAGAGAGAGAGAGAGTGAGAGAGAATCATAGAGTATATATTAGAGGAAGTACGGAAGGACTAATTGTGAGAGAGAGAGAGAGAGTGAGAGAGCGAGCGAGAGAGAGAGAGAGAGAGAGAGAGAGAGAATCATTGTGTATATGTTATAGCCAGTAAGGAAGTAGTAAATGTCTGTGTGTGTGTGTGCGTGTGTGAGAGAGAGAGAGAGAGAGAAAATAGGGCGTGATTGAGTTTGAAAGACGTAAAGGAGGACTAAATGAAAGAGAGAAATTGGTTGGTTGGTTGGTTGGTTTTACAGGATGTCAATCCCCTTTAGGGGTTTCTTAATACCAAGGTCAGATTTTTTGTAAGCAGTTATATGGTTTCCAGTATTCCAATCTTACAGCAATAATTTGCACTCACTCATATGGTTTCAAGTAACTAATAATAATAATAATTACTTCGTAAACAATTATAACTTCTACAAAGATACTTAATGGAAATAATTTGAACACAGGTATTTGGTTTCAAGTATTCCAATCTAACACTAATAATTTTCTCTTATTCATAAGGTGATAAGTATAGTTTGGCTTCGTTTGGCTTTAAGGCATATCAACCGCGGTAGATTATTTATTTCCAAATCCATTTTTATACATATAAAACAGTTCTATTTCAAACAATTCAGTTTAAAATAAGTACACAAATTAAATGTCGAGGCAGTTCTATTTCAAGCAATTCAATTTACCATAAGTTCTATTTGATGCAGAGATCAGGTACTACCTCTCCGAGCCAAAGTGGATCTGGGAGCGATGGTAATAAAAGGATACTCCACATTCCTCAAAGCTCCAGCGTTACAGGAACCTCACCATCAGATTGTTTTGTGTCATATCTAGGACACTTGGCGGGGAGGATCTTACCTCTCTGCATTGATGCAGTTGGTGTATTCTGCGGCTCCAGCCGACTGGGCCCAGCTTATAAATAATAATAATAATCATATTTTGCAACCCATCCGCTCGGGCAGGATGTGACGCAGGGTCAATTTTTAAGCGGAGTTTAACAGGTTTGAATTCAAAGTTTTTCTTCTCCTAGACTAGTTGCCTCACCAAGGCTGAAGAACATAGTCTGCCCTACTACTTACCCATAGCTGGAGGGAGAATAATTTGATTCATACCTTTCCCAAGGGTATTAGTGCTATGCGAAATGCAATTAGTCTCGGACAGGATTTGAACTCGTGTCGCCGTGTCCATTTCATACGACCATTTCCTTACACCACGGCCACCTCCTATATATATAAATAATAATAATAATAATAATAATAATAATAATAATCTGGGAAATGTGGAAGAAATTTAAATTTGATCATGCCAACGAATGGTATATGCACAACCCAGCACCTGTCCTGGAAAATGACACGCACAAACTCATGTAGGACTTTGATATACAAACGGATCACCTAATCTCGGCCAGAAGACCAGACCTTAAAATAATCAACAAAAAAAAAAAGAAAAGAAAATCTGCTAAATTGTCGACTTTGCTGTCCCAGCTGATCACAGAATAAAACTGAAAAAACGTAAAAAGAGATATAAATACGTTGACCTTGCTAGAGAATTGAAAAAACTATGGAACATGAAGGTGACAATTATACCAATTGTGATTGGTGCTTTCGGCACGGTAATTAAATGATTATTAAAGGGCCTGGAAGATTTAGAAGTTGGCGGCCGAGTGGAGACCATCCAAACAACAGCATTGTTGAAAACGGCCAGAATACTGAGAAGAGTCCTGGTGACTTGAGGAGACATGCTGTCACTCAATCTCCAGTGAAATACCATCAGATGTCGCCGTGTGAAAAACTCTAATGAGTAATAAATAATAATAGTACTTAAAGAATTATAGCGTCAAATAACTATTCTTAATGTAAGTGATTTGCATACATTTTAAGTATTTCTGTCTAAAAGTAATAATTTTTTTCCAGATGTATTTGACTCATAGATGGGACCCCAACAGATACTACCAGTCTGATTCAGACTGAACGAAAGGAACAGTAGCAACAAAGGGGGGGGGTATTCTCGTTAGAGTCCGAGAATTAAGTTTCCTACCCAGGCCACACCTTTTGGGGATCTTGCATCTCAGAATGAGATGCAGTCGGCATATTCTAAGCCCCGTCGACAAGAGAGAGTGAAAGACAGTAAGTGAAGGAGATAGACAGATAGAAAGATAGAGAGAGAGAGAGAGAGTGAGAGAGGGAGAGAGAGAGAGGAGATACCGCGCATAAAGGATGTATATGTATATAGAGAAAAATATATCAAAATAGAGTTTACATACAAACATACCTATACGCACACATGTAGGGAAGGAAAATAGAGAGGGTACATACATAAAGAGATGTGCTTGCCTCTGTGTGTGTGTGTGTGCATGTGTGTGTGTGTGTGTGTGTGTGTAAAGAGAAAAAGGAAAGAGAAGAAATAAAGAAAGACATTCTGTATATATATATATATATATATATATATATATATATGCGTATGTATTTAATTACATACATATTAATATCTGTAGTAGAAATGTGCACCTCCCACGCAGATAGATAGATAGATAGATAGATAGATAGAAACAGTGCGTACATAGAGAGGGAGAGGTGGGGATATACATATAGACGCATATGTGGACACTCTAGTGCTGGTCGATCAGCAAAGACTCATATACATCAGCTCTGTGCGGACACCGGATACAGTCTAGAAAACCTGCCAGGAGCGATAGACGAGAAGGACGAATGGCAAGATAGTTAAATGACTTCCTGCTATCAACATAATGATATATATATATATATATATATATATATATATATATATATATATATATATATATATATATATATATATATATATATATATATATATATATATATATATATATATATTAATTATGTCCTTGATTTAGTAAGTACATGAGATAACAATAAAGTGGTAAGACACATTTTGGGAAAGTTTAAATTTAAGTACATTTTCTATTTTATGAAGCACTTGAGGCAGTTTCCTTACAACGGAATATTTGTTGAAAATGTTTTTTTTTTTTTCGGATATGAAAGGTTTCTACTGTTTTCCTGGTCGCTTTTGTTTGTTTCTTTATTTATTTCATTTTCTTTGCTGGTAAACATTATACTCACTGCGAAACACTTCCAACAAACAATGACCCTTTTTTTAAAAGACTGATGCTATCCTGTTAAATAGTAAAAAGGAAGATTTTAGCGGCATTTTTAGAGTCATTACAAATCAGGAAACAATTTTCAAGTGATTACACGATGTCAACAGGGTTTAGATATTCTCAACAATTTTGTTCCGTTTTTTCCTCCCTTTTATCTTTTTATATTCTATCATCTCAACCTCTTGTTATTTGTTTTGCGGTTTGGTTATTTTATTTTACAGTTCATTTGAACATTAAGCTTTTAATACGTAATACAATATTCCGACTTGGATAATAAAGGAATTTACAGCCCGTTCCACTGATAAAACTTTCCATGAACAGAAGATTCAGGTTTAAAATGACGTTTTTACTTTTTATTATTTTATTCTGAAATACATTTTGACGGTTCATATATTCTTTTCTCTTATTTAATAGTGATTTTTTCTTTTCGTTCATCCATGTTGCCTGTAATTAGGGAGTGTCTACACAGTGAATAAAAGTGGACGGAGCGATACTTGCAAAGTTAAGTAAGGGTTAAATTTGTGAATATGGGGAAATAAAAGAGAAATATGGAGACGTTTGTCGTATAATGGCAACCATCGTGGAATAATAAACTCAGCAACCTGAGTTCTAATCCAGGAAAATGCTGTTGGTATTTTTTTTTACAGGATGTGGAAGCAAATAATGAAACCACTTTTAAAACTTACTTTTAGTCTGATTAGTCCCCACCCCTTTTTTTAAAGCTATAAATCTAAATTTTTAAGATTAGTTTTATTATTTAAGCACTTTTTCATAAAAATTCAGTCCAGTATGCGTGAGCAACAAAAGAAACGACAAAGAATCTATGATTTTCTTAACACCGAAATCAAGCCAATTGTTTTTGAAATAACTGGAGTTTCATTATGGCCTTCATCGAGCCCCGATTTTAACCCCCTTGATTACGCTATATGGAGCGTTTTAGAAAACAAAACCAATACAACTTTCCATCCAAATATTGGTTCGCTCAAGACTGCTGTTGAACGGGAATGGAATAAAATGTCTGAAGAATTCATTTTGAAGGCATGCAAATTGTTTTGACGGTGGATTCATATAATGATTAAAAAAATGGTGGCCATATCGAGTATTTACTGTTTTGTGTCTATATATTTTGTTGTTTTAAAATTGAAACTAATCTTGTTTTATAATAAAGTCGCTTATATTTATACTAGAATATTTCTAATTTTGCTTCTGCACCCTAGTGATAGCGGTGAAACTCTTAGGAAAGGCATGAATCCAGTTATAAGTAAATAGATGGATAAACTAGGATCTTTAAACTTGTTATGGCAACCGGTTCAAGAGAAAGAAAACTGAAGTAAATCCTGTTAAAATTCCCTAAAAATTGGCCTTGTGTCGCTCGTGCCAACGGGTTTGATAAACATATATTTGGAAAAATATGAAAATGTCACGTGAAATTTGTTCCGGTGAGTGTAGTGTGTGCCGTATTTGACAAAAATCTAGACCGCAAGACATCACCTCTTTAAGTTGCACATATGCACAAACATCTTCATTAAAAATCCGCTGAACACCTACGTACGATATACGGGAACACTGGACAGCTGTTTCTCATCAGCAGTGTATACGACAGCAGATCGATCCAGCGACCACATATTGCAGTAGCCGAGATTCTACAGCTGAGCCACCAGTTTATATCGTACACAAGTCACGCCAAATCAACTAGTAATTCACAATATTAATTCGTCTACATATAAAAAAAGTGAAATAAAAAAATTAAAAAAAGAGATATGTACATCTTCATTAAAATTAGAATTTTTAAAATAAAAAAAAAAAGATTTACTTTCGAACCTTTTTACTGTTTCATACCACAGATGTTATCCACAATGATGCGGAGGGATCACATCAATTTAAAGATTATTCTACTTATCATTTAATGTGACTGAAAGGATAAAAATATATTTATTGTTTGTTATATTCATGACGATATTTTGTAAAAATAAAAAATAATCTTTAATTTATTGTTGCAAACCAAACGACAGAACTTTTGTTGCAGCTTAACTGCTTTCATTTTCTTTCTTTTATGGCATATCAACCTTCATGGGTTATTTAATGACCTAAACCATCTTCGTAGAAGAGTAGTGGTACTATTTAATCCATACCTTATAGAATAAAAGAGGTTCATAGATTTTCCAATTTTCACTTCTCATCCAAAAGTGAACGCCATAGCGCGACGGGGGTTCGAACTTGCTTTCTACAGTGCAGCAATCTAGCATGTTAACCACAACGTCACCGACACTTCCCCCTAAATCTTTCACTCGTTTTCGTTTGTAATTTTTTATTTCCCCAATACATTTTTCTTCCTTCAGCTTAATTCTTGGTGGCCAAGCATTTTTTGTAAATGGCCAGGCGTGAGTCTTGATTCGTGCCGAGACCCCTCTCCTTCCCGGTACCCTAAAATGTCTTCATGTCAATTCTGACTTGGTGGGAAGTCGAAAAAATTTATCAATACAATTCTTGGTCAGTGACATTGAATTGTGGTGTGTACTAATTGAACTCATGCTCAAATAAATAGAGTCCAATTGAAACTGCAAAATCTTTCGCATGAGTCAGTGTCAAACGGAAAGTCAAAAAGTTGAAACACAGAAACTGTAAAGAAGGAGGAATCGATTTATCCATCCTTCCAACAGGTTAGAGTTGACACAAGGTTATTTTAATAGAATGGTAGGCACGAACGCGTAACAATCACAAAATTGCTTGATCTTCTCGGCATTTCCTTTTTAAGGCGCCTAAGGCGTTCATCAATAAGATTATCCCCACAAAGCAGGTATTGCCTTGGTGGGAGGAGTCCCCTGGGAACAGACGAACAACTTTCAATACACCACCTAGATCGAACGCCAAATAGGCCCGCCCGGTGGCAGATAAATCAATAAAATATTTAAAATTGAAGAATCAACAAAGCGAGTGGCTATAGTGGCTTACGTGCTCGACTGCAGTCACAAAGTAAGTGAGTTCGAACTCCAGTCACGCTACGACGTTCACTTTCGGACTTAATCACAAGAGAAAGGCACGACCCCCCTTCCCTCTCCAGCTATGAGTTCAATAGTATCCCCACTGTTCTTCTAAAAGGATTACTTTGGCATTAAATAACCCACGAAGGTTTATATGACATAAACCAAAGGAATCTAACCAATCGAGAAAATTTTGTTTTAGTATTTCATTAACGAAGTAAAGGTGACACCCCCACCCCATACCTCTTTATCATCCGTCTAGACTACGTGCTTAGAACATCGATTAATAAAATCAAAGAAAACGGCTTCGAGCTGACAAAGAAAAGAAGCAGAAAGTACCCTGCAAAAACAATTACCGACGCCGACTACGCTGATGACATAGCGATTCTGGCAAATACACCTGCCCCAGCCGAAACACAACTGCATAGTCTGGAACGAACCGCCGCAGGAATTGGCCTCTATGTCAATGCCCAGAAAACGGAATACATGTGCTTTAATCAAATGGGCGACATTTCCACACTAGGCGGTAGCTCTCTGAAACTTGTAAACAAGTTCACCTTCCTAGGCAGCAGTGTCTCATCGACCGAGACAGACATCGCCACGTGACTAGCAAAGACGTGGACAGCTATCAATAGCTATGGGTCATATGGAAATCAGACCTGACGAATAAAATGAAAAGCCGTTTCTTCCAGACAGCGGTAGTGTCGATACTGCTATATGGATGCACTACATGGACGCTGACTAAACAGATGGAGAAAAAGCTTGACGGCAACTACACAAGAATGCTGTGAGCAATATTGAACAAGTCCTGGAGGTAACAACCCACAAAGCCCCAACTGTACGGCCACCTACGTCCTATTACGAAAACTATCCAAGTTAGACGAACTAGACATGCAGGACATTGATGGAGAAGCAGGGACGAGCTCATAGATGATGTACTCCTATGGACACCCTCATATGGCCAAGCAAAAGCAGGACGACAAGCACGAACCTATATACAGCAGCTGTGTGAGGATACGGGATGTAGCCCAGAGGACCTGCCAGAAGCGATGAACGATTGGGAGGAGTGGCGAGAGAGGGTCAGGGATATCCGTGCTGATGGCACGACATGAGATGATGATGAGTGACCCTCATCTCTAGTCCCATCCAAAGTCATCTCACCTGGCTGCAATGCACTTGTTCTACCGTTCCAACAACTTCTGGAAAGCCCCACTGAAGTCCTATTGTGTGAGCGTGTCAATGACCTTCGTCACAGCCTCTTTCATCTCCTCAATTGTCTCATAACGACAGTCTCTGAGCTTAGGGAATAGCCAAAAGTTACAGGGAGCAAGGTCTGGACTATTGGGAGGCTAAGGAAGTGTCTTGATGCCCATCTTGGTCAAAAAGTCTTTGACAAGGATGGAGTTGTGGACTGGTGTATTGTCCTGGTGGAAATGCCACTGACCCGATTTGAAGAGTGCTGGCCTCTTCCCTAGGAATCTCTTCCTGAACTCCCTTAAAACCTCAACATAGTAACTCTAACCCTAACCCTTATGGGTATTAACTTGCTTATTCCACCCACACCTCTCATCATCTCTCACAGACTCCGTGCTTTCCTTGAATCTCTTATGGCACTCCAAAACTGATGCTTGATTCATGCAAGATGCCCCAAAAGCAGTCTGAAGCATTCCATACGTTTCTGTGGTATTTTTTTCCAAGTTTAAAACAGAATTTTATTGCACATCGTTCATCTAAAGTGCCAGATTGCACTTTTGAAATTCACCATCTGTGACAATCAGGCTTTAGTAGGGTGTATTCCAATTGCTGCTGTTGTTTGATTTGATTTGATTTGATTTCTTTGTTTAATGGCATATCAACCTTTGTAGGTTATTTAATACCAACTCTATTCTCCTAGAAGAACAGTAGTGGTACTATTTAACCCATAGCTGGGAGGATAAGGGGGCTCATACCTTTCCCAAGGGTATTTGCCCGAAAGTGAACGTAATAGAACTCGCGTACTATAAGGGAGTTGGAGACCGAACAGAACTGCAACATATTGACCCCTACTGTATTGGCCATAACCGCGTTTCTTTCCCGTTCTCCTGAACTGCTCAACAGGAGGCCTGGGGGCCCAGCCACCCCGGGACATGTTCCTCAGTCCAGCATCTTATCTCTAACACGTCTGATCCCCAACTACTCAGTCGGGGGCCTGAGGGCCCCCCCCTACTGGGTGCTGGCTTTCTCTACCGCATCTTGTCACCAACTGGTCTGGTCTCCAAACTAACTGACTTCCTGTCTTCACCGAGTTATATAATAGTTCAACGTCCACCTTCTTGTGGACGTCACAATCGCACCCATTCAACCCGTCCACGTTCAAGGTTATATTCTGATATCCCTTGAACGGATGCACCTGTTATTTACATAGGTGTATTTCCTATTTTGACAGCCCGCCCGGGTCGTAGGTCAATATACAACACGGTAGCTGTTCATTTGAACCTGAAATCATAAAAATTGGTCAGTCATCTCATAAGATGTATAGCAATAACATACTGAGTTTTCAAGAATCTATGACAATTTTAAATGTGTCTACGAAAAAATTCTGGAAAGTGAGGAGTGTTCCTTTATTTCTGTTATTTCCAGGTTTATTGAAAAGTGAAAATTCTTTATATTAGATAGGAATACTTAATATCTTACAACTGCCTGCAAAAACTCTAAAGAAACAAGGTTTTGTTTGGTTTCTTTGTTTAATGGTATACAACCTTCGTGGGTTATTTAATGCCAAATCCATCGTTATGGAAGGACAGTAGTGCTGTTATTTAAGCCATGATAAGAGATTTATAATTTTCCTGAGGGAATGAGTCCAAAAGTAACTGCAAAAGCGTAATAGGGGTTCCAACTCGCTTAATACGATGTTGCAGTCCAGCACGAAAGCTAATATTCCACTCGGACTCATCCTCGTAAGAAACAACATCACAAAAAATATCAGTAAAAACATACAATGATCCCTATTTTGTAATTGTTCAGTTTAAAAGCACGACTCGGCAGAAATTTTCGTTTGGAGGGAATGTTTGAGATTTTGAAAAATCTTTGCTGTGTGTTCTTTTCTCTTGTCCTTCACAACCATTGATAAAAATTGTCCCTTTTTATCTTTGAGAAATCCTGAATATCTTCATGCACTATGTGCCTGATAAGAAACTCAGATTCTCATATATCTCTGGCTTTGAACCTGATAGACTTGCTTGGATCGTTGTCAATCATGCCTTGAATCTCACTAACAAATTTGTGAGTTTTTTTCTAATCAGAACTGATATCATTTCGCAATTTAAACACATCTGGCATGACGTTTAAGATTCTTCAACTCTTAAAAATCTTCCCTATAAAATTTTAAAATAGTCACTCCCTTCTTTGTTGGGCAGAGAAGTTTTCTGTAAACTCTCATAAAGATATAACCAGATTAATATTTCACAAGGGGGTGATGGGATTTTATGCAATTCTGAGCGCTGTCCAACTGACTTTCTTTTTTCTTGGCAGTCCTCAGATTGAATAGCCAATGAAAAATCGTTAATTAGATTTTATTTTATATGCTTACAATTCTTCCTCTGATTTCCATTTCTTCCACTCACTCTTCTTCTTCTTCGTCTTGTAATTATTATTATTATTATCTTCTTTTTTCTCTTCTAAATATTATCATCATCAACATCTTCTTAATATCATCATTATTATCTTCTTCTTCTTCTTCTTCTTCTGATTATTATTATTATTATTATTATTGTTACATCCCATGCGAGTTTCTCACAGCAGCGTTAGGTGATGGTCTTTCACTGGAATCTGTATGACATCAAGTCTTCTGAGGTCTCCAGGACTCTTCCCAGTATTCTGTCCGATCTCAACAATGCTATAGTTTGCTTTCTTTGATTTTTTGGTCCCCTGAGACGGCAAAATCAACTAGGTTCTCTCATATTTTGTTGATTATCTCGGGGTCTAATCTTTGGGCTGGAATCAGATGATCTATTTTATCAAAAAATCCAAGAGAATTTTATACATCTCATTCAACAGGACAGGTTCTGGTTTGTGCAAATATCATTTAGTAGTATGGCCAAAGTTCAGTCTCTTGAACAATTCCCAGTGGATCACCTTCTCCACTCAGTCGTGTCTACTCTTTTTGTGCTAGTTTGCTACATTTGTCTCACTCATCTACACTTGCTATTCTGTTGTAAAAAGAGATTCAGTTTCTTTCTTCAGTTTTCTCTTTTGTAGCCATGTTGCCATGCCAACTAAGAGAAATCAGTCTGCACTACAATTTTACCAATTGCTATGAGAAGAAGAGATGGATTCATGCCTTTTCTATGCACAAAGAGAAACCCAAACATCTTTGACCAGGATTTGATCTCGATTCGCTCATTCTATTTGCTCTAACGGCAACTGGTAGATTAAGCACGCCTTTTTGTGAAGAGTATAATATATTTTTCATTGCTTGAGGTCATTCACGTTTTAATTAATCCAAGATTTTTTTAGCTTACCCTCGTTGTGATTAAAAGCTAAAATAGACATGAAAACTATTTGATGATTAAAAAGATTGTATTTTAATTCGTTCCAAAAAATTCATCGTTTTTTGTTAAGATTGTATTTCTGATGACATATTGCCTGAGCATTCTGGATTTGAATCTTTTTCAAGGTCATTAGCTCAAAGTGAAATTCTCGAAACTTGTCAAGGATTTGAACCCGTCAATTCCATGTCCAACGATAACAATCGCTTCACCACGCATTTCCATTGGAGGTTTTTTAATGGGTCAAATCTTTAAGTGAACGTGGAGTACCTATCTATCAAGATCGACAGGAGAAGCAATTATATATGGATGTAAATTAAGGGAATAAATCCGACAGTATGAGTAAAATAGAAAAACTAAGTATACCAAATGTGATGAATTTATTATTGATGTTAAAGTCGACGTTAAAACGTTTCGGTTTAATTAAACCTTCATCAGGGCTTTATGATGGAGAAAAAAATTGTCGCATGAACAATGATGGATGTTTTTTAGAAAATGACTAGAGAAACAAAATATTTTGTTATCTTTCAATCTGATGAATCTCTAAGAAATTCGACACATTTTAAACATCATTGCCAGTGCCAATTACGTAAGAGTTTTCAAAAAAGAAACGCTGACTGAACAGTTACGATTCTTTTTTTGTTTTACACTTTCTCTTCTCTTGTTATATTATTCTAAAAAATCCATTGCTGTCCATGCAGCAATTTTTATCCATCATAAATTCCTGATGAAAGTTTAATAAAACAGAAATGTTTTACCGTTGACTTTACCATCAATAACATATTCATCATTTTCGTATAATTTTTCTATTTTCATCATACGGGGTGCATACGATAATCTTTTATAATTATATATATATATATATATATATTCTTCATACAACGTGTGAAAGAACGTGCGATACCATATCCTCATCATCCAGGGGTGATAACACAGTTTCAGTAGCTCAAGGCGGTACTGCCATTCCTGGCGCTACCAAGCAGCTTTTGCCACCGGACAGGGTATTAAGAGAATTATATATATATATATATATATATATATATATATACGCCAGATCAATTAAGAGCAGAGACTACATTGGACGTTAATCTTCATTTTTAGTGTGCCGTTTGTGATTTAAAAAACAAAAAAAAAACGCGTTTACTTTCGGCGGTTGATGTTATTACGCGTTTACAGTAAACGTTTCTTACGTAATCACACGGGAATATATATATATATATATATATATATATATATATATATATATATATATATATATGGAAATATTGAATGTCTTAAGTATAACATTAAAATGCATCAGATGGTGAGGTTCCACTTCTGGTGAGTTAATCAGTCTTGCCAATACTACCAAGTTCCCTGTGACTCGTAGTGATAGTACCGCTAAGAGTCCGATCTATTGGCGAAATAGATGTTCGAAATTATTACGAAAATCATTTTGAACTTAATAAATACAAAAAAAAAACCGGTGCCTTGGTTATGCCACTAAACTACCTTAGATGGTGAGGTTCAACTTGTTGCCATTATTTCCAGTTACCTTCTGACACGTAATGTGGTAGTGCCCATTACATTTCTGTCTATAGGTCAAACTTATAGGTTTGAACAGTATTAGAATTGGATAGGAATACTTGAAACCACTTATCTGTGCGCAAACAATTTGGCATTATCATTATTTTGGAACGTCAAAAATCATTCTAAGGAGATAAATATTTTCTCTCAAGACACGTCACAGTCGGGAAAAAATAATGAGAGAAAGAAATGAACATACTAAAAATAGATCAGTCAGTATTTTGCGTTTTTCTAAATGTTCAAATTAACTAAATCAAGTAAATATTTGACTGTAATTATTTATGTTTATTTGCTTTCTGTGCTACAGGGCAAATATAATGCATGATCAGGATTGATATGAGTCAGCATATGTGTAGATATGACCTGAGGCAAGTATTGTAGATCGCAGTCAAGTTGATCACTGCTAAGCTTAGATAATTGGTTCTTTATTTGTTTAGTGATATAACAACCTTGTAAAAGAACAGTAGTAGGACAATTTAACCTATAACTGGAGAGATAAGAAAGTTCATAATTTACCCGAGGATATTCGTTTGAAAGTGAAAGTAAAAGTGAAACTAGAGTTTAAACTCACTTTCTACAATATTACTATTCAACACGTTAGCCACAACTTCAAAGAGACTCAATCCTTAGATAATTGAAGCCTTAAATAAAGCCAGCTCTGTTTCTGTTTGGGCTACTATTAAAGATTGCAATATAAGAATATTAATATTTTATTTTGGCAAAGGAAAATACGAGGCTCATTAAATACGTTTCCAGACTTTTTTCGTATGGGCACTTTTATTGATAGTGCACACATGAAACTCTAGTCCCCTTCGAAGTATTCTCCTCTGGCTGCAATGCACTTGTTGTACCGTTCTAACAACTTCTGGAAGGCCCCATGAAAGTCCTCTTGTGTGAGCGTGTCAGTGACCTTCGTCACAGCCGCTTTCATCTCCTCAATTGTCTGGTAACGACAGTCTTTGAACATAGGGAATAAGTAAAAGTCACAGAGAGCAAGGTGTTGACTATAGGGACGGTGACGAACTGTCTTGATGCCCATCTTGGTCAAATAGTCTGTGACAAGGATAGTGTTGTGGACTGGTGCATTGTCCTGGTGGAAATGCCACTGACCCGATTTGAAGAGTGCTGGCGTCTTCCCTAGGAATCTCTTCCTGAGCTCCCATAAAACCTCGACATAGTAACCCTAACCCTAACCCTTTGGTCAATCAACTCTGGTGTATTGACTTACTTACTCCTCCCACACCTCTCATCATCCCTCACAGACTCCCTACATTCCTTGAATCTCCTATGCCAAAAACTGATGCCTGATTCATGCAAGATGCTCCAAAAGCAGTCTGAATCATTCCATAAGTTTCTGTGGCATTTTTTCCAAGTTTAAAACAGAATTTTGTTGTATATCGTTCTTCTAAAGTGCCAGATTGGATTTTTGAAATTCATCAGCTGTGACAATCAGGCTTTAGTAGGGTGTATTCCAATTGCTGCTGTAGCTGTTCCTTTGAACCTGAAATCATAAAAATTAGTCAGTCATCATATAAGATGTATAGCAATAACATACAGTATTTTCAAGATTCTACGACAATTCTAAATGCCCATACGAAAAAAGTGGGGAAAATTATCGTATGCACCTCGTACATTGATTGATGCTTTCACTTCTACCCAGGAAATTTGGAATTAACCCTGTCAATGTGCCCCACGGCATTGAGGAAGACTGAGCCACAAAAACACGCCTGTGATGCAGCTGCAATTTCCTAGCATGTTTTTAGGGGGTAGAGTTACTAGTTATTTACTTAGTTTTAGTTGTGACACAAGGCAAAATATGTAAGACTCCCATTGAGACTCGAAATAACTGTTAATTGCGTGCTAGTTTAGTTTGCTTGCCATCACATAACGTCCAGTTGGCCCTAAATGTTTATTCATAGCTAGTATGCATGAGGGAAAATGGATCCATGCCTTTCTCAATGACATTAGCGCGTATATGAAATACAAACAGCCTTATTCAGGAACATAGTTCGTCCAGTCTATTTTTAAGACGATAAATATTTGACCTCGTTCCTCCGATTGTGATAGTTAAAACATTCTATATACTACAATAATTTTTTTTGGTCAATTCAATTCATACAGACATTCATTGTTGTCTTGGATATTTGAACTCTTACACGATATCGTATTCGTTTTTATTACATTACTTGTCAACCAGTCTAGTGTTATTTCATGCCAAGAGATTAGGGAAACGCATTTATTATAGGTTCGAACCTACATACAGCAGCTCTGTGAGGATACAGAGTGTCGCCCTGAGGACCTGCCGGATGCGATGAACGATAGGGAGAGGTGGCATGAGAGGGTCAGGGATATCGGCGCTGATGGAACGACAAGAAGATTTACCGTAAATTTTGGTAAAAAGTCGACCTGCCATATAAGTCGTCTTCAAGATCTTTTGCTCAAAATTCTACATTCGACCTATACATACTCTCTAGGTCGACCCTTGAACATACAATAAGCTACTGTAACGTTCCAGTTAGTGTTTATTCAGTGCAACGGGTTTTGGAAATAACATTTTAATATAAAATTCAATTTATATTATAGTTTTATAACTTTATATTAATCTCAGTGTTTGTTAAATATGTTCGCCAAACATGGGCTTAAGTTGGAAATGTTTGTGACAGTCTGCTGGAGATACGGTAAATGTATCGGTTGTTTGGAATACTGTTCTACTGGTTGACCACTCACTAGTAAACATGATTTTAAATTGGAAATGTTTGTGGCTGTCTACTGGAGTCACAGTAAGTGGTGTATATTGATCGTTTGGAGTTGACCATTGGTTGACCATTCCATCGTAAAAGTTTGGATTTTAGCACGGCTGTATAAGTCAACCCTTAGTTTTGTTGTAGAGATTTTTTCTCAGCCTTAAAAGGTCAACTTGTATACAGTGTAATCTGGGGTACATCTTTTTGTATAGTTGCTTCTTAAGAGTTTTTGTTTTACACGATCGAATAGATAGACTTTTAAGACAGATCTACTCGACCCATAGATGACACCTTAAAAAGGACAATCACTCAGGGTCAGAGTCGACCTGGGAGTAATGGCAGAACTGGAACTTCACTATCAAATCCAGTTTAATGTTACACTTTTTTCTTTTGAAAGGGGGTTCTTGCTCCTCTGCAAGGTGTATAGTCAGCGTATTCTATTGTTTTTATTAATCACCATTACAAAGACTACTCATCTATTTTTTTGGTAAATATGCTGAGTTTATATCCTACTGAAAAATAAGCCCCCCACCCTTTCAAAAACGGGTATCCTGTGTATAATACTAAATTACATCGTGAGGTAAGCTTCAAGTTCTGAAGATCTGGTTAATGCAGAGTACCCATTTATCGTCATGACTCTGTTGTATATTGACCTCCGACCCGGCCAAACTTGCCATTCCAAAGACGGCGGAAGTGCATATTCCATTGGCGTGGGTGAGCTTGGCTGACAATATGGGACAGGGTTAAAATCCCTCGATACAATCACAAACTGATGCACCGATAGAGGGGGATCTGTGGACTGCATGACAGTTATTTCCGCTCGATGACGATCAAAACATGCCATTCCAAAGGAGTGGGTGTTGAACTATTATATAACTCAGTAAAGACAGGAAGTCAGTTAGTTGGAAGACCAGACGAGTTTGGAGACCCGACTGAGTTTGGAGTGAAGATGTAGTAGAGAAAGCCAGCACTCAGCAGAGAGCTGGGCCTCCGGGCCTCCGGTTGAGCAACCCTGGAGAACGGGAAAGAAACGCTGATGACCATAAGAGTGGGGGGGGTCAATATATTATAGTTCTGTTCGGTCTCCAACTCCCTCTCACACATAACACTTTCAAATAAAGTGAGAGGTAGATTTTTCTAAAAAACAGTGTCGCTCGTCTTTATTATTGTGTGTCGTTATATTCTGCATACAGATGTGCATTGTATGCAGATGTGTATGTATTATGTGGGAATACAACAACTCTCAATTCAGTTCAAATCCGAAGTGATAGTTCCTGTTTGAATTCCATCAATGGATCAAATAGATCAGTTTGAAAATTATTTATATTTAATAGGGATACTTCGAATCAACCGAAAAGGACATCGAAACGAGGTTAACGAAAGCATGGACAGCTATGGAAATCAGACCTAACCAATAAAATGAAACGCAGTTTCTTCCAGGCAGCGGTCACATCGATACTGCTATATGGATGCACTACATGGACGCTAACAAAACGGCTGGAGAAGAAGCTAGATGGCAATTACACAAGAATGCTGCGTGCAATCCTGAACAAGTCCTGGCAGCAACACCCCACAAGACACCAACTGTACGGCCACCTGCCCCCTATCACTAAAACTATTCAAGTTAGAAGAAACAGACATGCAGGACACTGCTGGAGAAGTAGGGACGAACTCATAAGAGATGTACTCTTATGGATCCCCACACATGGCCATGCAAAAGCAGGACGACCAGCACGAACATACATCCAGCAGCTATGTGAGGATACAGGATGTTGTCCTGAAGACCTACCTAGGGCGATGAACGATAGGGAGGAGTGGCGAGAGAGGGTCAGGGATATCCGTGCTACCAGCGCGATTTGATGATGATGATGACTTAAAACTGTAATTGTTTAATAAGGATTATTATCATCATTAGTTGCTTGAAATCATATAAAACGTGCAAAAAATTGTCTATTAGTCATCCCCATCATGTTGTGCCGCCAGCATGGATATCCCTGACCCTCTCTCGCCACTTCTCCTTATCATTCATCGCTTCTGGTAGGTCTTCGGGGCTACATCCCGTATCCTCACATAGCTGCTGGATGTATATTTGAGCTGGTCGTCCTGCTTTTACTTGGCCATATGCGGGGGTCTATAGGATTACATCACTGATGAGTTCGTCCGTGCTTCTCCAGCAGTATCCAGCATGTCTGGTTCTTCTAACTTGTATAGTTTTCGTCATGGGAGGCAGGTGGCCGTATACTTGGTGTCTTGTCGGGTGTTGCTGCCATGACTTGTTCAATATTGCATGCAGCATCCTTGTGTAATTGCTGTCTAGCTTCTTCTTCAGCCGTTTAGTTAGCGTCCAAGTAGTGCATCCATACAGCAGTATCTACACGAAGAAAATGCGTTTCATTTAATCGGTCAGGTCTGATTTCCATATGATCGAGAGCTTATCGATAGCTGTCCATGCTTTCGTTAGTCGTATGTCGATGTCTTTTTCGGTTGATAAGACGCTGCTTCCTAGATAGGTGAATTCGTCTACTAGTTTCAGAGAGGTTTCGTCTTGTGTGGAAATGTCACCTGTTTGGTTAAAACACATATATTCCGTTTTGTGTGCATTGACATGGAGGCCAATGCCTGCGGCGGCTCGTTCCAAACTATGCAGTAGTGTTTCAGTCGCGCTCCCACCACCGATTTCTCTCTGTCCTTCTCTCGCCACCCATCTCTATTGTCCATCGCTCTCGGGAGGTCTTCCTGGCTACATCCTGTATCGACACAGCTACTGTATATAGGTTCTAGCTGGCCGTCCAACTTTTCCTCGTTCGTTTGAAGGGGTCCACAGGAGTACATCACTTTGTCCTCATTTCTCTAGCAGTGTCTCACATATCTGGTTCGTCTAGTTTGGATAGTTTTCATGATTGGTGGTAGGTGTCCGAACAGCTGGTGCTTTGTTGCTTCCAGGACTTGTTCAATATAGCTCGCAGCATTCTTGTGTAATTGCTTTTTTTCCATACGTTTAGTTAACGTCTAAGTGGTGCATCCATATAGCAGTATCGACACGATCACTGCTTGGAAAAAACTGCGTTTTATTTTATCAGTCAGATCTGACTTCCATATGTCAGATAGCCTATCGATAGCTGTCCATGACTTTGCTAGTTGCGTATTGATATCATTGATATTATATAATTGATAATAGATTGGAATATTTGAAACCCTTCATATATGTGCAAATGGTTTCTGATAGATCGGAATACTTGATATCAGCTGTGTGTGAAATAATCTTAAAAACAACTTCACAGCAAACGTAAATATAAACGCATAATTCATTATACCTTTATATTAGCGATTCCCTAACCTCTGGATGGGGTGACATGCTTGTAAAATCAATCAATCGTTATTGATTTGTTTTGCTTTTTTTCATCAACCCATGTGATCCATTTGTTCATCATGGTAAATTTTACCAAACAAAAAAAAAAAAAGACTTAGAAAAATCAAACGAAAAAATAATCGTCCCAAGATTTTTCTAAAAACTGTTATTTGAATAAATAAAATCTATGGAATGGATGCACACATACGACTCAAGATATCATCTGTGTCGCATGGAAGTGAATTCACCTTTCACGGAAGCGTCACGTAAAACATTACCTTCTTTTAGTTTCTTGGTTTAATGGCATATCAACCTTTGTGGTTTATTTAGTACTAGAAACATCTTTGAAGAAGGACAGAAGGGGTTCTTTTGAACACATAGCTGGGGCATATATTTAGATTTCAAAGAAATATTTTTTAAAGTGGTAATCGTTTATTTAAAGGATTTGTATTATGTGAGCTCCTTGGGGTTGACTGATAATTTAAGGCACAGCTTTACAAAGAAGAAAGCGCTGACACGTTTTTCTTTCTCATTCAGCAGGTGTCCCTGCGATAGGCAAGTGTAAAACTTAGCAGTAGCAGGTGAAATAAAAATCGATCGAATTGTCAGGTCATAAACTCCACTGTTGAAGTTGATACGACGTGTACACTTTTCTTCAATGCGTTATGAAAGAAACAAAATTAAAAAAAAAAACAACAAAAAAACTCTAAGATCATTTCTGGCATTTGTAAGTTTATTTCGGAGTCTCTCACAGAGGGTCTTTTCATGGTGAAGAGTAAAAAAATATATATATATATTTTGTACGTAAAATAAAGGTTCTTGGTTGTATAATAGTCATCATCATCATCATATCGCGCTGGTAGCACGGATATCCCTGACCCTCTCTCGCCACTCCTCCCTATCGTTCATCGCCCTAGGTAGGTCTTCAGGACAACATCCCGTATCCTCACATAGCTGCTGAATGTATGTTCATGCTGGTCGTCCTGCTTTTGCATGGCCATGTGTGGGGGTCCATAAGAGTACATCTCTTATCAGTTCGTCCCTGCTTCTCCAGCAGTGTCCTGCAAGTCTGGAACCCGAGTTCAAATTCTGGACGAGGGTGTCTGAATTTCACATTTTGAAAAAGTAGTAATTTACTAATTTTTTTTCTTAGACCGTATGAATGAGGGAGTTAATGAGATTCGAACTCAAACAAGAAGGGTTGTTAGCTTAGTTTGCTAACCATTACACCAACCGTAGCGCCCACACTTTAATAAAGTATTAATCCAAATATTCTTCCTCAACAATGGAAAAATAGCTGGGCAGACTAGATTTTTTCGCCTTGGTTCGGCAACCAGGTGAGGAGAAGGAAAATTCTGAATTCAAATCAGTTTTCATGATGATCATCAAGTCATGTTGATGGCACCGAATTCCCTGAGAAGCAGGTCAAATAAATATTCAATTTTTTTCTAAATGAAGGATATCAGTATTTTATTTTCTCTAATGAAACATTATACAATCAAAACGGACATTATAATTATCTTACTTCTTGCGAGTTCTTCACTTCAGCGTTAGTTAATGGACTATTAGGCTAAGAGACAGTAAATCTCCTCGTTTCCAGGACTTTTCTCAGTATTCTGGCCGATCTCAACAATGCCGTAGTTTGGATGGTCTTCATTCGTCCCCGGTTTTTAACTCTTTCAGCCCTTTTATCAAGCCTTGGGGATTATTCTAAACGCAGCAATTGCAATTGTTATCATCCACACTTTCATATTCCATAGTTCTTTTTTGTAATTCTCAGACAAGGTCTTTGTGCTTATCTCTTTTTTCGGTTTCTTTTAGTTTCATTCTCTGATCCGCAGGAAAGGCAAAGAACCATATTCAGCAGGTTCTCTTTTTTTTTGTTAACTATCACAAGGTCTGGTCGTCTGGCCGGGATTAGGTGATCTGTTTGTATTTCAAAACCCCAGAGAAGTCTGTAAGACTTATTCTCTCGACGGATTCTGGTTTATGCATATACCATTTGGTTGTATGGTAAAATCTCAACATTCTTGCGCAATTCCCAGTGGATCACCTTCCACAACTGGTTATGTTTAGTCTTAAACTCTTTTTGCTGTATTTGCTTATTATGGAATTGTTCGTTTTGTCTCTATCACCACATAGCCAACATTTGCTATTTTGTTGCGTCCAATCTATTTTTGCTTTAACATATTTGCTTCTAGATGAGATTCAATTTCTATCTTAAAATTTCCCTTTCTTAACCATCTTCAATTTTTCTCGTGTGAGATTTCACCAGTTTGTCGGATTTTGCACTGTAGCTCTACCTGGTGATTTTTTTTTTACTGAAGTCTGAGTGACAGTAAGCCTCCTCAGATCTCCAGGACTCTACTAAGTATCTTAACAGTCCGATGATGTTGATGGCCCCGATTCTTTTGATCTTTCGTTACCCCAGTCTCTAGACTTTATGGATCAACTTATGAGCTCCAAATATTATTGGTATCACCGTCACCCTCATGTTCCACATCTTTTTCGTCTCTCTGACAAGGTATTTATCTATCTTTTTGTTTTCTTTTATTTTTAACAAATATTCCGTTAGAACAGTAAAATCCACTCATTGACTAGTTTTTTTTTCTCTTGTTTGTTAATACTTGTTCTGGTCTTCAGGTTGGAATTTGATGATCCATTTTTTTATCTGAAGAATCTAGAGAATTTTTATGTGCTTCATTTTCTATAACAGATCCTGGTTTATGCATGTAGCATTTGTCAACATGGTCGAAGGTGATCCACTGCTCAATTTGGACTGGATCACATTTCCAAATCCAGCCAGGTGCCTTTTGTTTATTATTAGATTAACTCTTTCATTTCAGTCACCACATGACCTAATCTTGGTATCCGGCTGCGTTTTATCAATTTCTATGACCCAGAATATAGAATAAGCTGACTGCATATCTGTAGAGCGGTAGCATCCACCCGACGAATATCCTAGATATGACTCTCAACAATCTGATAGGGAGGCTTCAGTTCTGGAGCTTTGGGGAACGTGGAGTATCCTTCATTGCCATTACACCCAAGTCTACTATGACCCAAAGTGGTAGTAGCTGTTAAGGCCCTATCTATGGGTCAAATAGAACTGTTTAACCATTTAACTGTGTGCAAACAAATGAATGATATTAAATTGAATTATTAGTTTTATATAGCCATACTTGAAACTTTTTAAATGGAAGCAAAAGAATGAGTAATGTTGAACTGAATTATTAGAGTTAAATATTCCTGAAATCATTTAACAATGTGCAAATAAAACTATAAGTGTTAGGTAGCAATAGTTGAAATCATTTAATTATACAAACAAATACAAACAAATGAGCTAAGTCTTGTTTAAAATGTTACTTTCAAGTTATATATATATATACAGGATTTGGCATTAAATCACCGATAAGGGTTGATATGCCATAAAACACCACCAACAATCTTTTTGTTTTGATTTTTATCATTATCATGAGTTCTTTACATTAGCACAAATTAGATTGACAGGAGTTTAAGTGACAGCAAGCCTCCTCAGGTCTTTTGTACTCTTTACAGTATTCCAAATGATTTTCTTAATATAACTCATTGGAAAACGTTATTTTCTATTTTGGTTTTCTTTTTTTTTTTCAAATTTTATTTTCCAACTCGTTTCCCCAACTCCACATTTTCTTTTAGACATTATTCATGACGAATATGAAGGATTGGATCATCTCGACCGAGGCTGTAGAATAAAAATGTACCAATTATTTTGAAGAGTTTTTTTGCTAGCTCTAAATTCTTGAGCAAGATTGTATCCGGAAAGGGACGCACAATCACATATTTTTTTTTCAAATATATATATTTGGGTTTGCTTGTAATTTTGATGAATGTGAATTGAAAAGGGGTAAATATTCAGATGAATAATTGCAACATTATATTTACTCAATTTAACCGGGTCTGGCACAGTGCCAGGATAACGAAAGAACGACTTCTCTTGCAATCGTATGCGCTTTTAGCATGCTATCTCATTCATGCTGTCGTTTTACATCCTCTTTTAACTTTTTCTGGTACAAATCCAAAAAAACTGTTGTATTCAGCGTTGGTTAGCATCATTATCAAGTAAATTACAGACTGTTTTTCAATCCATAGTTGTGCAACAATCGCACATAGATGATAATTAACGTAAATATGGAGGTGCCCGTGGTGTAATGGTTATCGTCGTAGGAAATGGACACGCGCGACACGAGTTCAAGTCCTGGACAAGACTGATTGCATTTCACATAGTACTAATACCCTTAGGAAAGGTATGAATCCAATTATCCTTCCTCCAGCTATGGGTAAATAGTAGGACAGACTGGGTTCTTCAGTCTTGGTGAGGCAACTAGTCTAGGTGAAGGAAAAATCTGAATTCAAACCTGTTAAACTCTGCTTAAAATTGAGCTTGTGACATATCCTGCCCTAGTGGAGGGGTTGGGTAAATATGGATAATTAACGTAAATTGTGCCGTACAAATCGACCTTTTAGCCTGAAAAAAAAATCTCTATAAAAAACTAACAAACTAGCGGATGATTTATACGGCAGAACTAAAATTCAAGCCTTTACCTCAGTGTGGTCGACTAGTGGAACAGTATACTTAATGATCGATATATATCACTCCTGCAGACTGCCAAAATATGTCCAACTTAAATTCGTGTTTAGTGAACATATTTAACAAATTATTATTGAGATTAATATAGAATAATAAAACTGAAATACAAATTAAATATTGTATTAACGCTATATCACACGCCGTTTCAAACAACTTATTCACTGACTGCAAATACAAAGCGGAATGTCACAGCAGTCAAGCGGCCCGTCAGGCAACTACTGTGCGATGTTCATCTGCGAAATTTCCTAACAGTGAAATACATTGCGAATTCATATGAATATCAGCTCCAGTGAGTTATATTTGCATGTTTCATATATGGCAGATATAATTCTGATTTCAGAGAAAAATAACGTAAACCATTGTATAGCACTGATTTTGATTGAATATGTAGAGATGTAGACAAAATATTCAAAAGCTCTAACCAAGATAATCTCAATAAGTCGACTGAAGAATTTTGTAGGTTCACAATAATATATTTCTTGGTATGAAGCTAAACTTGAAAATTTCCTATAATTTATGTAATAATCCGTAGAGAGAAAAGTATAACAGTCAATGTCTTAATGCAAGTTGTTCGACTTTTGTTTTTTCGACAGGTTATCATTAGTTCTTCTTATTTAAGCCAGCTGGGTAAATTTTGGCCTACCAGTAGCCTACTATATATTTTGGCTCGTCCTATACAACAGGCAGAGGTCTAACCCAGAATTTCGAGGCCAAAATCTTGAGGTTGACTAATATGCCAAATTGACTTGTACACCACAATTTGCGGTGGCTTAATCAAGCAAATGGCATAAAGAAATGTGAAAAACTTACTAGCAATGGCTTGCAGGATTACATTGATAACAACTAAACTGTAACAAGGGTTGGATATTACAATTACATCGAGATTAATTTTGGGGAAAGTAGGTATTTACCAACCCCTTCGCAGGGGCAGCATGTGACACAAGGTCAATTTTAAAGCGGAGTACAGCTGGTTTGAATTCAGATTTTTCCTTCTCCTCGACTAGTTGATTAGCCAAGGCTAAAGAACCTAGTCTGCCCTACTATTTACCCATAGCTGGAGTGAGAATAATTGGATTCATACTTTTCCCAAGTTTATTAGCAGTGTGAAATGCAATCAACCTCGTCCATGATTTGAACTCGTGTCACCGTGCCCATTTCCGACGACGATAACCATTATACCACAGGCATCTCAATTTTTGAGAAAAGTAATGTTATTCAACCAAGCAAAATTTTGGGAATCTCCGTGGTATCGTTGTAAACGAGTTAAAACTCAAGTCAGATTAATATCCTTTGAAAAGGCATGAACCCCAGCTATTGATTAAATAGTAATACAACTGTTCGTCTACAAAGATTACTTTGGTATTAAATTACCCACAAAGGTTGATATGCCATTAAAGTAAAAAAAAAAACTGAACGTAACCACTACTATAAAAATAAGTCTGTGTTGATAAGATGGAGATTATTTTAATGTTCTAAATAAACTAGCAAAATAATTCATCCTTTTTTTCTTTTGATTTAGTGGCTTGTCAATGTTTGTGGGTTATTTAAAGCCAAACCCATCCTTGTAGAAGAACAGATATTACATAACATATAGTTGGGGTTAGAGTGTTTATGCCTTTCTCTAGGGTATGAATCCAAAAGTGAACGCCATCGCACGAGTTTGAACTCTCTTACTATGATGTCGAAGTCAAATCACAACGCTACAAGGACTCTCTGTTATATATTGACCCTCGACCGGGCCGTCAGTCAAGAGATACACCTGTGTAAATAAGCAGAAGAACAGCGGAAGCAGGTGGACGTTAAACAATAATATAACTTGGGCACAAACGGTTTGAGTCAATTGTAGATAGGATGCCAGCGTGAGAATCAGCTTGCAGACTGAGGGCTTTGGGCCCCCAGTGACCCACGGTTGAGCAACCCAAACAAGATGAGAAAGAAGTGCTGCTATGGTCGAAGAAGGAATTGGAGTTAATATAGCAGTCGGTTCCTGTCTTCAGCTCATCTCTCACATACAACCAACATCACCCTTTCAAGAATAAAACGTGAGGGATTATATTTTTATAAAGAAGTGTGTTCGTTCGTTCATTGAAGTCGTATATTATGATGATGGTATTCCGCATATATTTCTATATGTACACGTGCAGTTGTATTATGGCAATACAACATCTCCTCAGTATGTTTTATTTCCGATGTCTTCTGTAGCTTGCGTCAGAAGGTTTGGTTTGGTTTGGTTTCTTTGTATAATAGTATATCAGTCTCCGTGGGTTATTTAATGCCAAAGCCGTCCTGGTCGAAGAGCCGTAGTAGTACTATTTAAGGTTTCTTTGTTGCATGGCATATCAATCTTTGTGGGTTATTTAATGCCAAAGCCATCCCTGTAGAGGAACAGCACTACTTATCTTGATCTGAATCAGGTGTCACCGATTGTTATCTAATAATTGTGATAGAGCTATTGAAGAGAGGCACACGGTGAGAATCCGACTCATTATCTAAGCGAGATAGTCTGTGATGAAAACCTACTTAACATGGCTCCCCAGTGGGGTATTTACAACTTTTAGATATCAACTAAGCTTATCTTTGTATGTATTTTGTCAACTGGTTTGAATTCAGAGTTTTCTTTCTCTTAGCCTAGTTGCCTAACCATGGTTAAAAAACACCGTTTGCTCTACTGTTTACCATAGCTGGGGAAAAATGCATTCATGCCTTTTCCAAAGTTATTAGCGTCAAGAGAAAAATAAATAGTTTCGTCTCGGGTTTGAACACGAGTCACCGATTCCATTTCCTTCGATTATAACCGTTACGCTAAGCGCGCCTCCTAAGTTTATCTTGAAAATCAAACTCTTTACGAGCTCATTAAACATTAGTTCACTACAAATGGAGTTAGTAAGAATAGTTTGAAGCATTACAATACGGTCAACTCCCTTCGTATATTAGGCTGATCCAAGGCTACTTCGCAAAGAGCCCTCATTAAGAATTGATCTCACTTGGTCAAGCGATACGAACATGCCAACCATTTCACTATTGCAGATCTTCTTGTTTACTTAATGAAATTAACTTAGTTTGCCAAAAGGCCACAAAAACAGAGCACTAGGGGGGACTTAGTCTATTGGCATAATGGTTAGTGTTCGCCAACGGCCCGGGAGACCTGGGTTCAATCCCAGATCGTGTCCCACCAAAGACTCAAAAAATGGTACTTGATGCCTCCTTGCTTATCACTCAGCATTATAAAATACGGATCAAGGGTTAAGTGGAGCAATCAAGGGAAAGGAGTAGCGTCCTTCCCTACACCTTGGTGTAGTAGCTATCGTAAAGGGAGCCTTCGGGTCACCCTCGACTAAGGTTGCCAACTTTACTTACTTACTCGTCTAAAAAATGAGGTTTCTAACCGTTGTGCTAACCGTTGTGCTACGGTACATGTTCATACTCTTTAACAACTCGAGAAAAACCTTTGTCAAAATAATTCGATTTGAACACGTTTATACTTTACAAAAACGCATTGAAATGTTGCGCTTTAGAGCGAGTTTTCTGCTTGCGTATCAACGGTAAAAATGCTGAAAATTAGAGAAAATACTTCCTCATCTAATTTAGGTCTTAATAAAAGTCGATGGTCAGCGTTCATGCTCCCACGATTTTTATAATTTTCCAAGTGAGATAAATAATTATCAAGTACTGCCCCTAGGGCACCTCGGGTGGTGTAATGGTTAGCATGTTAGACTAGCAAACCTACACGAGTGAGTTCGATTCTCATTGGGTGCCCCATTCACGCGGCCTTATGCTACATCTAAGCAAAAAGCTTAGTAAATTAAATCAAGTACCGCCCATTATCAATTCATTTATTTGCCATCAATTATAATGAAAAATCGATGAACAGGATGTGACTTAACATCTTGGCTAAATGAAACCTTTAAGTGATTTTTAAACAAGAATATACGATTGAAATTGGTTACAGTAGCCGATACGTGGCACAATTTAACACGTTTTTAGTAATAGAGAAATATGAAATTTGCAAAATCCATTAAGCATACAAACACTTTTTGAAATTAGATTCAAAATCTTCAGTCGATTTTGCGCAAATTGTGTTTCAATAAAAACTCACGCCTTAAGCTATTTTTGCTTTACTAATAAAAATACCAGGCGGATTTTTCATCTGCTTTTTAGAAAGTTAATTCATATTTTAGTCCGTTGAAAAATTGTTTTTGACTCTTGTCTATTATTTAGATTTTTCACTTATTTGTATACTTCAAGGTTTTATTTGATAAATGTTTTATATAATATTTCCTAAAGACTGAATAATTCTTCTATAAGTAAAATTAAATATACTTACTAAAATATTCCCGCTTAGAAAACTAAACAACATCTAGTGATGGTGAGGCTCCAGTTCTCGAGGTATGAGGAATGTTGAGACACTATTACTATTACTCCCAGGTCAACTTTGATTTACAGTGGTAGTTATCCCAGTTGACTTGGGCTGTAGAACGCACCGGCTGCTTCTCTGTTGAGAGGTAAGACCTTCCGACGACGATATGACACTAAACAATCTGATGGTGAGGCTCCAGTAATGCTGGAGCTTTTATGAATATGAAGTACCTCTTCATAGCCATTGCTTTCAGGTCTAATCTGGCCCGGAATAGTAACACCTGATAGAGTTCTCTCTATGGGTCATATAGAACTGACTTTTAAACTGTGTAATTATGCTAAATTGAACTAGTAGAAGTAGAACTGTTTGATAATTTAACTGTGTGAACACAAATGACTAATGTTTAATTGAATTGTTAGTGACACAATACTTGGAAGAATCTATCTGTGTGCAAACAAATTAGGTTTGATGGATGATTGGGTTTTATGGCATATCAACCTTTGTCGGTTATTTAACGCCAAATCCAATTTTACGTAAATAATCAGTTCTATTTCAAATAATTCACTTTAGCATGAGTACACAGTTTAATTGTCAAAAACATTTCTATTTCAAACTATTCAGTTTAGTCAAGCAGTTCTAATTCAGCTAATTCATTTTAGTATAAGTACAGATTTTGTTTACACACAGTTAAATGTCAAAACAGTTTTATGTTAAACAATTCAGTTTAATGTAAATACAGTTTCAATATCAAAAACAGTTCTATTTGAAATAATTCAGTTTAGCATAAGCATGCAGTTTAAATGTAAGTACGTTTTAATTGTCAAAAACATTTCTATTTCAAGCAATTCAGTTTTGTCAAACAATTCAGTTTAGCATAAGTATGCCGTTAGTTCTATTTAACCCATAGATAGGGCCCAAGCAGGTGCTACCACACTGGGCCAGAGTGAACCTGGGAGCAATGGCAATGAAGGGGTGCTCCGTATTCCCCAAAGCCTCAGCATTACTGGAAACTCACCATCAGATTGTTTAGTGTCATATCCAGGACACTTGTTGGGGGGTGCTTACCCCTCTGCGGGGGTGCAGTCGGTGTATTCTACAGCCCCAAGCAAACAAATTAATAGTGTTGATTAGTATTACTAATGTTAAATATAAAAAAAAATGGAATCATTTGACAGTGTGCAAATGAATGAACAGTGTTCAATAGAAAAATTGGTGTTAAATAGAAATACTTGTAACCACTTCACTGTGTGCAAACAAATAATTGATATCAAATAGAATTATAAGTGTTAGGTAGCAATAACTGAAACTATTTAATTGTGTAGAAACAAAAGCAATAAAAGTGTGCACACAAATTAGTTGTAACTCATTTAGAAATGAAATTACCAACAAACTTATCTCTTGCATATGTATATCTAGTTAAATGTATACAAACAAATGACGGATGTTAAATTGTTACTGTTACATATGTAATATAATGGCCGAGGGATTTCGGTTCATGCCTTTGGATTTAGTTAGGCTGAGAACCTTTCGGCTCAGCACATGGGTTAGTTAGGTGCAACATTAACACAGGTGATCACGCGCGCGCGGGCAGAGCGGACATGTCACTCAGAGATGTCACAATAGCCCGAGATGGGAAACAGGGTTACAGAGTGCGGGTGACATCACACATCGGAAGCACGCGGAGGATCTTGGGAATATGAAGAAAGTTGAGTAGAGTTGAGACCTGCCTCGAGAGAAGACGGTTGGCTTTCGCTAGCTCGTGAGGCCTTGTGGCGGGTGCCGCACGAGCTGGTGGAGAGGCGGGGTATGAAAAAGCCAAAATAGAAAGATTGTGCCTCTCTCTCCTTATGTCGAAAAACCTTTAAACTCAAAGGTAATAAAAAGTTTCGTACCTGAACAAAGAAGTCGTAAGTGTTTTTCGTGTTTCGAGATTCCTATGTTCTATCTTTATGGACATTCGATGTACGTTTCACTCATAGCCATATCATGGGTATGGTACACATAGCAATACTTGAAACCATTTAACTGCGTGAAAACAAATGATTAATAGTAAATAGAATTATTCTTATTAGATAGAAATACTTGAAACTATTTGAAGTTGTGAGAAGAAATGGGCCCAGGCTGGTTTTAAAATGTTATCAAGAAAATAAGTTTACAAATCATAGACATTTAATATATTTGTGTAAACAGTATTTGGTATTAAATGACCTACAAGTGTTGATATGCCATTAAAACAAACCTCAAATCTTAGAGTGGTAGTATCTGCTAGGCTCACCCCACTGATTCAAATAGATCTTGAAAATTATTAGAATTAAGCGGCTCATTGGTCTAGTGGATACAGTGTTCACCAATGGTCCGGGAGATCGGGGTTCAATCCCAGGTCGCGTCATACCAAAGACTTTAAAAATGGTACCTGATACTTCCTTACTTGACACTCAGCAATATAAGGATCAAGGGTAAAGTGGAGCAATCCAGGGAAAGGAGTAGCGCCCTCACCTACACCTCGGTTTTGTAGCTATTGAAAAGGGACCCTGTAGGTCTCCTCCCGCAACTAGGGGGTCGCCAACTTTCCTCTGTGCAAAGTATTTGTATTAAGAACAGTTTGTCGAAGACATAATTGTTTACAAACGATTTTTCTCCAAGTGAGTTTTTCATACCAGTTTTAACTGGTGATTTTTACATAAGTACGAGTGACAGCAAGTCTCCTCATGTCTTCTGGAAACTTTTCAGTATTCTAGCTGATCGTAACAGTCCTGTGGTCTTGAGTGTATCGATTCATCATCTGATCTCCAATTCTCCCTGTCTTTTTTCTTGGCCTTTATTTATTTGAAACCATATAATTGCTTCAAATACATCGTAATATACAATTGTGTACAAATTATACGAATCAAATAAGAATAATTGAAACTATATAACTATGCAAATAATTTGTTTTAATTAAAGATATGCGTAAAACTTGACGAATGTTGTGGAGGGCCACCAGAAGGCTCCCTTTTCAATAGCTACTACACCGAGGTGTAGGGGAGGGCGCTACTCCTTTCCCTAGATTGCTCCACTTTACCCTCGATACGTACATTATATTGCTGAGTGTTAAACAAGGAGGAATCAAGTACCATTTATAAAGTCTTTGGTATGACGCAACTTGGGATTGAACCCCGGTCTCCCGAGCCATTGGCGAACACTCTAACTATTATGTCAATTTCCGGTGAAGATTCAAGTAAATATTCCTAATATGAACAAGTTATCGTTACATGGAATCAACTATTTCTGTCGAAGAATAGTTTTTAAAGAAATCTATTTCGCCCATAGATGGGTCCCAAACAGCTAAAACCACACTCAGTTGACATGGGAGTAATGGTAATTAAAGTTTATTCTACACTCCAGAACAAGAGCCAAATACACAAAAAGACAAAACTGTACACAAATTATTAATAATTGATTGGAATACTTAAAACTATACTTGGCTCAATCGGTTGGAGCTGCTGAATGAACTGACTGCATCTCTGTAGAGAGGCAAGACTCCCCCAATGAGTGTCTTGAATTGACACTAAACAATCTGATGTTGAGGCTCCTGTAGTGCAGAGTACCCCTTTATTGCCATCTTTCTCAGGTCCATTCTGACCTGGAGAGGTAGAACTTGATAGGATCCTATGTTTGGGTCAAATAGAACTAAACTGTACACATGCTAAATTGAATTACTTGAAATAGAACTGTTTTGATATTTTTCAGTGTGTAAACGAAAATCTGTACTTATGCTAAACTGAATCGTTTGAAATAGAACTGTTTATATGTATAAAATGGATTTGGCACTAAATAACCTACAATGGTTGATATGCCGTTAAACTAAACCAAACCAAGCCTTGAAACCATACTGTTCCTTTGTATACACGAAAACATGTAACTGTGTTCAAATTATTAGTATTAGAAACGCGTACAGAGAATTTCCATGAATGAATTTGTAAGGCTGTTTCAGTTATATGATATTTTTTTATGTAGACAATGAAAAAAAAAACAACATCTATCTAATGTAGTTTGTTCATATTTCTATCCATTACTGAAATATAGCATATCTCTAAACAAATATGAAATTTTAAGAAATATACAAGATTTGTTCTTTTTGATAGCTACATATTGATATTTTTGCTTAAGAATTTCAATGCGATGGTTGATAAGCCATAAAACCAAACCAAACCAAGCATTGAAACCATCATCATCATGTCGTGCCACTAGCAGGGATATCCCTGACCCTCTCTCGCCACTTCTCCCTATCGTTCATCACCTCTGGCAGGTCTTCTTGACAACATCCCGTATCCTCACAGAGTTGCTGAATGTATGTTCGTATTGGTCGTCCTGCTTTTGCACGGCCATATGTGGGGGTCCATAAGAGTACAACACTTATGAGTTCGTTCCTGCCTCTCCAGCAGTGTCCTGCATGTCTGGTTCGTCTAACTTGGATAGTTTTCGTGATGGAAGGCAGGTGGCCGTACAGTTGGTGTCGTTTTATTAGAGTCCATGTAGTGCATCCATATAGCAGTATCGAAGCGACCGCTGCCTGGAAGAAACTGCGTTTCATTTTATCGGTAAGGTCTCTTTCTTTAAATACACGAAAACATGTAACTGTGTGCAAAGTATTAGAAACGAGTACCGAGAATTTCCCTGAATGACTTTGTAAGGTTTGCGTCTTTGAATTAGAAGAGATATACCAGGAAATATTATATAACTGAAACAACTTACGAGATCCGAAAAATGGATCGCACAAAACAAAGTGTTACTACCATAAGAATGCGAGCAATCCTTGGTACATTCAAGATTTTTTGTCGGTTGTTTTAATAGCATATCAATCTTCTTGGGTTATTTCATGCCAAATCCATCCTTCTAGAAAAATATTAGTTATACTATTTAACCCATATCTGAGAGGACAAGATGAACGAACAAACTGACTCTAATGAGGATAAGGGGTTTCATACATTTCCCAAGGATATTTGCCCGAAAGTGAACGTAATAGCGCGACTGGAGTCCAGCACTTTAACCATGACAACACGATGACCCCCCCCCAAATTCAAGATGAACGAACAAACTGACTCTAATTAGGATAAGGGGTTTCATACCTTTCCCAAGGATATTTGCCCGAAAGTGAACGTAATAGCGCGACTGGAGTCCAGCACTTTAACCATTACACCACAAGGACATCCCTTCATTCAAGATTGTTCTGAAAGGTGTATACCAGTGCTTCTCAAAGGGGTCCTTATAGAAACAAGTCTGGGGTGAAAAATTTTTTGTTGGATGAATGAAAGTATAGGAGTCCACTGGGAGTAAATTTACTAGTTTGCGTAAATAAATCTCGTTATAACAGAACAAAAATCAGTGTATAATGTAAACTAATCGTCAGATATCATGCTCCTTGGAGAAAGCTCAATTGGGTGTGTTCACTACAAGCGAAATGTCGTTCACATATGACCCGTTCAAAATATATGTCATTTACATGAATGAACAAACTGACTCTAATATCGTTAAACCTATTCGGTGTCACAAAGCTGACAACTAATATCCATGATCTCCTCAGGGCCCATCAAACAACTCTTTACAATAAAAATGTAGGATTAAAGGTGCGTTCACCCACTTATTGTCATATTGGCTAGAGTGTTTGCCGGGAGATCGGAGTTCAGTCCCTTGTCGAGTCATACCAAAAACTCAAATAATGCTATTTGATGCTACTTTGCGTAACACTCAGCAATATAAGGTACATATCAAAAGTAAAGTGGGGCAATCCAGGGAAAGGAGTAGCGCCTTCTCCTACACCTCGGTGTAGTAGTTATTGTAAAGTAGCCTTCGGGTCACCTTCGACTACGGTTGCCAACTAACTTGCATTTATAGTTTATTAATTGTTTTCTCGTGCAACTTAAACAGTTATAAATGGTGACCTCGTGGTGTAATGGTTAAAGCGATGGACTGCGGAATCGTAGTAAGCGAGTTCGAATTCCAGTAACCCTTTTACATTCACTTTTGAACAAATACCCTTGGGAAAGGTAGAACCCCCTTATCCTCCCAGCTATGGGTTAAATAATACCACTACTGTTCTTCTAGAAGGACGGCTTTGGCATTAAATAACTTACAAAGGTTGATATGCCATTAACCTAAGAAACTAAACTAAACGCTTGTAAGTTAGGCTTCGTAGTTTAATATTTAATTATTTTTTTTCTGGCGAGAATGGAATCTGAATTTGGTTACAAGTTTTTTTTGGTTTCTTTGATTTTAATGCCATATCAACCTTCATGGGTTATTTAATGCCAAAACCATCCTTGAAGAACGACTGATAGAATTTAACCCATCGCTGGGAAAATAAGGGGTTCGTACCTTTCCCACGAGGAAGTGAATGTAGTAGTGTCACAGGAGATTGAACTCTTTTACTTCGAGGCCGTACTCCAGCAATTATGATATGCGATCTTCTATCCGGTTATAAGAGGTGCATCTAGTATAATATTTGAGAAGCCCGGATGTAGACAATGAAAAAAAACAACATCTATCTAATGTAGTGTCTTCATATTTCTATTCATTACGGAACTGCAGCATATCTCTAAACAAATATATTGCCCAGTCGGCTGGGGCTGTAGAATACACTGACTGCACCTCTGCAGAGGGGTAAGACCCTCCCCATCAACGAGTGTCCTGGATATATAACACTAAATAGTCTGATGGCGAGGTCCAGTAATGCTGGGGCCTTGGGGAATACGGAGAACCCCTTCATTGACATCGCTTCCACGTCCACTCTGACCCGCCGTGGTAGCACCTGATAGGGCCCTATCTATGGGTTAAATAGAACTAATGGCATACTTATGCTAAACTGAATAATTTGATTAAACTGAATTGCTTGAAATAGAAATGTTTGTGACAAACCGTACATACATTTAAATTGCGTGCTTATGCTAAACTGAATTATTTGAAATAGAACTGATTTTTGACAATGAAACTGTATTTACACTAAACTGAATTGTTTAACATAGAACTGTTTTGACATGTAACTGTGTGTAAACAAAATCTTTACTTATACTAAACTGAATTAGCTGAATTAGAACTGCTTGACTAAACTGAATAGCTCGAAATAGAAATATTTTTCACAAGTAAACTGTACTTACATTTAAACTGTGTGCTTATGCTAAACTGAATTATTTGAAATTGAACTGTTTTTGACATTGAAACTGTACTTACACTAAACTGAATTATTATATATAACTGCTTGAATAGTTTGAAATAGAAATGTTTTTTGACAATTAAACTGTGTACTTATGCTAAACTGAATTGTTTGAAATAGAATTGATTATTTACATAGAAATTGATTTGGCGTTAAATGACCTACAAAGGTTGATATGCCATAAAGCACAACAAACCAAACCAAACCTAAACAAATATAAAATTTAAAAAAATATACAAGATTTGTACTTTTAGATAGCTACATATTGAAATTTCTGCTTAAGAATTTCAATGCAATTATATTTGATAATAAATAATGTCTATTAAATTATAATTATAAAATAATGTATCTTTGGTTTACAAAAAAATTAACTTTTTATCAAAAATATCATAAGGGTATTATAATTTACTGGTAATATTCTATCTATGACAGTCTCTTCATATCTATCTATCTATCTATCTATCTATCTATCAGGAAAGGCATGAATCCATCTGTTCTTTGCTAGGTATAGGTAAATAGGTTTCTTTAACATTTGTACTCTAACAGATCCATGAGAAAGAAAACTTGAATTCAAACTCGCTGTACTCCCCTTGAAGGCTCACCTTGTGCCACACCTTACCTCGTATCAGAGGGGTATATATATATATATATATATATATATACTGCATTATGTTCCCATTTATCTCAATCTTATCATTTCTATAAAAATGTGTAACGATGTTATTTATACGTCTAAGTCACATTAATTGCTTCAAAATATTAGCCTTGAGCCAGACTAACGTAAACTTATAAAATAACCACCTTCTTTGCACTATAAATGATGAATGTTTTGATAAAAAAAAAAAATTGTTTCAGAAAAAAATCATTTGATGTCAGCAGGTTTCAGTTATTTTTCGTTTCATCTTGGACAATATAATGAAGGCAACCAGCATTTATTTCCCACGCTTGTGCGCGTACATTCACTTCATATAAGCAGTAACTGGTGCTTTTCTTATGTGCCCTCAGCATAACTGCCGTGGTCTTTAGAAATGAAATCGGCGAACCGTGTTCAAATTCTGGATGAAGCTGTTAGCGTTTCATTTAGTCGTTATGCCTTGAGATAGGAATGATTTCTTTTTCCCTACTCAGACTGACTTCTCTTGCCTTGGCAATACAACACACCTAGGAGAAGGAAAACTCTGAATTCAAACCAGCTTTACACCTCTTTAAAATGATCTCACACCTCTTTTCGTGGCGCAAGGATTGCGTAAATACAAACATTTTTTAAATGCACAAATATAAATTACAAATCTAAAATTATTTTGCTTCGGTAGGGGAACAAAATCCGCCTCCTCCAATTTAGGTACAGGATTCCCAGGGGATTATCCATCGTATAGTCTTCGATTATGCTATTAGAATGTTATTTAAGGTCTTTTATCGAATTAACAGGGCAGCGGAAATGATTCGCCAGCGCCCATCTCCTCTCAGTGTAACTCACGGTAGGTGATAATAGTTTTCATGATACCAGTATCAAAAAAGAATTCATAATCTTTATCAGGCCTACTTTCAGTTAATACATTTTATTTTAGATCAATGTGGGTTCATATCTACTTTAACAGCATTGATGTGATGGGAACTGATCTTATTTTTGACAGAAAATGAAAACAAAGAAAATTGCATCGTATATCTTTAATTATCAATTCTTAAGCGGAAGACAGATGGCTTGCATTCAATTTTCCTTCTCCTAAACTGGTTGCCAAAACAAGGTTCAAGAGTCCAGTCTGCCCTACTATTTATTCATAGGTAGAGGAAGACTAGATGCATTCATACCTCTCTCAAAGGCATTTATGTGAAGTGTAAAGCAAACAACGTCCTACAGAATTTTTGGGCGCCTCAGGTGGTGAAATGGTTAGCAAATTAGACTAGTAAGGCTTTACAAATGAGTTAGAGTCTCGTTGGGAGTCCCATTCATGCAGCCTTGTGCCACATCTACGCAAATTGCTTAATAAATTACTATGAGTGCCTTGGGTAGTGTAATGTTTAGCAAGCTAGACTATGAAACCTTCACAAGTGAATTTGAATCTCGTTGGGTGCCCCATTTATATGGCCTTGTACCACATCTAAGCAAAAAAGCTTACTAAATTACAACTTCATCCAGAATTTGAACACGTGTCATAAATTCCCTAAGTCTTTCGCTAAGCGCGCCTCTAATATTATGAATTCATAAACTATTATACGTTTTCAGTTTACTAATTATATTTAATAATAGTCATTTGATTGTACACACAGGGTTTCAAGTATTCTTATCTAATACAAATAATATGCACACAGTTATATCATCATCATCACCCTTATGTCGTGCCGGTAGCACGGATATCCCTCACCCACTCTCGCCACTTCTCCCTATCGTTCATCGCCTCTGGCAAGTCTTCAGGGCTACATCCCGTATCCTCACATAGCTGCTGAATGTATGTTCGAGCTGGTCGTCCTGCTTTTGCCTGACCATATGTTGGGGTCCATAGGAGTACATCACTTATGAGCTCGTCCCTGCTTCTCCTGCAGTGTACTGCATGTCTGTTTCGTCTAACTTGGATAGATTTCATGATGGGATGCAGGTGGCCGCATAGTTGGTGGCTTGTGGGGTGTTGCCGCCAGGACTTGTTCAATATTGCTCGCAGCATTTTTGCGTAATTGCCGTCTAGCTTCTTCTCCAGCCGTTTAGTTAGCGTCCAAGTAGTGCATCCATACAGCAGTATTGATGCGACTGCTGCCGGGAAGAAACTGCGTTTCCTTTTATCCGTCAGGTCTGATTTCCATGATACACAGTTATGGTTTCAAGTATTCCAGTCTAATGGAAATAATTGGAACATAGTCGTATGGTTTCAAGTAACAAATGATAAATATTTTGGTAAAAAATTAGAGCTTCAAATGACCATTCTTGATAAAAGTAATTTGGTCATATAATATTAAGTATTCCTATCAAATACAAATAATTTTTAAACATCACTTTGACTCATACATAGAACTCTAACAGGTACAACCATTCCGAGGCAGAGTGGGCATGGGAGTAATGGCAATGAAGGGGTAATATACATCTCCAGAGTATTTGGACTGGGGTTTCAATACCAGATAGAGTTTAATATCATACCCAGAACATCTATTTTTTTAGTGGGGGAGTATATTAACAATCTGCAGGAGTACAAACAAATCCCTTCAAATAAGATGATAGTGATTCAAGTAATTAATAATCAATACTATAAAATAATTAATTTTAACTTAATATTCTTCTTATTAATAATTTATACTCAGTTATATTGTTTTAAGAATTCTAACTGAGTACTAACAATTTGTACACAGTTATATTGCTTCAACCATTTCAAGCAATTCTATGGTTTTACCAAATGATAATAATCCTTAAAAAACAATTATAGTTTCAACTAACTTTTCTTATTACAAATAATTTGCACAGTTCTATGATATCAAATATTCCTATCCAATACAAATAGTTTTCACACAGTTCTATGATATCAAGTATTCCTATCCAATACAAATAATTTTCACACAGTTCTAAATGTATTCCTATCTAATACAAATAGTTTGCATACAGTTCGATGATATCAAGTATTTCTGTCTAATACAAATAATTTCCACACAGTTCTATGATATCAAGTATTCCTATCTAATACAAATAATTTACACACAGTTCTATGATGTCAAGTATTCCGTCTAATACAAATAATTTGTATACAGTTCTATGACATCAAGTATTCCAATTTAATACAAATAATTTCTACTCAGTTCTATGTTATCAAGTATTCCTGTCTAATACAAATAATTTGTACACAGTTCTATTATATCAAGTATTCCTATCTTATACACATAATTTGTATACAGTTCTATGACATCAAGTATTCCTATTTAATACAAATAATTTGCACAGTTCTATGTTATCAAGTATTCCTATCCAATACAAATAGTTTTCACACAGTTCTATGATATCAAGTATTCCTATCTAATACAAATAATTTGCACACAGTTCTATGATATCAAGTAATCCTATCTAATACAAATAATTTGCACACAGTTCTATGATATCAAGTATTCCGATCTAATACAAATAGTTAGCACACAGTCCAATGATATCAAGTATTTCTATCTAATACAAATAATTTGTACACAGTTTTATTATATCAAGTATTCCTATCTAATACAAATAATTTGCGCACAGTTCTATGATATCAAGTATTCCCATCTAACACAAATAATTTGCACACAGTTCTATGATATCAAGTATTCCTATCTAATGCAAATAATTTGCACTCAGTTCTATTATATCAAGTATTCCTATCTAACACAAATAATTTCTACACAGTTCTATAATATCAAGTATTCCTATCTAACACAAATAATTTGTACACAGTTCTATGATATCAAGTATTCCTATCTAATGCAAATAATTTGCACTCAGTTCTATTATATCAAGTATTCCTATCTAACACAAATAATTTACACACAGTTCTATTATATCAAGTATTCCTATTCAATACAAATAATTTGCATACAGTTCTATTATATCAAGTATTCCCATCTAATACAAACAATTTCTACACAGTTCTATGATATCAAGTATTCCTATCTAATACAAATAATTTCTACGCAGTTCTATGATATCAAGTATTCCTATCTAATATAAATAATTCGCACACAGTTCTATGATATCAAATATTCTTATCCAATACAAATAGTTTTCGCACAGTTCTATGATATCAAGTATTCCTATCTACTACCAGTAATTATATGGTTTCAAGTAATCAATTCTATTTAATAATAATCATTTGCGTGCAAACAGTTATACGGTTTCAAAAAATTAATAATATTACTTAGTAAACAATTGAAGCTTAAAGAATAGTTGGCAACCTTAGTCGAGTGTGACCCGAAGTTTCCTTTTCAATAGCTACTACACCGAGGTGTAGGGGAGGGCGCAAGTCCTTTCCCTGGATTGCTCCTTCTTACTCTTGATCCTTGTCTTATAAGGCTGAGTGTTAAGCAAGGAGACCTCAAGTACCATTTTTTGAGTCTTTGGTATAACTCGACTTGGGATTGAACCCTGCTCTCCCGAGTCATTGGAAAACACTCTAACCATTATGCCAATATCCGGTAAAGCTTCAAGTAAATATTCCTAATATGAACCAGTTATTGTTATATGGAATCAACTATTTCTGTCGAAGAATAGTTTTTAAAGAAATTTATTTCGCCCATATATGGGTCCCTAACCCCTAAAACCACACTCAGTCGACATGAGAGTAATGGTAGTTAAACTTTATTCTACACTCCAGAACAAGAGCCTCGCCACCAATTGTAGTTTTATGTCGTACACAGGGCACTCCTTTTAGGTAAGAAGGTCAGATCTCTGCAAGAGATACATTCGACTTATTCTAAGCCTCACAAATCAGAGAGATGTGGGTTGTAGTAGGTCGCCGAAGAATTATTTATGGGAAGAAAGTCTGAGGCGTGTGTTGCTTAAGCAATTGTGGGCGGAATCACATGTCAGACTGACGATCGTATTAGTTTGTTTTTTTTTCTTCGTTTTTGACACGGTTAAAGAGCGGATAGTTCCCACGCAGTAACGGCCTTGGTTGAAGATATGAGCTTAAATGCCGTTAAGGAAACATAGACAGTAGGTAGGTATTTAGCTATAGTAAGTTTAAAAAAAAAGAATATTTATTATAAGTTTTTGAATAAAAAATGTCTTAAAATAATCACTCTTAACATTTGAATGATTAAAAAATATCATTTTATTTTTAGTCAATTTCCTACTGAATTTGATCCTCCCCACCAGATGCAACTGGAAGAAAAAGATAATTCTAAGTTTTGTCATAAAAATTAGCTGACATGGTTTTTCTTTCCTTGTACCCTGGTTCAAATCCGGAACAAAGCTGTTTGCATTTCCCATAGCGTTAATACTGTTGGGAAAGATATGAATCCAACAATTGTTCCTCCAGCTCTGGATAAATAGTAGAGCAGACCACGCTCTTTACCCATGGAATGACAAAAGGTCTAAGAGAAGGAGAAATCTGAATTCAAATCAGACTGGGCTCCATCAGGTTATTTCTGCCCCAGAAAAGCTTTATGAGTAGCACCTCCTCCTCGACCAAGCTCGGTTACGGGACCAGTAAAATAATAACTTACAAGTTCCTCTTGTGGAGCAATGGTTAACAAACTTGGCAAACAACCTATTCTTTGTGAGTTTGATTCTCACCTGGTGACCATATTTCTAGCTTTTTGCCAAACATACCCCACATTCCATATAATTCATATTCAACTAAAAATATACGATCCAATCTAACGCGTTGCTATAGAAACAGACTCGTTGCAATTTCAAACCATTTTTCGACTGCTGGAAACAACACCGGTTTGAAACAACAACCCAGCCGATGAAGAAAGCGTTGAAGCAAACTAAAAGAAATACTTTGGATCAGAGTCGACCTGGGAGTAATTGCAATGAAGGGGCACTCCACACTCTCTGGAACACATGAAATTTAGTATCATACCCAGTATACACTGTTTGTGGGGGTCTTACCCCTCTTCAGGGGATACAGTCAGTGTATTTTAAGCCCCACCGATACGACTATATATGATTTATATTGAAATGAAAATGTACGTCGGTAATCTTTATATATCGTTCCATATAATTGTCGAAATTGCTGTTATCGGTGTGTCTCAATTAAATGGCATCTGTTCTATCATTTTAATGTCCGGCGGGGCGGGATGTTTCAGATTTTATAACAATGACAAGTCTGTTTCTTTTTTTTTTTTCTTTTTCCTTTCTTTTTTTTTTTTTTTTGTCCGGTCGAGAAACCCTGAGAATAAAATTAGCACGATATTTACGAGAAGCAATCCAATCCTATTTTGTGACTAAACGATATTTCCGACAATGACATTTGACGTGTTTCCGCCATTTCCGTGTCACATGTTCCTTGTGTTTTCTATACATTCCAATACAGACACACTCTCACATACACATACATATGTTTATGTATGTGTATGTGTGAGAGAGTGTGTGTGTGCGCGCGCGCTGGAATATCTGTGGATGCTTAATTTGAAGAGCGCGAATAAACGAATATACCGCGTTTGTTTTT